>JAFIRS010000414.1:0-600000 GCA_018342105.1 Gonioctena quinquepunctata
GACTCTGGTAGGAAAATCAACCATCTGCTTCAACCCCGTACTTGACAGAAGCTCACAGAAGCTTTGGGTATGAGAGCTGTTGATATCGTATAAGTCAATATTGAAATCACCCAAACATATAACTTTATCAAATTCAGATATGATTGAAAAAAGGCTATTTTCAAATTCATTCAGAAAATTATTTGTGTTTGGTTTAGGTTGCTTATAGATACAACCTAACGCTATATTTGATGATTTAAATTTTATACCCAACCACAACTCCTCGATATTTGCATTCACTGGAGGAATTGAATATTTAATGAAATTTCTCAGATAAATTGCTACACTTCCATACCCACTGTCATCGGATCTGTCTCTTCTTACTAATACATAGTTTTCTGAATCAATATCTCGAGAATTCATTGAACTTCTCAACCATGTCTCACTGAGTGTAATAATATCAAAATGGTTACTAATTAAAACATCATTCAACTGAATGAAGTGAGCTGGAAGTGATCTCATGTTCAAATGACAAATTTTGAGATTCATTTTAAAGGAGAAATGATGTGATGTATTTTCTTGGTTCCAGTACTACTATGTTTTTTGTGTACCCAAAGTCATTTTTATGAGACTCCAAGAGTTCGTTCACGACCAGATTCCACAATATTTTTTTTTGTGGTAGGAATGCCTGTAAGGGCACCATGCATATTCTATGATGGACTCTTACCGGCTAAAACCCCCCTGTCGCCACCCTAGCACCCTGGCATCGTCGCAAATCATGCTTCTTGGATGTTAGATGGTGCGTTTCTCATCTTCATCCATTCAGGGCCACTATTTTTTTCTTCCCTTTTTTTTTCATTATTGCCTCAACAGTGGCGTGTATGTAATTCCAATATTTTTTGGCATCTGTCATCATCTGTGTCATGTTGTCTGGGAGTAATCGCCTTGTCAATATCATGTGTCAGCTGTAGGCGGGATTGTTTCCATCTGAAGCAGTGTCAACGATCTGTCTTTGAGGCTTGCCTGCCTACCTTTCGGTATAAGGCTTATGAAATGCTACCATCTATCTTGGTCGTCCACCACGAAGGGAACCCATCTCAACTCCTCTCTCCAAAAAAACCAGCGAAGAAGACCCATCTTTCCCTTTCCTATGACGATTTGTGTCTGTTCTTTCAACCTTTTGTGTTGGGTATATACATTCGTTATAGAATGTACAGTGATATAGTTAAAATGTATTCGTCAGTTTATTCACATCTTCAATATATTTGTTTTTTTGTTTTCTCCTTGTTTTAATTTTGTTCTTTTCTTTTTTTTCCCAGTTTCTAGTTACTTTTTTATGGTTATATACAACTTGTTATTTACAATTACATTTATATTTGTTATTTACATTTTGTTCTCATCATATGCCTCTGTTGTTATTTTTTCTAATTCTACATGTTCGTTTGATTGCATGATTTGGTTATATACGCTTGCTGTTCACAATTACGTGCATTTGTTTATTTTATTATTCACATTTTGCTTTTATATTACCTGTTATTATTTTTTTAATTCTAGCTGTAATTCCATACATATATTCGTTGCCTATAATTTCCTAGTATATACACATATACATTCATTTACATGATTGACTCGGTTGGTATCCCAACTGTCTTTTTGTCTTCTTGTCAATCTCTATTATGTATATCTTGGTCGTCCAGAATCATACTATCCTGCCATTTATTTAATTTTCTTATTAATATTTCTGTTTTTTGTATTTTATTATTTATTGTCGGTGGATATGTCATGTTCATGTCTGTTAATTTTCTTGATGTTATATTTCTTGCCTCCTCCCTTTCTGGAATATCGCAGCTTTCTATCATTTGGGCCCTTTTTCCTTCTTCTTCACCGCATATACCTCTATGATGAGCTTGCATGTGTCTGTGTCCCGTTAACAACTGGGTCGTTTTCCAGCTCAGATCCCATCTTTCTCTTCCTGTTATTTTCATATGCTCATACAAGTTTCTGCCGTTTTGTGTTTGTTCCCTGTGTCTGTCATGTTTTTTAATTTTCCTTCCTTTTTTTTTTGTTTCGGGCAAGTATTCTGTTCTTCGGTTCTTTTGTCTTCCTCTGTCTTGATTTTCCTTTCTCTGCGATTTTTTGTTAGTTTGTCTCTATCCTTGTATTCGCTCCATCGCTATTTTTGGGTCTGTTACTATTGTTATGTTTTTTATTTTTTCGTTTTCATCCCCCAATTTCTCTCTTTCAGTATTGCGTACATCTTATCCCTATGAATGTCCCTACCATCACTAACCTTTTCGTTTTTGGTCGTCCATGTTTGTTGTTTTGATTATGTTGCCATGCCGTACGTCCTGGATTATTTTGTGTTGCTGGCGTCCGCGTAAGTCTTTGTTATTTCCTTTCCGTTTGTTTTTTCTTTTTTGAAGTCTTCTGCCGGATGAATCTAATCTCTCCCTCTGAACTTGATGTTGCTGTTGTTCTGTTCGTTCTCATTTCAAAATGTGAATTATGTTCTCGCCTCTGTTTCTTATGGTGTGAATTCTGCTAAGATGTGAAGAGCTTCGGTCGGTGTTGTTTTATAGGCTCAGGTTATTGCCAGAAAGAAGGGTCTTTCGACGGCTCTCAACTGCTTTGAAAAGCGTGTATCGTGAGCTCTTGCTCCCCAAATTTCTGCCCCGTATAATATCATTGGCTTTATTGCATGTTCGTATGTGTACTTGAGGTTGTCTTCCGTAGCTCCCCACTCCCTTCCGGCAATAACGAAGAGTTTGTTTGAAACTTCTAGTGTTCGTCCCGACTGCCTTGAGGTGAGAGTGCCATGTGAAGGGAATAAATGATAAAAGGTTTTCAATAAAAGGATTCTGGAAACAACGGGAACATTCCGTACGGAACGTTAGTTCTGCATCCCTAAAAACGGGCTTTCGTAGCCGGTTATTTACCGTCCAGTACGGCGTCAGCAAAGCGCGAATCGATTATCCCATCATCGATCCGTACTCAGAGCCGGTTTAACCTGGTACCAGGAAAAAACCGAAAACCTCGAAAAGATTCTGTGAAACGTTCGCCGTAGTAAGCCATAATAAAAAGACTTCAAATTTCATAAGCGATCAATATAACATTAAAGGGCGGAACAGTTCCTTGGCAATAGCAGAGATTACCTGAAATGCATCCATAAATTCAGGAATTGACGCAAATGTTTTCGATAACCGACGATGTATCGTCCCGGTTAGCGGACAGTAAGCAGCATTTGGCCGAAAAGGGTAAACGTAACAAACTTCACGATCCGCAATAATGCCGAAAGCTTAACCGTACCACGACGAAAACCGAAAATCTTCACAGTTTCTAAAAGATTCCCTTTCGTAGAGTTAAAAACCGTTCCGAGCGAGGATAAATTTAAAGCGGAATGTAAACGGTTTTCTTCACAAAGGATTCAATATATGAACCGGAAGTATTCCCGAAATAGCCTCGGAATCAGCAGAACGTTAATGATACCCTGAAAATTCATACCAAATGTCGACATTGAATGCAAATGTTTTTCGATAAGCTCGATTATGTTTAATTTAAGTCGTGTTCACCTCTTGCAACGGGTTTAGGTTTGCCTTCAGTACGGAGTAAAAAAAGTCAAAGAATTTGGAGGAGACAACGTAACAAATTATCATCGATCTTGTAATCACCTAGTAGTACGCCGGAAAGTTGAACTTTAACTGGCGGTACCTAGTTCTTTCTGTCACAGGTACCGCCAGTTAAAGTTTAACTTTTCCGGCGTACCATAGGTGTTACAAGATCGATGATGGTTTGTTTACGTTGTGTCTCACTTCAGCCAGAGTTCTTTGACTTTTGGCTGGTTGACTACTCCGTACTGATGAGGGCCAAGAAGCCTGAAACCGGTATGCGGATTGTTAGGTGAACACGACTTAAATTAAACAAAATCGAGCTTATCAGAAAGAAACATTTGCATTCAATGTCCATTGATATTTTATGGAAGTATGCAGGATTTTCAGGTGAATATCATTCAACGTTCTGCGTGGTATTTGCCAGGAAGGTAGTTGTTTTTCACCTGAGATCTACCTTTCTCTGGTTCAATTTTATATTGAATCCTTTATGTGAAGAAACCGTTTAAATTCGATTTTTCTATTCATTCCACTTCACATGGCACTTATCTCTCACTATATGCTGACGGGCTTGCATTCCTACTGAGAAGGAATCTTTATTTAGAAACCTATCGAGGTGGGAGATTTCGAGTGTTTCTTTCTGTCACTAGGTACCGCCAGTTAAAGTTTAACTTTTCCGGCGTACCTATAGGTGTTACAAGATCGATGATGGTTTGTTTACGTTGTGTCTCACTTCAGCCAGAGTTCTTTGGACTTTTGGCTGGTTGACTACTCCGTACTGATGAGGGCCAAGAAGCCTGAAACCGGTATGCGGATTGTTAGGTGAACACGACTTAAATTAAACATAATCGAGCTTATCAGAAAGAAACATTTGCATTCAATGTCCATTGATATTTTATGGAAGTATGCATGGATTTTCAGGTGAATATCATTCAACGTTCTGCGTGGTATTTGCCAGGAAGGTAGTTGTTTTTCTCCTGAGATCTACCTTTCTCTGGTTCAATTTTATATTGAATCCTTTATGTGAAAAAAAACCGTTTAAATTCGATTTTTCTATTCATTCCACTTCACATGGCACTTATCTCTCACTATATGCTAGACGGGCATCCCAATTCTACTGAGAAGGAACCTTTTATTTAGAAACCTATCGAGGAGGGAGATTTTCGAGTGTTTCTTTCTGTCACTAGGTACCGCCAGTTAAAGTTTAACTTTTCCGGCGTACCTATAGGTGTTACAAGATCGATGATGGTTTGTTTACGTTGTGTCTCACTTCAGCCAGAGTTCTTTGGACTTTTGGCTGGTTGACTACTCCGTACTGATGAGGGCCAAGAAGCCTGAAACCGGTATGCGGATTGTTAGGTGAACACGACTTAAATTAAACATAATCGAGCTTATCAGAAAGAAACATTTGCATTCAATGTCCATTGATATTTTATGGAAGTATGCATGGATTTTCAGGTGAATATCATTCAACGTTCTGCGTGGTATTTGCCAGGAAGGTAGTTGTTTTTCACCTGAGATCTACCTTTCTCTGGTTCAATTTTATATTGAATCCTTTATGTGAAGAAAACCGTTTAAATTCGATTTTTTCTATGCCTTGAGGTGTTCAATCCATATTGACTTCTTGTCGATTTATAGTTCAAGATATCTTAGTTTCTTACTTACCTGTATTGTTATTTGACCCGCTTTAATCGGTGGTGGTCGTATTTCCGTTGCGCCTGTTATGGAGATCGCTTTCGTCTTATCTTCATTGTAGTTTAGCTTGTGCCTTTCCGCCCACTTGGTACAGGCTTCCCAGATTATTCTCCATTTTTTCTGTATTAATTTCACTGATGTTCCTGGAATAACAATTGCTTGATCATCGACGAAGGCCTGCATTAAGTCGTTTCTATCCACTTGGTTCGTGTTTTCTATGGTTTTAAACCAATTTCCATGAGCCACAGCATGGGTCCCAAGCTTGATCCTTGTGAAAAACCTCTTTCCATGTCCATTTTTATGTTTTTGCATTTTGAAAAATCATATGATGATTACCTTATGGTTTTGTTAATTCTCTTTTCCACCAATATTTTCATTATACTTTGATGGTTTTCATAGCTTCAATTGTCCCCCTGCCTTCCCTCAAACCGTATTGATTGCCGTTCAGTTTCTCCCTTGTTTCTAGATAATTTGTAACTCTTTTTGTGACTAGTCGATCCAATATTTTCCCCAACATTGGTAGTAATGATATCGGCCTTTGTGACTTTGCTTTGGTATCCACCAGATTTTTGGGAATTTCCCTCCTTTGGGACATTTGTTATATAGTGATGTCATTTTTTTCCCTAGTATTTCTTCTATGTATTTTGTTGCCTCGTTTTGAGTACCGTCTTCAGCTATCGCCTTGCTATTCTGCAGGTCTCTTATTGTATTTCTAACCTTTCTCCTGGTGAAGCTTACGTCATCAGGTGTTTCTCATTGTTCCTTTTCATTTTCCTGTCTTAATCTGTTTTGCTCCTCTGTTCTTTCTTTTTTTTGATTTTTTTTTTTTTTTTCCTTTTGTTGGGTTTTCCTTCCTTTTTTTTGGTTTTTCCCGGTTTTTTTTATTTGGGTTTTTGTTCTTTCTTTGTGTTGTTTTTTTCGTCCAATCTGTCTGTTTGCCATGCACTTCTTTTTTTGTTTGTTTCCCTTCGTGTTCTCTCCAATTCCTGATTCCACCATTGTTTGTTTTTCTTCCGTGTTTTTTTTTATCTCCATGCTTTGTTCACATGCTGCAATACATGTCTTTTGTTGTTTTGTTGCTTGTATTCCTATCTTTTCTTTGTCGTCGTATTCATATTGTTTCGGAACTTTTTCGAATTTGCCCCGTCTGTGTCGAAGGTCTTTCAATTTTTTTATGTTTGTTTTTTCGTCGTAGTTCCTATGTTGTATCTTATACACCAGTGGTCGCTGAGCGGTTCTCTTTCTTCCACTCTCCACTAGGTTATGTCTGTGAGACATACTTAGATCCACCCAGCTCTCCTCTCTATTATTGCTGAAAGTCGCTTGATCCCTCCTATTGTTTTCAATGATGTCATTGTTTACTATCGCCCAGCTCATGACTTCTTCTCATCTGTTGTCAGTGTCGTTTCCTCCCCACGTCGTGTTTTGCGCGTTTAGATCTCTCTCTATTAGAATTTTCCCTATTTGTATCGCCGTCGTATTTTTGTTTGTTGGTTTTGTAACTTCAATAATATTTTGTTTTCTAAAATTTGTGAAAATTGCCGCCTTTGCTTTGTCGTTGCAAAATTTATTTTTTTTGTCGCTGATGGTTTTTTAAGGGTTTGTTGCCGCTTTCCCTTCTCCAAGTTGTCTGTAGCATTTTTACACGCTTTATATTAGCTTCACTTGTATGTTTGTTTGTTTGTATGTTTGTTTGTAAGCCGACTCCTTTGGGCGCGATTTTGACCAACTTCCAGAAATCCGAATGATTTGAAATTTGGCAGCTGTACATAATTCCGGTGACAATGCATTAGGAAATGTTTGTGTGAAAAATAACAAAATGGCGGCTCCAATATGACGTACGAGTTTTGTGATTATGGTCCGATTTGCTTCAAAATTGGTATCGTGGTCGGAGATCATGATTCTCTCGTCAAAATTGAAAAATTCAAGATGGCGGCTCCAAAATGGTGGATGAGTTTTGTGATTATGGTCTGATTCTATTCAAAATTGGTATGTGGGGGTTTAAGGGGTCAAATATTATGATTCTTCTGTAATAATTGAAAAATTCCAGATGGCGGCTCTAAAATGACGGCCGAGTTTTGTGATTATGGTCTGATTCTATTCAAAATTGGTATGTGGGGGTTTTTGGGGTCGAATATTATGAATCTTCTGTAAAAATTGAAGAATTAAATGGCGGCAAAACAAGTTTGTGATAATGTTCTGATTCTATTCAAAATTGGTATGTGGGGGTTTTTTGTGGTAGGAGATTATGATTACCCAATTTGATGAGGTTATTCCATTTTTCAATTTGCAAAAAAATAATAAAAATAATAGTTTGAAAAAAACTGAAAAAACACGCTTTTATAAATAAACCACACCAAAAAGTAGGAAATAAATAATAGTTTGAAAAAACTAAAAAACACGCTTTCATAGAAAACCAGACTGAAAAAATTAAAAATAAGAAAAAAATTTATTTTATTTAAAAAAAAGCGTGGGGTGCATGGTGTCAATAATTATATAGTACTTTACACACCTAGGGCAGTGAAGTGAGAGATGTCTCAGATCACAGGTAATTGTTGGCCGAGGCGATACCATGCACCCCTCGCTTTTTTTTAAATAAAATAATTTTTTTTCTTATTTTCCATTTTTTTAGTCTGGTTTTCTATGAAAGCGTGTTTTTTAGTTTTTTTAAACTATTATTATTTGAGTTTTGTTAGTCATTTGTACTGTAGTCGATATACCTCCTGGAGATTTGCGCTTTTCTTCTGTAATTCGTGCAGTTGAGATCCTAGCCTCGTGTTTTCTGGGTACAATGCGAGCCCTTCCGCCATTTGAGTTTGTTTTTGAAGATTCTGAAGCCGCGTGCTCTTCCCCGCATCTGTAGCATTCAGTTTCGTTGCAGTATTTTGCGACGTGTCCATATTTTGTGCAGTTGAAACATGAACTGATTTGTTCTCCTACTCTACATGCTATTCGAAATATACTCACCTCACCCTTATTGACAAGTTTCCCAAAGATCTGTTGTGTAATTTGAAGAGTCCAGTTCTCTCTACTAGGATTCCTTCAGGTTTTTTGTATGTTACCTTCGTTAGTTCGATGTCTTTTTTTTCGTTCCTCTTCTTCGATGGTTTTTCTCTGAATAGGCAATCGAGAAACTCGGGTTCAGATAGTCCTGCTCCAACTCCTGTTACGGTTATCGTTGGTTTTCCATTGTCCAGTTCTTCTATCTGTATTGCTTTGTTGGTCTGTAGTTTTTGTTGTACTTTTTCTATTTGTTTCTTTGATTTTCCTTCTATTCTAACTCCTCTCCTTGGCAGTTTTCTCATTCCTCTTGATCCTCCTCCAGTACCTTCTTTTGTGAGTGTGTTCATTATTGTGTTTATTGTTTCTATCGTGTCCTGATTTTTCTGTAGCCTAACTATTATTTCATGTTTTCCAGTCGGCGTTGACCAGTTTGCTTGTTGTGGTTCTCTTTGTGGTATTTCGTTTCTTGTTTCGAGCGTCCTTGCATATGATTTCTGTTCGTATGGTATTTGTGGTATGTGATATTTCCATGCCTATATTCTATGTTAGTGGTGAGAAAATGCTTGGAAAACTTTGGTTTTGTTGAATTTTTGTTATTGGTTTCGTCACTCTTTCTTCCTTTGTTTCCACATTTCATTTTGTCCTCTCAACTTTTTTATCTCTGCCTCCTGCTTTCCTATCTTGAATACCAGCCTCGTCATTTTTGCCGTCGGCATCTGTGTTGCGTGCCTTAGTGCTGCGTGGTCTGCTCTGTTGAAGGAGATTTTGCCTTCTGTTTCTTTGATGATTGCCCAGTTTCTTCGTTTATTCCTGCTTGTTTTTCTTCTCTATCTCTGTCTGTTCTTCTGTGCTCTCATGTTGTTATATTCCGCTCTCTTGCTTTTCTGGTTCTCCTTCTTTTAACGATTATGGGCTTCTGTGTGCTTTTTCTCTTCCATGCTTAGTTGATCTTCTTCAATTAGTGTCTATTTTTGTTCTTTTTTGTCCCCCTCGGACTTGTTCTGGTGGTGTGTCTATTGGCGTATTTCCTTTTGGGACGTAGTTCTCCTTTTCTGTGATTTGGTGCGCTCCCATGGTCGGACCTTTTGTTATTCTTTTTTGTTATTTCACTTCCGAATTGCCGATTTAGTTTTTGTTTTCCGAAAAATTTCCACAAATTTTTTAATTTTGTCGATGGAATTTCATCGACTTGGTCTTTGGATCACTGTTTGATTTCATTTGAAAATATTTCAGTCTCAATTTTTCAACTTAGCGTGTATTTAGATTTCATTTATCTTCTCTGCTTTCTGTGCTCCTGTTACCTTCTTCTTATAAAAAACCTTCTCCCATTCGATCGCGACTCCCTAGGAAATTGAAACTATCCTGATATAATTGTGTGTTGGTGTTCGAAGTTTCGAGCTCTTCAGAAACTTCCATAACTCAACTTCACGCCCCTTCACGTGCACTGAAATGTTTAAATCCAAATATTTTTCTATCGCGCTGATTTATTGTTTGGAGTTATGTTCCCCTGATACTTTTTTTTATATTTATCTCACTTTTGCGTTCCGATTATGAATTTTTGGGTACTTGTTATTGTCCGTTCAATTGTTTTTATTCACTATTGTTTCGGAATTTTTATATGCAACTTTTACCCATTTGATGTTTGCTTGTGCCTGCTATGTTGAGTACACTCACCTGATTTATTGTATGCTGCCTCTTCCTGTGAAAACTTCCTTGTTCTTTTTTTGCACTTTCACACTTTTGTCACAAGGAACTTTCTCACTTCTCACTGGAACTTTTACAAAACTATTTTCATTTTTATTCTGACCCTCATAATTACTTGTCAAATGAATACTTTAGTGTATTAGGTCCGTACACTGTGAATGTCAAGAGACTATTTTTCCATTGCCCCATCTGGGGCATCGTCCAGCCGCCTCTTGTAGTTGGTAAGTACAATGTTAGGAGAGATATACATGGCAATCAGGCAACACTGGCTCAGATTTATGCAGGAATATCTATCTCTCACAGCTAATTTGTTGACCTTTACTCTATTGTTTCGGAAGAGCACCAATACGTTTCCTCTTGTTCTTTTAGCCACTCACATTTTTGTATCAGCTTTTTGTTGGATTTACTAACAATCAGTGGATCTATCTCTTTCGTAGCGGCCGCGGCAAAAGCTATGTCATGTGCTGCCCTTGACCAGTTCAGGTTATATTTGAATATTTTAAGGAGCATTATGAGAGGAGGTGGGCTCTTCTCCTACGCTGGACGAGTCTTTCAAACTCGAGGCATTTTATCTGGTCTGCTATGTGGTTTTCTCTCTTGCACGCTAAGCAGTATGATGTACCTGTGCAATCTTCTAATATGTGCTCTAACTTGCCGCACTTTGAATACTGTGCCTTTCTATCGGCCTCGGCAATCTTGTGATCAGTGGCCAAATTCGAAGCACCTGTAGCACCGTGATAAATCAACTCTCTTCCTCGCGGTGCATCTGAGCCACCTTATTTTGGTCCGACCTTGTCTGAGAATATTCATGGCAGAGGTTCTGGACATTTTTGCGATATCGATTCGCTCTTCATAGCACCCTATTCGGAACGATTCGATACATATTTTGTGTTCAATCCCGCCCAAAGTTATTGATATTGTATTAATTATCTCGCTTCCCGTGGTTGTGATGTCCAGGCCAGATATAGTTAGGATTTTATTGTCCTATTTCATTCTGATATCGCTGTCCTTCACTTTCGTCACCCAGTACCTGCCTTCTCTTTCCTTCCTCCGACCGTAAGCACGAGTGCATCGTCCCCGATTCTTTTGATTTTGGATACCTTCATCCCAAGCTTCTGGTTCTAAGAAGCTCCGCATAGGTTTTGCCCTTTGCTTTTTTAATGAGTAATTTTCGTACACCAATTCGAAATAAACTAATAATTTGAGAAGAACAGATCAATTTATCCTATTTATAATAATAATGCTTGAGTGGAACAAATATTACCAAAATACAATTGTCAATATTTCAAATAGATCTGAATACCAAATATTAAAACTTTTTTGTTGTACGAGTTAGACTTATACCTGACCGTTTCATCAGTATAGTTATGTCAAACGCCCCCAAACTTTGTAGGGAAGAGAAAACTCTCGTGTCACAGGAAATTGATCGTCGGAAAACTTCATGAGATTCAGGTATCGAGATGGAATTAACTGGGTTAATTTATTTATTCATCCTGAAGAATATTCCAGGACATGAATTTATCTTGTTGAAACTTCTGGAACTAACAAGATCTTCACGACTTCAAGATAGTCGTGAACAAATCCTAGATTGTAATAGAGTAAAAAGGGCGAGAGAAACCGAATAAAATGGTTATGTAACACTCAAACCACGGAAACAATTCTGGTAACCATCACCATAAGGGTCTCTGGTAACTGAATTCTATTCATGTCACCTGAGAATATTGTCTTGTTTTTTTTTTCTGCTGTATAGAACAACATAAAAGAGAAATGTTACAAAAAAATAACATAATATAATTTTATTGGAAAATTATAGAACACATATCATTGTTAAAGTATCAGAATTGTAAACAATATGAAAAGAATTGGTAAAGATGGCGGATGAAAATATAATCTACTAGGAAGCAACCGTGTATACAAAATATTCAAAAAAATTCACTGTGGGGCGATATTCCTCAAATCTCATAACAGTGGACGATGGAAGGGATAACCGAATGGATATTCATCAAATATAAAGCATATAATGATAATGAAATGAAAAAAAAATTGAAAAGACCAGTGAGTGCTAGAGTTGGTCGAAAATTGAGAACAAGGAAAGTGCAATGACATTATTCAATTATTTGAAACATTTGGAATATGACAGTTCTTTTTTATTTCTCTCAAAAAAATTCAGCAAACCTGTACGCTCTCAAATCGATCCTGGGACACGCCTTAGAGGAATTGATAATTTTCCTGAGTTTTCTGAAGATGTGATGGAAATATCAGTGCATGAAATGGATAGGTATGCAGCCCAACATCTGAGAAGGGAAGTAATAAAAAGCCAGGACCATGAGATAATTGGACTGAAACGAACATTGACGAAATCAAAGCCCCCCATGTGCAATTACTGGTTGAGTGATCCACTACTTGGAATAGCCCAAATTTATCAAATAATATAGGCAAAAAGGTGAAAAAATTGATTGAGAATCTACACATAAACGATAACAAAAGGACAACCCTAGTTAGACAAACTCCATGAATTGCAACCATGTGGTTGGAACAAATGCATCAAACGGGTTTCAATTTCTAGGAACCATCCCATATTTTCTCAATAGATGCATCCATGATACCCTTCAGAGGACGCTCGGGACTCAAATAGTATATGCCAAAGAATCCGATGAAATGGGGATACAAAGTGTAGTGTTTGGCAGATGCAGTTACAGGTTACATTCATAACTCTGAGGTTTACACTGGAAAATCCGCAGAAGAGGAAAAAATGACTGCGGAGAAAGTGGTGATGAACTTGGGCTCAGTTATCAGTTATAAGACTTGTCTAGTTGCAGTCGACAATTTTTCAACGACAAACTCACTGTTAAGAGGGTTACTGGAGAAAGGAACCTATGCAATGGCGACACTGAGATCTGACAGAGAAGGTTTACCAGATCTGATGCAAAAAAAGAAACAACGGTTCGAAAAGGGCGAGTTTATGTTTGGCGTGAAATGGATGGACAACAACCTTGTTTGTTTTTTGAGCAATTATTGCTCACCTAAAAGCACGTGTCCGGTACTGCGCAAATCCAAATATGGGTCTACATTGGAAGTATCATGTCCGGAAGTTGTTTCAAAATATAATGAAATAATGGACGGTGTTGCTCGTTTCGATCAATTACGTGAATGCTATGAAATTGAGAGACGTAGTACCAAATGGTGGCCTAGGCTGTTTTGTTGTTTTCTTCTTGATATGGCAATCATCAATGCTTATATTCTCATTAAGGATGACGAACACCACCAAAAGCGACACAGTTAACACTCAGAATGATATTTGCTAGGCGATTGATTGGAAACTTCTCATCCCGAAGAAAAAGGGATAAATCAGTGTCTTTGAGGGCAGATAAGGGAAGAGTACCTGATGAAGTGAGATTGACAGCAGCATTTGCCCGATGAAATAAAGAGCTATCAAAGATATATATTTTGTTCTGAAGGGCACATTGAGAAAAAAAACAAGAATTGTCTGCTATAAATGCACTGTACCCTTGTTTCTTCATCCTTGCTTCAAAAAATTTCATGGAAAATAATCACAATATATATGCAATTGGTACATACTATATATTCGCAAACCATTCGGATTATAACCAGCATGTGAGAGATTTTTACGACTATATATAAAATATGAACAAAAAGATATGATCCCATGACCCCCAAATTCTCACCCTTGTGATTTTTTTTTCTCATCCTTGTGGAATAAAAATAAAATTCGCTCTATTGTCGTATATTTGGGGATAATTGAAATTTTTTGCATCGTCATTTTCACACATAGGTGTTCTTCATGCCCACGAAAGGGATTCATAGCATAACCTTGAAGCGAAAGACAACCGTTTTTGATGTTTATGGATTATGTATAGAATATAAAGAGAAATCAAATCACAGAAGCGTTCAGAAACCTAAATGTTCAATCATTGAATCCTTGAATTTCCAGATGTCTTCCTTCCATCGCCTAACATTTCATTGTTTGTGCACAAAATTTTTCCAAAAATGTTTTGCTATACTGGCAGAACACTCCCTAATAACATTCTCTAATTCATCGAAATTTTGACGAAAAGTATATGTTTCTCAAAACGAAAGTTTATACTTCCAGTATTAACGTATATCGTACAATGTTAGGAATAATTTCATATTTTTATCAACTACTAAAATCACATTTCCTTTGACTTTTTGATATTTTGGGCAGTTAACAATTCTGAGTTTCTCAACTGTGGGTGTTTACATTGTGGAATTTATTGATTTGTCCGTATAAATAAGACATTCATTCACAATGCTAGGTGCAAATGACAAAATTGCAATCATTTTCATTCATGGAGGAAGTAAAACAAATCGAGAAACAGCAGAAACATTTAATCTGCGTCATCACGGAAAAACGGTAGTTCACGCAAGTGATTGAAAGTGAGCAAATATATATATCAAAAGCATGAAGCCAACTTCATATTAGTTTTTTTAACCAAACCGTATATCGAAAAATAAGCGGGTGACATTTATTCCAAATGAAACAAAACCTCAACTGTCCTATAACTGGTTTACCATGGCTCATGCGAGTCAAATGAGGTAATGGCCAGAATTCCTAGAATGAGATCAATGTCAGAGAAATGAAGGAAAGAAAAAAGGAATGTGTTTATCTATCACGGAAGAAAGAGAAACCAGGCTCTAAAAAGGTTGTTTTGATAATATTCCTTCACTCTGGGAAAGCATTCACATCTCCGAGGCTATACTAAGGGATGGTAGGAAGGGAATTCGAATTGGGGTCAGGACGTTTCAGTAAATGTGCACCAGGTTTTAAAATTTCTCCTTGGAATCAATTCTTCGTTGGATTGATAATAGTGGTTCCTTATTTATTATTCCAAATACAATGGATTTGACAGTCATCAGGATTTTTGTCGATCGATAAGTCTTATTATCTCCATAAACATCTACTTAATGAAATCGTTACAGCATGAATAAATTAAGGTGGAATTAGCTCACACAGGAAAAGAGCACTGGGTCTCTTTTAAGCAAATTTTATGGAATTTTCAATACGAGCATATTGAAAATTTCTCACATTGGATGGAATATAGATGTCAGTGATTTAGGTATTCGCGAATCTCATTTGAAAAACGCGTTTCATATTTATGATATAGTTCTGAAGGATATGAAAGATTCCATTGATGAAAACTATAGTGAACAAATCTCCCTCTAGTATAAGAGCAACATGAATTCAATGTATTTCATTGAAAGGGACATTCATTCAAAAACATTCAGTGGATTTTTATCAGTGACCGAACACCTTCTCGTCATTCGGGAAATTGTTGAATCAACTCACAACAATCCTGCTGTAATTGTTTGACTTTCCGATACGAATAACTTGATATGAGAATGACGGAAAGTGGTGGACACTAGATTTATCAACGGCTTCTGTTCATAATGACAAATTATTGACAGAGTTTGTCTCAAGACGGGATTCTATTGCCTTTGCTGTGGTTACTGAACGTGGAGAATCTGATAGTGAAGCTACATGAAGATGGAATAACGACTTAAGGTTACGCCGATGACCTGGTCGTCAGTATCAGGGGCAAACCTGAAGGGATAATATCCAGTCGCATGCAAACAGTCCTAAATTTGATCAGGAGCTTGTTCGCAAAGCAGGAACTGAATGTAAATCCTATGAGAATAGAACAGTCATATCAACAACATTATTTCCGAAGCTATACTGGCAAGCTAGACGTGCCGCAGAGTTTTTGGAAAGACATGGGGTTTGAATCAGAAAATGATATACTGATCTTATCAAACAATCATCAAACCCATTTTCATAATAAGGTGGCGAGATATCCGTAAGTACTATGTACGAATCAAGCTGCAGAAAGGGCAGCAGTTAGCTGTCTGGCAATCACAGGGTCAATGTTCACGTGCCCCATTGAAAGTGATGCTGAACCTTCCGCAACTCCACTCGTGTGTATGAGGCAAAGGGTACCTTCAATCTGCATCGGGCATCAAATTTGAGAACTGGAAATCTGATTATTCATCTTGAAATTCTGGAATATATTCTCCTAGAATCCAGATACAAGCCCTCAGATATTATGCCAGCTAGGCACGACTTCGAAGTGAATTATGAAATGTTTATAAACAACCACCATATATTCACAACGAACAGGCCTCAACTAGAAGGGATGCTTCAGTCTGGTATATTGATGTTTCCAAAATGGAAAAATGGGCTAGAGTGGGAATAACAGGTCCCAATTATGGGATTTCTGGCTGTTAGAACACCTAGGCAGAGCAAAACCCATACTATAGGAATTTGCGCCCAAGAATGCCTTGAAAGATGAAAGAACTCCATACTATCAGATAGCCAAGCGGCACTTGAAACTCTGAAGTCACATACTTGTCAGTCTACAATGACTTGGAACTGCAAATTCTACCTAAGGCAACTGGCTACGAACAATCATGTCACTCTGATGTGGGCGTCAGGTCACAAGGGAATCGAAGACAATGAGGAAGCAGATATCCTTATCAAAGAAGGGGCAAACACTTAATTTTCTGACACAGAACCCTTCTGGTGTCTTTCCGAAGCCCACATCGAGAAAGAGTTCCGGAGCTGGGGAGCTAACCAAATCGAAACTCAATGGAAAAATGGTCCAGGGCTTCTGAACCATCGCCAAAGGGAGCTGAACAACTTCACGAGTTGGACTTGAAACTGGTAACGGAACTGCCCTCCGGACATTGTCCTCTGAGGTATCACCTCAAAAAATAGAAAGACTTGAATCTCCAGAACGCCTGCTTTGTGACTGCCAAGCAGGGTATTGCAAAAGGCTTGAGTTCTTTGAAGGAGTTTCATTTAAGCCCTCAGACATCAGGATCTTAGCTCCTAGGAGACTGATAGGCTTCGCAAGGAGTCTCGGAATCCCGGGTCATGAATAGATGAAGCATAATGTACAAAAGACTTTATAGGTCGAGGTACAGAGAGGCTGAAGAGCCATATCGACCTCCTCACAATCTACAGTGAGGCTCTGAATCTAGTGAAAGCTCAGTATGACGGAAAAATGCCGGCAATAAATTATCACATGGATGTACTTTTGGAAGCCATCATGATGATGACTTCACCAATTTCACCAGACAAGTTATACAACACATTGATATTTCAGAATAATATAATATTAGGTGTGGAGCTTAAAGATACTTAGGATATACCCTTGACAACTATTTTATCCGGTATATTCGATAGGGATTCGATATCCTGGACTTGGGTATCAGGAGAAATCGCCATCTATATACAATCTGTTCTTGTTTTCCAATGGAATAATTGGAATCATCAACCCAATGTTAAAAAATGATTAGAGAAGTAGAAATTATTTTTCTCAATAAGCCTATTTACTCATTTCCATAAGGTTACCGGTATGAGTACTCAAGGTGGTGATGAAAGTACCTTCATTGTGAAAAAAATAGTGATGGCAATCATGGCAATGAATTATATATATATATATATATATATATATATATATATATATATATATATATATATATATCAATTGGAAAACACAAACAGCATTTTTTTGTATAAACCTGAATATCTACGATCAAAAGTTGGGGAAGGAGTCAAATCTCTCTGAACTTTTCTTGATATTTCTTTGATATATGACCCAAATTAAGAGGAAGCTGGCTCCCTTTCGGTTCAATTTACCAATAAAATTTCATGAAGATATGGAAGAATCGTAATTCAGATGCAAACCATTCCTGAAATGAAAAAGTTCATTCTTCTGCTTTTTAACAAAAGCACACAAGAATTTTAACAATTCTTACTTGGGTTTCAATTTCAATAATACTTCGAATGAACATAACTAATAATTATTAATATAGTTCAACAACGAATTCAAGAAAAATACAACGAAAGAACTTCGAATGAATGAACACAGGGCAAACACAGAATATGAATTCATTGAAAAAAGTAAATAGAATTATTTCGATTTTCTGTTTGTGGGTAAATATTAGAGAAAAACTTTCGACAGGTAGTTGTACAGCTCATTAAGCTCCATCAAACCACTCATAGTTTGTTGATATCGGTATGAAAATGGAAGATATAAAAAAGAATCAAAAGCCGCCATAGGTACACAAAGTACCAATTATCACAAGAACGAATGAAGGGTTTTCTGAAAAAATTATATTTCAATTATTGTTTTCATTCGTTCTACCAGAACAAGTGATACATTTGAAATTTGTTCAGAAAAACACAAAACTCTTTCACATAAAAGTCAAGGTCCAACAAAGATCATTATACAAATGAACAATCATTTGATGAAAAGTTCCTCATAATTCTCAATATCATTCATGAATTTATCATCCCTCATTTTCCAAATGAATAATAATGATTCCATTTCCAAAGGTTTCATCATTCTCTATCTCACTCCACCTATTGAACTTCCACTCATTCTCAAGGATTTTTTAATATGTGCCATGATCACTCCCAATTTTTTTCAGTATTCTCAAACTTCGGTTTACACTAAGACCGGAAAGAATCAACATTATTTGATTTCTACCGCTGCAAATCAGGTATAATTCACAAATGTTCTTATTCTGTGGAAGATTGTGAAAGCTTAGTCATTCATACTTCATTGTATTCAGCCTCGCAAACGACATTTGTCAGTGAAAATGTGAATTCCAGAACATACAAGAGTAAACAACCACTTTCCCGGCTGAAGCCACGCTGGACATTGAACTACATCTGATATATATTATGAAAGGACCGTAACTCAGAAGAATTTTTTTCAATCCAATTTTTAATTGGGAATGTTTCTTTTTTCAACATTAATACCTCCCAAAACTTCATCTTGAACGATGGAAGATAATGACTAAATTTATCTGTCAGCCGCAGATGATTCCATATCTGATTTTATGAATATCCTGTATCACTCGAATTCAGATGGTATTCTAGATAAAACAACATGTTAACTTCTAAAAACTCTGATGAATGCTTCCTCATTCAGATCTCCTTCTAATATAGATCTTGCTGACAATGAATTCAATATCCGGTTGATTGAAACTGATTCATATTTCGATTCCGGTTTGATCAAATTGGAAAACAAAATTCAGTTTCAAAAAACAATGGGTAAGTATGGGTATTGGGAGACGCGGTTGAAATTCGGATTTTGTTCTGCGTTTTCGATCATACACTGGACATAAATATATATAATTGGATATAAAATTGGAAATTTCCATTAAATCTGGCCCTCTAACACAACTAACTTCTATTCTTGATAAGGAAGGCATACCCTCCATGGGAGGAAGATTATCACAGTCTAACCGATGTTCATCAAAAATATCATATGATATCACCCCCAAAAAGTAGGTAGTGGAATAAGATATATAGGTTGAGATTTTCGCCTATTCATGGTTTGAGGATAATCAAAAGAGAAGTTCTTTGCAATGAAGGCAGTTCTCATAGCCCATAGTGAATGATTCTTTCCTCAAAAGAATTATCTACGCACCCTACATTTTGCTATTAGTTATGGCAACAGAGGCAGTCATCATTGATTTCGTTCCTGGTCTATCGAAAGAAGCGTTTCTTTGAATTTTCAAGAGATTTTGAGCTCAGCGTGTATGCCCCAAAATCATATTAAGTGAAAAAAAAACAACTTTTCAGGCCATCAAATAACTCAGGCAAGTTTCCAAATACGTTAAAGTCCACAATGGTTTTCGCACAGTCTTCTTCTTCGCACAAGGTGGGCTGGTTCCGGAGAACCCCGTGCACGTAGGCCTCTCTATTTGGGCCCATTGTGCGCCCACTTGTTCTGAGAAAATCAGCTGGGCATGCCGATTCCTTCAACAGCAATTTCCTCAGCTGAATCTCCTTGACATCCTCTGGGTTCAGAATTATGCTCCCAAGGTTGATCTCCCTCTGGTGCACCAAAGCTGGGCACTCAGTGAGGATGTGCGACGATGTCTTGTCATCTTCCAGGCACCATCTTGCCATGTTTTGAGAAACTGCTTTTGTAGCAGTTCCTCCATATTTGAGATTGCCAGGCTTCTGGGTATTCCCAAGATGGGTTCAGGTCCAACTGAAGTCTTTCCCGATCCTTTTTCGGCTAATCTGTTTGCATTCTCGTTTTCGGGGACACCTGAGTCTCGCGGGACCCATATGAGGCTGACTTTGCTAGTTTTCGATGAACTTTCTATGGCGTTTCTTCACTCGGACACCAGTTTGGATACAATCCTATTTGCGCCTATCGCCATAATAGCAGCTTTGCTGTCCGAGTAGATGGCAGTAGGCCCTCGACTTTTATTGTCGAAGTTCTTCTGGACTTAAGCCTGGAACACTGAGGCATATTTGCCTAAGGGAACTGAGATTTCTCTCTTTCTTCCTTCTTCATAGACCCCTGCGCCAGACATTTCCCCAAATCTCGTTCCATCTGTGTACCAGGTTGATCCATGGTTTGGGGGTCTGTCAAGCGCATTGTATTTCCATTCCTCCCTTGTGGGAGTATTGCGAAGTATTGTCTCTTTGCATTGATAGGACTGGACATCCTTCCTTTGCCCTTTTGCAAATAGCTGAGTGTCCATGATCTGCCTCCGTACCGATCCATCGGCTTGCGCCTTCGAGTGTGTATGCAGCACGCATGGCTTCATGCTCAATGACAAGGTGTAGAGGTGGTAGTTCTGGTAGAACTTCTAGAGCTCTAGTAGGCGTGGTCCTCATGGCACCTGTTATTCCTAGACGAGCCAGCCGTTGTACTTTATCAAGTTCGTTTCTGGACTTGCCCTTTGTAGTATCGGTCCACCAAATGATGGATCCGTACGTTAGTGTCGGGCGAATGATTGCCGTGTTCAGTGTAGAGTTTTAGGTGTCAAGCACCACGTGTTGCCGAAGGCTCTTCTGCATGCCCAGTAGGAGCAGGCAGCCTTCTTGGTTCGATTTTCAATCTGTTCGTTCCAGGTCATCTTGGAGTCTACGATGACTCCAAAGTGTTTGGTCGACGCTTCATACGTAAGCTGTCTTCCTGAGATTAGTATCTCTGGAAGAGTTCCTATTTTGCGTTTCTTGGTGAAGAGTACCAAGTCTGCTTTTTCCGGGCACAGTAGATAGCTAAACGAAAATTACTTACTTACAATGAGACTGAGGTAAGAAACAAGAACAGTGGAAAGGTAAATGAGGAGAACAGAGATGATTTTTCGATGAATTTTTTGTGAATGAAAGGTCATTGGCAGGATAAAAAATTGAGGCACGATGAACGGGGACCAGGAGGGGATTGAAAATAGGCAAAGGTAATGAAAGGATGGAGGATAATTGTCAGGGTGAATTCGGGAGAACTGTGGAGTGATTTGCAGGGAAAATGCGAGGGAAAGAATGATCAAGAACGACTGGGAGGTACAAAGCCCGAAGGAAGGCTAGAAATGATTTGGAAAAACATGTAACAATTTTTTTTTTAGAAAATGAATATTTTGGCTATTTTTATCCAAATATTTCTTTATATAATCGATAATATTTATTTTAATTCAATGTATATTGTAATAGGTTAAAATACATCAGTAATTCACATTATTTATTTTATTCTTCTTATTGTTGATGAGCCTGGTTCTAATATTTCATATTATACCTCTACACAATCCAGTGTTTTGCTCTCACATCATCATCATCAATATCGTCTATTTGTCGTGCACGTTTGGTCACTGCAAATACAACATATGATGGAACATTTGAGTCCAGCTTTTCGACAACCACATGAAGCCCTGCATTTTCATTGCATTTACGTTCAATGAAACTGCAATAAGTTTCATTGAACGTAAATTAGGTGCTGCGGGTGGCATGGTGTTGAAGAGTGGTTCTAGACCCTGTTTTTATTCGTTTCCAACCTTATTCTCCAGGTTCTAGGATTATTCCAAGACATATTTGAACTTGATGATAATCGGAGAGTGTGTAGTCTGGCTGCGGCGTACGTTGGTGGTAGTGTAGTCTACGTTGCAGATTTTGCGAATTTTGAAAGTACGGAAATGACTCGTTCACACCAAGCGTCAAAGTAAAATGGAGTCAGCAAATGGCGGCCCAAGCGCTTCCGTAAGGCCCATTACAGCTGCTACAATATGGCATCACTACCCCCCCCCAAGTCAATTTATCTGTTCCGTGCATCTGTCTGATTGTATGTAAAGAATTTTTGTTTTGCCCTTCACTGTGCGAAAACTATTAAAGATAGAAAAGGAGATCAGAACAAAATTTGTAGACAATTTTCCGCTCTACAACTTTCAAAATGACTACTTTTCGCGTAGGATCAAAAGTTTTTGAGTTACCTATTAGCAGAAAAAGCATGCGTTCCAACTTTGAGTCGAAAACTCGCATAAATATCGATTTTACAGAAAAAAAACATTTGTAATTAATGGAAGAACATTCACCTATCTGAAAAAAAAATGTGTTGTTGTTTATCGCGTCCGCTAACGTACACCCCTTCCCCCCTCCTATCACGAGGAAAAAAGAGTCGCTACTGTAGCCTCATGTTTTACGGTGACAATTTTTCTTCCCTGCCGACTGAACTATAATAGGTAATGATTTTCTAACATTTGAAAAAATTACAAGTCTACTTCGTCGGATTGAAGTCATTCAGAATTCGAGATCTCTCTGACCCTTTTTAACATATCCAGAAAACTACTCCTGTTCACGCTTCGTCATAGTAGAATTATTACAATATTTTCCAGACATTGATGTTTCAAGAATTGCGCACAATAGACTGAAAGCTTGGGAACATTGTGAAAAAATGAGGCAACGATTGTCGAAATAATATTCGAACAGGCTTCATAATAGACAGAAATGAATCAAGGAAGTTAATGATTTAGTTTCTTGAATAGCCATTAGCTCAAATTATAGAGGTAATACCAGAAATAAGGGTTCGCGTTTTAGAGATTCGTGCACTCAGCGGAATTCCCACTTGACCAATAACAAAATAATGTCGGCTTTTATTTTGTTCTGGTGGGATTAATCAAGCCGGTGAAGAGGTTGTTAGAATCGATAACCTTAATCATGTTTCTCATTATATATTTGTTAGCCCAGCCTTGATTTATTCTGTGAACTGTTCGTTTGTTTTTGTTATTGATCGAAGGAATCTGGTCAAATTGACAACTAATTCCCTGTAAGGATTTCGTTGATTTTCAATATATGTCTTGAGAAGAATAAAGAATTATTCACTTCAAAAAATCCTTCCATTTTCAACGGGCCATTAATACTAGAGGAACCATCGAATTGATATAGAACAATATCTAACAAATCACTAGAGAAAAAATGATTCGAATATGGAAACAATTATATGGGTAGCCGAAAATATCAATAATACAAAGTAGGACATAACCGTAAAGTCCATGGTGGGATGGAAAATGTGATCAGAAATTAATGAGAGAAAGTGATTAATAAGCCAATTTGAAAATAATTTAATCTTGCAGTGGAATTATATCAATGCAATATAACAGAAACGAAGAAGATATTTGAGCGGATTGATCTATAATTCAACATTTTACTAAATGAGGAAGAAACTAAATTAAGCACAATGATAGAAGGAAAAGTGATCAAAGAAGTCATGATCAAGGAACTTGAACAATTTGATAACATCTCTAAGTTTTGAGAACGAAAACAGAACGTTCTCGAAATGATGATAGAGTATGGTGTATTGAAATATGATAAGTTACTAACTAATTGAATATTTTTGTTTCGAGAGAAATTGATTTGGTGAATATTAACACTCAAATATTCATCAGTTTCAACTTGATAGTGAGAGGGTCACATATGCTCACTAATTATTATTCATTATCACCGTGATGTTAAATATAAAAAACATGGAGTTCGTCTGAAGATACAAATATTCAGTCTTGTACAATATGAAGTCAAAGTAGGAATGAATATGAATATACCAAACAATACGAAGGTAACAAGATATTTCTGTAACTATGAATTGGAAACGTAAAAGAAGTGAATTGGCTTGCGACTAGTTTTTCTGTGTGTCTGTGTTTCACAATAGAAACATAAATTCTCATTGGAAATATTAACGGTAGATAGAAGATCATTCTGTAGAGGTTCATTTTTCAATAGTAGAAGAAAGATGTAATGTTAGTCATGAAAAAAAAAATTATATATTGAGAACTGAACGACCCAACCAAAGTATTGTTCAATCGTGATTGTATAAAGCGCACAGTTCAAAGATATATCAATAATAACCAGATACCCAATTCGCTATGCGCGTCTTGTTACGCACAGCTCAAAGCCTACAAAAACAACTTATTCACTGTTTCCCTCTACAGTATCGGAAAGAATTCATCTTGGGTATGGTGGTTTCATGAGAGCGTAAAGAATAGCTTGCTTTATGTTGAGAGAGAATTACAATTTCTCCTCGACTTGCTCGAGGAAGGGATTTCGACGTCACGACACAGAGAAAGGAGAGTCAGGGCGGTCGGCGGTCAGCTCAGGACGTCAGTATCATACCAGCAGCAGTCGGGAGAATGTGTGCGCTGCAATGAAGAAGAATTATTGACGATAATATCACATCAGATAATTTGAACAAATCAAACTGAATCATTGATTCAATTTAATCTGTCGGACAACAGGTAGATCAAAATATCTTTGGTGCCGTGGTGGCCGCAAAAACAGAAGAAAATTATCAAACATAAACAAAAGCAAATAATATTTCTGTAAGACAATAAAAACGAAAAACATATTTCTAACAGAGAAACAATTATTTCTTGAATGGAGAGAAAAAAAAATTACAAGAAAAGACAAACCAAATTAAATATTTTGTGTACGGAATTATTTTATTAAAAGTCCGAATAAACCACCATTTTGGGCCAAATAATAGCCGAATCTATTGTACAATTCTATTCTGGTAGCCGCAAGGATAACTGGTGTTACCTGAGCACACAACTGGATAATTTTTGCCCCCAGTTCATCTGAATTAGTGGCACGTTCGAACTCATGCCGATATACCTCCGATTTTAGCATGCCCCAGAAATGAAAATCGAGAGGTGCTACATATGGTGATCGAGGTGGCCAGTTGATTGTACCTCGCGTACAAATAAACCGATCGGGAAATAATTGATTCAAAAATGTAACCACCGTGCTTGCATTGTGGACAGGACAACCATCTTGTTGAAACCACACGTCGTTAAAGGAAATCGGAAGAGCGCGAATTGCAGGCATAATTTAATTTTGCAAAAGTTGCAAATATTTTGCTGCATTCAAATTCCCTTCAATAAAAAATGGGCCTATGACGTGATCGCCTAAAAGTCCCGTCCACACATTCAATTTGCTTGGGTACTGTGTCCTCACAGCGATACTCAAATGTTTATTTTTACGAGACCAATAACGTACTACGGATGGGTTGTGTTTTCGATGAATTGAGAAATAACACCTCCTTTCGAAAGTCATCATTTACACAAAATGGCCTATTGCATTTTTCGACCACCGTTTCATAAAACTCCATACGCCTGAAATGGTCTCCAGGCAAAAGTTCTTGTGTGGTCTTGACTTTGGAACAATTATAACCGTTTCTCTTCAAAATATTCCTTACAGTTCTTTCATTCAAATTCACTTCGTCGGTGATTTGTCTACTCAAACAAGGTGTTATTTCTGCCAATGCACACACTTGTGTTTCTCTTATTTCCCGTTCCTCGGGTATTTGTCTAGGATGCAGTGGTGGATTTGTGGGACAACATTTTCTGCAATGTGCTGCCACACAACCAAAATTCTTATATTTATTAATAATTGAGAGGACAGTCGCTTCCGTAGGTACAGGTCTATCTGCAAAAGCCACCGTGAGTAGATTTCTAGTATCTTATACAGAATTACCTCCAAAGTACCACTTAACGATCTGTAGTTTCTCTGCGGTTGTGGTAATGGGCGGCATGTTTCAAAAGGTAATAATTGTCACGGTGTTTTGTTTTTGCAACCACGGTTCGAAAAGAATGAGTCGAGTCGCTGTGTCGCATCGCCACGTGGTCAGATAATGCGTCGGGTGGGGTAACAGGAGGTGCGCACAGCAGTGCGTCTCTCATGCTTATGTGGTATTATTATCATCATTACGTTCCTTGCCGCTCGTGTAGGTTTCTGTCTGTAAATTGTTTCCGATACTGTATAAATCTACCCATGTTACGCACGCTGCGTAACTCATTTTGTTTACAGATGACATAATAATTTGAATGATAGATATTCTCTGAGAACAGGGAAGGGGTGATATGCGCCTTATACAATTACGAACGAACTTCACTTAGCTAAGTCTTCCATATATAATTAATAATATGATAATTATAAAAGGAACATCAGATTGAAAGTTTGCAATAATGTTTGCCCTATTTTGGTTATTACGAATTACATTGCCATAAACATGTCATTTGGCATAACATAGAAGCTAGGAAATGAAATGATGAGAAGAAAAAGATCATATAACGAAGCACTAAAATATAACGTGTTTTTCTCGGTGGAGAATTTGCAATAGACACCAAGGTACTTTTGGAATTTATATTCCACACTTATTTTCGAACCTTAGGAGCCAGATTCTATAGTGATTCACTCCACGTCATGGATAACAACAGATGGACATTCGGACGGTATAAAGGTGTCACTTATTTTGATACAATTCTAAACTTCAAAAAATGTGTGCTTCAATTACACTACTCATGTACTGAGATTCCGGTTGCTGGGTATATATTTATAGACATACATATAGACCACCTTGGTGGAAAAGCTTGGATATGATTCATATCACAATTAAAAAATTATTGAAATGCCAAGTGAATTCCATCGGTCGAGACACATATATATTGAAAAAAATGAACGGAAAGGCGGTCTATGTTAGAATTATTTGGAATAAATAAACTTTCAGGAACTGCCTTCGGACGCATTGAATGTGACCATCTCCTACATCTTAGTGAGAAATAAGCAACGGAATTACTTTTGCAAAATAAACCGGGGCGGTACTCCGTAGACTCGAGAATATATCGGGTGACGGTTCTCTACATCTTGAGAAAATATCGGTTGTTGATTCTTCATAGGGTTTCTCCGTTCGGTGTACCTTAACTAAAAAAATATCAAGCAGTCGAGTGAGAATATGCTCACGGATATAAAGTAGATTCAAATATTCGCAAAAAAAAAAGAGGAGTTAAGCGCATCTTTTCGAAATGACACTAACCCAATAAATTATATGTGTCACATGGTTGCTACATTATAACACATTGATAATTGACAAGAAAAACTGACCAACACAACACCTCAACTAACTATACTATCCAAGGTTTCGCTGTGTGGGACACTCGAAAGGAAATATGTTTAACTGAATTGATCGACATCCTGAAACAAAGGATTCCCAAAATGAGCCCAGGCCATTAACCGTGAAATTAATTTCCCCACACGAATAAATTGCTTTTTGCAAAGTAGATGACGCGAAAAATCACCCTTTTACCACGGTTAGCGAAAAACAACCTGCAGATGATTTGGAATATCAATACTTATATAAAAAACACGATGGGCGTGGTCAGTTAGGAAGATAGATTTAGGAATTTAATAATTGATTCTGAAATCAAGCTAATCATGTGTCGAAAAAATAGGACATTCATTCACTGGAAAACACAAATACCATTTCTATTTTTCTATAAACATCAAACTCTACAATCAAAAATTGGAGAAGAGTTCGAATCTCACTGATTTTTTTTTATATGTTTATGTAATCTGGCTCAAAGAAATCAGAAATTTGATTTTTGGATAAACTTCAAGTTTTCCACCAAAACTTGGTGAAG
This sequence comes from Gonioctena quinquepunctata, assembly GCA_018342105.1. Classification (NCBI taxonomy): domain Eukaryota; kingdom Metazoa; phylum Arthropoda; class Insecta; order Coleoptera; family Chrysomelidae; genus Gonioctena; species Gonioctena quinquepunctata. The sequence continues at coordinate 27,735 of JAFIRS010000414.1, forward strand.
GATCCAAATGTCCCTAAATTCTTCCTAATATTTCTATGTAATCTGACTCAAATGAAAACAAAGGGGTATAACCAGCACACAATGATATAGGTAGTACATATTTGGGTTTCAATCAAAATATAACTCAGAAAATATTAACTAATATTCAATCTGAAATCCAGAAATGTCAAAATACAATGATGTTCTATTTGTCGGCGGAAGAAAAACTGAAATACATATGATTGATACAAGCGAACAAAAATTATTAATTCTCATGAATGGTAATCTTCAACAACTTTTGATTTGTGTGTATATGTTGTTGAGCTCATAAAGCTCTATCAAAAGGCATAGTTTGCCAAAATTGGTATGCAAATAAAAAATTGAGTTTTTTTTAATATCTTTTAACAGCCGCCATTTTGAAACTACTGTACCGATTTGGCCCATCATCGACCTCATCCGAGGCATTGATAGAAAAAAATAAATTGCCCAATTTTGTTCCATTTGGTTGAAAAATGAGGCCCCCACTTTGTTGAAAAATTTCGTTATATTCCATATTCCAGGATCTAGTGCGGTGTACACGAAACGGTGGATTAGGGTGAAAGATCACTATCTCAAGATGGGAGCAGCAGAAAACGGCTGGCAAGAAAGCTGGTCTGGTGAAATTTCCGTATTATGAAAAATTGGTTTTTGCTTCTTTTTTGTGATTACCCAACAAAAACTGGCCAAAAAGTCCACCAGATTTTTTCTAATGAGACAAAAATAGGAGAGATATTTTTTTTTACCATTTTCCATGTGTTCCCAGAACCTGTGGGTTCAATTTTCTTTTCAGATCTGACTCCCTTTACTTTCACAAAAGAATCAACTCTCTACATCTATTTGAAATGACTGAAAATCAACTACTTCTTTACTACCCAATGTGTGAAAAATACTAATTTCATTATTTTCAACATAAAAGTTATGTGAAAACTGGGTAATGTAACTAAGCGAATTTGCACATAATTTTTTTATACTATTAATTATAAATTTAGAAATTCAAAATATTCACACCATCATCTGAACACTTGAATGAATGGAATTCCGTTGGAAAAAATGTTTCTCATTGAAATTTGATAATGTGAGGCTATTGTTAACTAAGTAGTTTTTTTAGAACCGCCGATTTTGTTAAACACCGAATTGTTTACAGAATGACAATTTTTTGCCTCCTGGAGCACAATTAACATGTGTAGATACTCACTCTATGAAATTGTTAAAAGTTGATTATTTTGTTAATTTATTTATAAATTTATCTAAAGTTACAAAATATATAAATCGAGTAAGATTAAAAAAGTTGAAAAATAAAAATTGTTTTTTTAATGAGAGTTCATTATAATTAAGAAAAAAAGGATTCATTCTTAAAAAAAATATTGTTTATAATAGGTTTTTTTATAATTTAAATAATTTATGGTGAATTTTTTTTCCTTAGAATTCATAATTGGTTATTCTCTACCTAATAAGGCAAAAAACAAGTTTTTCATCAGTAATGTAATTGTTCATTCACCTACCAATTAGTTATAAACAAACTTCGATAAACACTTTATTTTTTTAAGTGGTACGAAAAAAAACAAAAACAACCATGTTCGACAAACTGTTGAAATTATTTTTATAGAATTTTCTAGAAGAATTACAAGAAAATATTTTTGAACAATTTGTCGCATATGGTTGTTTTTGTTATTTTTTGTACCATTGAAAAAAATAATGCTAATCAAAGTTTGTTTAAATCTAAGTGTTTTATATGTTTAACATTATTTGAAAAAAAAAAATTCTTATTAGGAGAAATAATAATTATAATTTGGAAGAAAAATTTTTAAAAAAAAAAAAATCTCAGAAACCTTATGCAAAAAAAAACAATTTTTGAAAAATATTCAACTTATACATTTGGTTATAAATAGTTCAGAAACGAATAGCATCATTCTATTTTTCAAACTGAAAATCATATAAAATATCAATAAAAATTTCATTCTACAATATTTACTCGATTTGTCATATTTTATAATTGAGAAATTAATAATTAACAAAGTTATCAATTTTCAAACAATTTTTTAGCGTGATATTATTGAGTGAATATGCAAAATATGCTTCAGAAAACATAACATTATGGAGTAATTCTGTAAACAATCATTATTCGGTTTTTAATAAAATCGGCGGTTCCAAATAAACTACTCAATTAACAATAGCCTCACATTACCAAATTCAATGAAAATTTTTTTTCCAAGAAAATTAATTCTATTTCTTCAAGGGTTCAGATAATAGTATAATTTTTCGAATTCTTCAATTCATATTTGATAGTTTAAAAATATTTTATGTGCATTGCTCTCTCGAGATATGCTGTACTCCTGCCGTAACGCCCACGCGGAGTCCTATTCTCGAAGTTGAATAAAAATTATAAATACACTTCTCCATGGGAAAATTTCTCCTCTTCGAAAATCTGTTTTATTATGTTCTCTATCATCAATAGTTTTTGAGCTATTGCAAAGAAACTAAAGCCATTTTTATTTTAATTTTTTCTTGTTAAAAAAAAAGAAATTTTCGTTGGCGGAAAAAATCGAAAAATATATCTTTTTCAGAATGATATCCCAAATGGTGAGTCATCGTTCATATTTCTAGTAGATTTGGAACGATTTCTCGCAGGAAACTCTCCTCTCGACTAGACTATTCAGTCAGGAACACAACAGTGTTGTTAGTCGGTCTCTGATCTGATGCATATCTATTTGGAAATGATTCGATAAAGATTAAATTCACTCCCAATTCACCTGAAATTGTTTCCCTCCATCATCTACTGAGAGTTGGTTAGATATTGTGTGAATACCATTTTGGAAGCTTTGAGAAACATTTCATTATCGCATATTTTCCTGGTCACCTCTATATATTATTTTAGAACTCGAATTAGATATGGAAACATCTGCGACTTCAAGAAGAACTACAGAACCCATCCATCGTTCAAGATAACCTCTTGGAAGGTATTCAGTGGTAGACGAAAACATTCTTAATAGAAAATTGAACACATTTTTTTTTTTAATGATTTTGCTCCGAAATTTTATTTACTTCGAAGATGATCCTCGTGTAGAAGTTCATTGGCTTATTTTCAGAAACCTTTTCGTTCTATCATCCCATTTTTCATCTGAATAAAAATTCAATACGTTATATTAGAATTATGATTTTTCGTTTTTTAGCATGGATTTTTATTCATGTAGGGGCGTTAAAACACTGAGATTTCCAGTTTCGACTGGAGAGTGAAAATTTGATCAGACTGATGAGTAAGTTCGATTCAAGATAGTAAAATGGTAGTGAAAAATTCACAGGGTCTACAATGTTACCTTATTATTTTTAGTTTGCGCGCCAACCACTACTTATTCGAAAATCTAATAAAAAACCAATCGGTTACATTTTGGAGGAAACTATTATGGAAAATAGAATACTTGCAACAGCTCTGGCCAGCCCATTTTACACCGACCAAGAGATGCTCCAAACTAAGAACTTTGCAAGTTGTTGTACTACATGACCAAGGTTCATAAGTACCATTTCACGGCGTGTAAACTGACACGCCACGCGTTGGCAGGCAGGGCACTCCTTACTCCACACGCCAGAAGCGTCCTTCCACACGCCATGTAATGGTACCTTAACAATGCTCCTATGGAGATTGGCTCGGCTAGAAGAACTTTTTTCCCAAAGATAGATAGATAGATAAGTTTATCGTGTTAAAAAAAATACATTTATTTTTATTCACAAGGGCTCGGCTAATAAGCGAGCGTAATTCCACATGGATCATAAGTATAATAAAGAGTTGTACAAATTTCTACGTTGTAGCTAATAGCCACATTTACACAGTCATTCATTCATAATGAACGAACGTGGCTTCATTATATTCATCAGGGACTTCGCTAGGTTTGCTAACAGTAACATGTTTTGTGTATTGAGTAAAAGTACTGAACCATCAATATTGCCGATTTCCGACAGAATCGCATTTTGCCTTATACCCAAGTAGATAGGGCATTCAAACAGGATGTGTTGCAATGACTCGGTCACTTGTAAGTTACAAATTGTAGTGTCGAAGGGTTATACGAGCCGTGAAACGAAAACATCAAACACTCCTTGCTAGAGGTTCTGATTTGAGCAATAATACGTATTATATAAATTTGTGAGGGAATACTCAAGTAGGATTTTGAAGAATCGAAGGCTGTTAAGCCATTGTATATGAGCGGTTAGGAAGAACTTGCAAGTTTCTCTGAGTCAAGCGAAATTAGCGATTGCTTGAATTCAACCAGAATGTCGTCCGTGAGCTTTTTTGAGTTATAATTGAGAAAACGCTGTTATAAGTTCTCACAGTCAGCAAATATAAAGTATTCTTTCAACTGCGAGAGCCAATTGAATCTGGTGTAATTTCGCTCTAACTCAAGTAGACGTGAATAGCAAATTTTGGAAAGTCTGGTGCTATCCATAGTTTTCAACTTGTTAAGCCAAGTTAACGAAGATTTGGAAATTATGTATTATAATTCAATACAGTTAGTTTCTATGAGCACAATATAGTCTGGGGTATTTTTAGGTAAGCAAAGTAAACGTTTGAAAAAACGAACTTGAATACGCTCTATCATATCAGCATAACGAAGGCTCCATATAGCAATACCAAATGATAGCGAAGACAGCACAATAGATTCGTATAATTTGATTCTCGATGACCACGAATTGATTTTTGAAGGGTACATCAGGTTCATGATAGATCCAATTGCTTGGTTGGATTTAATGATCGTGTTTTTGGCCATTTCAAGAAACAAGGATGATGAAGAAAATTCTGTCCCTAAGTAAGTGAAGTTTCTAAAAACTTCCAAGGCTTGATCATTACAAGTGAATCTGAGGTTATAGTAACTGATATATCCTCCTCTGCAAAAAACCATAACTTTAGTTTTGCTCGAATTTATAACGAGTTTATTACCTGATGCATAGTTTTCCAGAACTTTCAGTTTGCGTGATAGATCTATTGGGGAATCACTGAGAATAACTATATCATCCGCATACGATAGCATCAATACATCATTTTTACCATCAATGTTGAGTCCTGTTAAGCCGCGTGTTCGAAAGTAGTCTTCAATGTCAGCTGTAAATAGTGAAAATAAAAGGGGACTTAACGACTCACCCTGTACGACTCCTTCAGAAATATCATACTTTTTGCGTAACATGTTATCTTGTTTCATTGAAAAGAATGCTCCGTCATAGAGATTTTTTATTATTCTAATAATTTTTGAACTTATGCCTACTTTATACAATTGCTCGACGAAAATCAACAAAAACTGCATATACTTTTCTCCCACTGAGCCGAAGGTGAATTTGCAAGACATAGTTCAATACGAAAATATTATCCACACATCCCCTGTCCTTTCTGAAACCGAACTGAGGCTCTGGAAGAATAGAATTAGCTTCGCACCAATTTGACAGACGGTTCGAAAGTATTAACGTAAACAGCTTTACTATGCAATAGATCAATGCTATCTCACGATAATTATTTGGATCATCTACAGGGCCTTTTTTATGCAGTAATGTAATGCTTATTTCGTGCCATACCCTAGGGATTATTTCGGAGACGAAAACTTGAATATAGATTCGACAGATATAAAGTCGCCAATTCTGCGGTAGGTTTTTCAAATATTCGTAAATAATCCCATCCTTGCCAGGGGATTCGCCATTTTACACATGTTAACACGTTGACGGACAGCGACGTCTATGGACGTTTAGGCCACTGTGCCTGCTGTGGCACTTCAATTTTACGGCGTCTATAGCCGCCCCAAAAATACTCGCGTTTTGTAGCCACAACGTTCACAGACGTTGAATTAACATGGAATTCTGTTTATGTGTCACATCATGCGCAATAATTTGAAGCTGTGTAGTTGATAGACGTTGATGTCATGGTGGGGAGTCGGAAAACAAACGATAGTTACCGATTCACTACCAACCCCATTCCTACAACTTTTATAATATTATAATAGTGTCTCTCTGTCATCAAAGTTGCTCAAATATAAAACCCACTCTACTGGAACATTAAGAGCAAACCGAAAAGGTAATCCTGTGGTTGTTATCACAAAAAAACTCCGAAAAGGTGAACATATATGGAGGAAAAAAAACCAATTAGCTTGTATGTTACTAAGTGGAAAGATAAGCGGGATGTATATGCAATAACAACTGCGTATCAACCAAATCTGATAACTGTTAGAAATAAGTATGGTGTAGACAAACAAAAACCCTGCGATAGATGGATACAACCAGCACATGTCTGGAATCAACAGGAGCGATCAAATGCTGAGTTACTACAGCTGTCCACGTAAGACCATCCGATGGTACAAGAAAGTCTCATTTCATCTTTTAGATATAACAATATGGAACTCTTACTTTCTGTACACAAAAAGAGTAAAAAAAATTAAATTCATTGAGTTCAGGGAAGCTGAGAATCACTAATTTTGGGAATAGTACGACCACTTATAGGGATTGAAGAAAATGTTGATGGCAGACATTTTATGAAATTTCAGGCTTCAATAAAAACACCAAAAACAGCAGCTGAGCAGCAACATTTCCTAGAGGAGATTCCCCTGCCGGAAAATTATAGAAAATCACATGTATTCCTCAAATGTAGGCAGTGTAAGAGAGAAAAGAAGAGAAAAGAAACAAGATACAAATGTGAAACCTGTCCAGAAAAACCCGTGTTATGTCCCGCGCCTTGTTTTAAGCTATGGCATCAATAACTGAATAAATCTATATATAGTTTTATTTGTTTTATTCATATAATTGGAGGACGTCTATGGACGTAAGTATAACAAATTGTATAGAAATTTTTTTATAAAGTGACACTGGCGTCTATGGCCGTGAGTTATTTTCTTCCATAATCAGCTTATTTATGACTCTAGGAATCCGCAGATATAAATTTTTATCTTTTATCTTCAATATTAGTGAAAATACATCTGTGACGCAACAGGCACAACCACTAATGACAGAGTGTCCGTCAACGTGTTAAGAGATGTATTGAGTTCTTCAACAGATATAGTTTGGTCCAGAGCACTATTTCCTGCATCATAATAACATATGGCCAATGCGATTCAAGACTATATATTTCATCATAAAAACGCTCCCATTCCGAAATAGAAATTGGGCATTGTTTTCGCGTACTTCTGAAGTTATTCAAAGTTTTCCAAAATACCGCTTGGTATTTTGCTTCACTGAGTTTTGCTATAATTTGTTTGTCATATTCCGATTTTTTGTTATGAATAAGTTTTTTATACTCTCTTTTTTATTAAAGTAGTCAGACTTAAAAGGCTCGACAAAGTTATTCTGTTTACCATTTAATAACATTGCTTGAGTTGTTTTTTCATTGTCTTACAACTGAAGTCAAACCAAAGTTTATTATTTATTTTTGTATGCGACGTACTGCATTATTGTATTTTTTGGACAGGTCCGATAATTACCGCTGTATCCCACATCGCCGAGCACAAATTTGTGTATGAATCCACAGCGTTCCCCAGAAGCCCCACATTAACCGAGTTTTCCATAGACATCATGTATGAATGCGCTTTCTCGTGTTCGCAAATCAATCGGGTATACGTGCAATTATGTTGACATTTGTTTGTAGATTAAAACGAAGATGTACAGGGAAGTGATCGGATGAATATTGATCGTCTATCACTCTGAGAAAGTTGATAATTTCAAGTTTATTTGAATTACAATAACACAGATCAATTACACTCTGCCCTGAGGCACTGCAAAAGGTGAAATTTGCCGGTCTATCACTTGAAATATGACCATTCAGTAACGAAAAATTATATTCCGCCATGAAGTCCAATAGGCAGTGGCCTCTGAAGTTAGATACTTTGTGCATGCTGACCATGTTAGAAAAAAAAAAGGATTTTCTAAAATTTGTTCAGGAATATGACTCAACTTGCCAACATGGCAATCAAAATCACCAAGTAGAAATATTATATGACTGCTATATGTATCCAAAATGCAGTTTAGTGAAATACGAAGAATTTCGAGCATTTGTCCAATGTCACAGGATGGCTTGAAATATACCGAACATACAATGAATTCACAAGAATGCTGTTTAAACAAGTGAATGAGCCACCAGGGAGATGACTCGAGAAGACGCACTCAAAAATATTTCCTGTATATGATTGCTATTCCACCGCTAGCTCGTCCTTCCGACCTCTCCCTGGTTGTTGGAGAGGAAACGATATCAAACTCAGAGCGCAAACCTGAAGGTACCTCTAACGCACTAGTCATCCAGGTTTCACAGACTCACAAAACATCAAAATGAACAGAATTATCCTGCAGAAAGTTGTCAATGTTTTTGTATCCTTGCATGTTCCAGAATATGAGATTTGTCCCAGCTCCCGCTCTCGGTTTTTTTAATGTTGTCGTGTATCTGTGTTAGCCCCTCTCCTGCTAAGCGCTCTGCTAACTTTCGTTGGATTTTGTCTGGGCGATACTTCTTCATCGCGCTCGCTTTGGATTCCCTTGGCGATTATCTGAGACAGTGACAATTTTTGGGATGTTATTCACATATCTAATCACCAAATTAGGAATTCCACTGGCTTTTCGGGCATTGAGGTCATCGTACAGAGTGCCTAGTTGTTTCATTTCTCTTGATTCTGATAAGAGGATACTTGCTTCTGAAAATTTCAGACGTGTTTCTTAGAACAGTAACCACCTCTTTGCCACTAGAGACCTCCACTTTGACCGGGCGATTATGGTCAGTTCTAGGCCTTCCCAGACGAGTAATATGATTAATGGCTACAGTGTGGGGCAAGGTTAGCTCATTTATGAACCTCGCCACCTCGTCCGCTGGAACATTTTCTTCCAGACCAAATACAATTAGGTTTTTCTCACGCTCAAAGCGCATGCTCATTTCATTGTATGTCTCCTCAAGGTTTGTCTCTTGCATTTTACTTTCAAGATTCTGTATTTTCGACTTCAAAGTGTCAATTTCATCTTTCAAGACTGTTACCTGGGCCAGACACGATTAAATTTTTTCATTTTGGGCTAGCAAAAGATTTCTCCATGGATATCGATCTCTGAGAGCATCCTCCGTTCGTCTAGGGAATTGGATTTGTTACGGAGACCTTCTTCAACAGTTATTGTATCAATTTGAAGTTGAGGATGCCTCCATTGTCGTGGAGGATGTGAAAGAATACAAATAAGTGACATAAATTCAGAATTTTCATGTGAAGAAGAGAAAAACAGAAACTCAAGCGATTGTCAGAAATATGTCTTGTCATATGTGAAGCTTTACCCTGAATTTATAGATTTTTTTTTCTATTTTATGTTGATTTCTAATCAGTTTATTCATTTTGTTTCCAAACCCCAACAATTCCTCATCACATAGTTATTTGCTGTTGAAAAATCTCCATATTGATGAATGTTTCTTCACAACAAATATACAAATATTCAGTGATATTCGTGAAGAATTCATGAGTTGGTTACACATATGTCACATTAGAAGCACTATGTTATTTTTATTGGTCTTCTCTTCGTCAATGATAAGAAGCCAGAACTTGTCAGGCCGTCCAAGTGGGTGAGAATGAGGGTTGATAAAATTTGAAAATTCACAGAGACAACAAATGGCATTCCATCAGAGATGAATAAAATACAGATAACATTACCACATCACAAGCAGAAAGGTGTACAAAGCCATTTGTGGCCTCTCTAAATTTGTAAGATATGTAAATTTCCATTTCTCCCCTTCGACGGCGTGGCAAATTCTGGCTTCTTATCATTGATGGAAAAAAGACAATGACAATAACATTTTACAAGCAGAATGGTGTACAAAACTACTTGTGACCCCTGTCAATTATCAAATTTTATCAACCCCTTTTTTCAAACCCTTTGACGGCCAGTCAACTTCTGGCGTCATATCACTGATGAATGAGAAACCAATAGCAATAACATATGACAAGCATTTGTGACTTCAGAATTTCTTCAAATAACTTCACTATTTTTTGTCTCAAATAGAACTTTTTCGTCAGTCTGATCAAATTTCCACTCTTTAGTTGAAACTGGAAATCTCAGTGTATTCATGCCCCCAACGAATGAAAAAACATGTGAAAAAACGCAAAAAGGGAAAAGAAAATAATCAACATTTTATTTTCCTTAGTGTATTTGTGGATGTGACCAACTTCACACCCGTCATGAATTCCACCATTGTTTGGTATATGTCTTCTAGTTCTTCACAGAGCGAAAACAATGTTTGATAACCTCAAAAATGAAGGAGATCAAACTCCAAATATATAAACTCTAGTATTTTCGAAATACGAGCAAAAAAGGAAAATCAATGAAAGTATGTCTTTTCAATTTGTGGTGAAGCACAGGTTGCTACACTTGGCATTATTCACCAATGTAATATCTGGCATCCTGAAAATTCTCTAATTCAAATCATAAAGCATTTCGGTCCATTGGGAATTGATCCCGATTTTTTCTTTACCAACAATCTGAATATATTCTTATTCTGAAACCTCGAATAGCTAAAAACTCTCTAGAGTGAAACTTTTTTGGGCGCGATTTAACGGTAGAATTTGAGTGAAGGTTTGGAATGGAAGGTTTCTGGCGCAAAAAGTATGGGAAATAGGTACTTGGTCAGAGAGAAAAAAGAACTATGCTTTATAAGTTGCAGGGCTCGTTTTTGTTCTCCTCTCTGTGCCATCATCCGTTTCAGAAAATAGATATCCTACAAAGTAAACAGTGAGTTTCTTGCATTGTGTAGTGAAAGTGCGTAGTATTAATTTGTTTATGTACTGTACGTATTTCATCAGTAAGGAATATTTATTGTTACTTATCATTCTATGATTAATAAATAGTTATTTATGAGCAGTTCTTTTCAAGTGAGTAATATTTTTGTTAATGCATTCATTCTTGATTCAATAAAATTAGGTTAAGATTCTTTGATACTTGAAAGAGGAAAGAATGCCAAAAAAACCCGCATTATGTTATCTTGTTAGTGAATTGCATGAACATTTTTGTAAAAAGGATTGGGGATGAAATACATCAAAGTTGATCGACGTCTCAAAACATGTAGGTATGAATTATAATCAAAATAGTTTTCATGTTAAGTCAATGGGTGCGAATTATATATACAGTGTGGTTCATAGGTATGCAATGATTTCATTTTTAGCGTTATTATTTAGTTGTTTAAGAAAACCTGGAACAGGTCGATTTCTATTGTCAATTTACAGTATGAAAATATCACCCCTTCTTGTACAAAATTATAATCAGAAAGGGGGTCGTGTGGCACCTTGTTTGGAAAGGAATGTCATTATCTGTTCAGCAATATTGATTTTTTCAAATTTGGTGCAATCATAACTGGGAAAATGTAAAATGTTGATACTTTACGTAGAATGATGGAAATAATGTCACAATATGTTTAGGAAGTATATTTCAATTCATTTTAAAATTAAATGTTCAGAATGACTACCATTCACTTCTTTATAATAAGGAAGCCGTTCTTGGATTCCTCGTAACATTTTGTAGGACATCAGGGGTTATGTTCTTAATTTCTTTCATTATCCTAACTTTCAAATCTCCAATATTGTCTGGTCTTGAAATATTCTTTTAATTTTGAATATGAGAAAAAATAAGGTTTTTCCTTATCTATTTGCTAAACGTCAGGAAAAAGTCGTTCAAGACCCCAAAAAATTATTAACAAAACCCACATGAATAATTTAATGTCAATCTTGTAGACTACTATTATTTTGATATTTATAAGTTGCTGACCACGTCAGTGTATTGAAAAATAGTTGGGTTTGTATTCGGTTCAACTATGGCTCATTTATCCGAAACTCAAAGAATATATATTTTAATTATGATTGGATGCGGTAATAAAACAAGAACTCAAAAAGTAGTTTGTGAAATGTTCCATAATAAATACCCTGGTCAACACGTCTCACAGTCTACAGTTAGCAAAATAGAAACAAAATTTCGTGAAGCTGGACATGTAAAAACTATTCAAAAATCAGGTATAAATGTTAAATTGGATGAGAAAAAAAATTAGATGTATATGAGGAAAATCCGCATATGACAAGTAGACAACTTGCCGCCGACAATGATTTGAGTAAATCATCCATAAGAGCTTTACAAAAGGAAAAATACTACCCTTATGAAGTACAGTTGGTTCAGGAGATAAATGAGGATGATCCTGATAGAATGCAACAATTCTGTGAACTTATGATGGACAGAATGGAAGCAGATTTGCAGTTCATAAACAAAATTGTTTTTTCTGATGAAGCTACTTTTCATTTAAACGGAACGGTTAATAGACAAAACTGTAGATATTGTAGCAGAGAAAATCCTCATTGGATATGTGAAGCTTACACACAATATCTCAAAAAAGTTAACGTTTGGGCTGGTATCATTGACAACAAAATTATTGGCACTTAATTTTTTGAAGGCACAGTTAATGGTGAGGTGTATCTAGATTTTTTGATGAACTTTTTACAGCCTACATCAAAAATACTTTTTTCTGATGTTAAGGATCCAAATGGATATAGATCAATTTGGTGCTGACAAAACGGAGCTCCACCGCATTACAAACGTATTGTTTGAGATTATTTGAACGAATTTTTTGCCAATAGGTGGATTGGAAGTCTTGGAACGATTGAATGACCGCCTAGATCCCCCGATTTGACTCCTCTCGATCACTTCTTATGAGGTCATTCGAAATCAAAAATTTATTTCAATAGACCAGACAATATTGCAGAATTAGAAGTTAGGATAACGGAAGAAATTAATAACATAACCTCTGAGGTCCTACAAAATGTTGTACGAGAATTCCAAGATGGACTTGCTTATTGTCAAGAAGTGAATGGTGGTCATTTTGAACATTCAATTTGATTCTAAAATGAATTGAAAAATACTTCCTAAACATTATGCGCCATTATTTCCTTCATTCTACGTATCAAAATTTAACATTTTCAGAATAAATTTTCTCAGTTAATCAAAATCAGTCTCACTAAATTTTAAAAACTTAATATTGGTGAACAAAGGATGAACATCCCTTCGGAACAAGGTGCCACACGACTCCTCTCCTCATTTAAAATTATTGAAGGGGATTTTGATAAATCAGAGGGGGTGCAAGAAGGGGGGGACATTTTCCTACTGAAAATTGTCAAATTAATGATAGAAATCGACCTGTTTCGGTTTTTTTTGAACAAATACATAATAACGCAAAAATGAATTCATTCCATACCTATATATATATAATAATATATAATAAACAGTGAGAAATAACGGGGATCTTCAGTCAGCACAAGTGTTGAACTATGAATAACTCTTTAATACGTTGGACCGAGCTTTCGTTTCAATTTTGAAACTTCTTCAGGGTCCTAAAATATGTAAATTACATTATTGAGAAAATAAATACTTAAAATGAAGGAAGTACTTACAGTAATCTGAGTGGTTGATTAATGAACATTAACTCTAAAAAAAACATAAAATATGTAAATATTTGTCGGAATGGTGTTATATCTTTGACGTTTGACATTGAAGGATTTGAAATGACAACCTATGATTAATCGTCAGAAAAATATAAAATATGTAGTGGGTGTGTTAATTTTTTTATTATATTCTTTGAGAGTCATCAGTTTTGATTCATTTGTAAGAGAAAACTGTAGATTTTGTTGAGATTTTCGATATCTGTTTCTTTGTTCATATTTTGATTGGATTTATTAATTTCAATCATTTCAAGAAATAATCTTTTAGAGAAATTTTTTTCTGAATGTAAAACTTGTGCTTCCTCGAATTTTTATGATTTCTTGTTGAGTCTTATTTCACTTATGTGAGAGATAATACGATTATTTAAAGTTCTTGAACTTGTACCAATATAGTTTAAATCACAGTTGTTACATGGTATGCTGTAGACAATATTTGATTTCTTCAAATCTGGTGTGGGATTTTTTAACCTCGTATTTAAATTTCCAATAGTCTTGATATTTTTTTGTGAAATTTTTATGTTACTTTCATTCTCGAATAATTTAATTATATTTGATGATAGAATTCCTATATTAGGAATTGAAAAATAAATTATCCTTTCATTGTTATTTTCTGAATTTTGATTATTTGTGTCATCATTATTAATTTGTCTATCAGAGTTGGTATTGAGAAGTTTTTTGGGGTACGAATTATCTAGTAAAATATTTCTGAGAATTTTAAATTTTTTTTTTTTAATGAAGGATGAACCAACATCTCGATTCTTTTTTTCTAAAAAGAATCAAATTTATTCTCATTCTTTTTGAGTGGAAAGTATGATAGTTCATCTATCTTTCAGGGTTTGTTGGTTTATATACCAATCTGTGATTAGTGAATTGTTTTCTCTACGAATTATTCTAGTATCTAAAAACGGAATACTTTTATTTTTTTCTAATTCAATTGTGAATTGTAAATTTTCATTGTAGTTATTTACTTTTTTTTTTAATTTCATCGGATTTATCCATTGGTACTGCACAAATAATATCATCTACAAATTGTTTTTTAAATGGAACTTCAAACGTCAATTGTGTTTTTTTGGGTTTGTTTTATACTTCTCAGTTGCATTCCTTTTTTCACCACACATAGAGTACATATACCAACTTCCACATTAGATTAAATTATAAACTGAATAAAAGGTTAGTTTTGGTATACTATGTGATATTGAGTAGTCCCTTTGGCACTTCCAGTATGTTTTCAAATTTCTACAAAATATTCTACTCATTGAATAAATCATATTTGATATAGGAACCCATGTCCAGAGGTCTTATGAAACAGAAAAATATTATTGTCACTTATAATTTCCAATATCACTTCATGTCTGAAACATTCGCATAGCTCGCAGAAATATGCTCATTTTGATGAATGAACTCAATTACCACTTCGTCCATGGACACGCGACAGGAATTGTCTTATATTTTACTTTTTTCCCAAATTTCAAAGCTGATTGCCAAATCTCAAAAATTTCTTTATTTTCGTATTTACTAATCAATTTCACACAAAGAATCTTGAGGTTTACCTAATTCATTTGCATCGTTTTCATGATAATTTAACATGAACCTGAAAATAAAACAATTGAATTTAGTAATACTTTAAGATTATATGTGTGAAATTCGTTGATAAATACTAAAATATTTATTGTGTTTCGTCCCTTAGCGTGAAAAATTCGGAGGAAAATAGGTGAGACAAACACCCTGCCGTGTGCCACTGGGAGGGGTGGTTTCTGTAATAGTTCATTCATCAATATGAGCATACCTACTTCTGAGCTCTACGAATGTTACGGTTATCATCAAGAAATATCGAAAAATACGATAATATAAATGAAAATTTATACTTTTTCTTACTTCAAATATCTTGTATCGTTGAGATTCGGACATGGGTTTCTATACGAAATATCATTTAAACAGTGAGTAGAATCTCCTGTAGAAATTTGTACAAAGAATTTAGAACCACTGTATATCAGATTTCTTATTGGGACTTTATTATTCTACAAATGGACTACTGATGGCTGAGTTATAAAATCCTGAGCCATAGCCTGAGCTTTCTCCTTTCATGAATACGTTACGTGCCAAACATGAGATATATTTGAAAGGCACAAGGCACAAATATTACGCATAATTTACAAATGATGGGTCAGTAACAAACTCGTTCTAAAAACATCAATTATAGCTATATCATTTTAAAAATTGATTTCCAAAGCCTGTTACCAGATACGATAATAATGAAACATCCATATAATGAATAACAATGTAATTTAACTAAAAAACAAACATAATTCACAAAAAAAAATTAACATATCTTCGATGGCTATGATAGTAATGAAACATTCATATAATGAATAACAATTCAATCTAAACTGAAAAAAACAAACATCAATCGCAAAAAAATCAAATTAACATTCACCTTTTTCGAAGACTCCTCCAATAAATGATGCCTACGACGATGCTTATGCCTAGAACTGGATTCACTGAATTGTTTGGGCATTTTTCTGAATCTGAAAATAAGGAATATATTGTCTGAAGGTATCTGGTTAAACTTTCGAATGAAATATTTACCTTATTCTCCCTGGGGAAAATAGTAGAACTATATGAAGATTATGTGAAAACTTTCTTATATTTAGATGAATCGGAACATCCAAAATCAGTGTATAGATGAAACTTGGCTCTAGTAAATACATTTTTCTATGAAGAATATTCGAACTCAATTGGAAGAATCAATATTCGTAGTCCAAACTGTTTTTCACCAACACGAAGGAAAAACTATGAATGTTTATAAAAAACAAATACAATTTAAATGTACAAAAGGAAGTGGGAAAAATTTAATTGGAAATGGGGAGGTTTGAAAGGATAATCCCACCTGGTGATCCTTGAATATTTCATAATGAACAAGTTGACAACAGTGAAGGTGATCAATATAATAAATATGAAAAATCCTTGAAGTTTTGCTGTACTCAAATTGTTTTGTTTTTTTGTTTGTTTTTTACCGCTTACTCAGTTGTTTTAATAACCCTCAGAAGTTAATGAAATCGTATACTCTTTATGATAGTGTATGCACTTCCTCAAATTCGAAATGCACTATTCAAACTTCAACGGTCTTCCATATACGAGGAAGGTTGAAGATTTCATAAATAGCTCAAGAGTAGAGAATCTTTCGAAAATACACAAAAAAATCAAGAAGTGACTTATAATTGAAGTTAAATTCCCCAAATATGAAATCACAGCATCCTATTACTAACACAATTTTCAATTGATTTTTTCCATTCATTTATTACATCACCCTGTATAGTTTGAGGAATTGTGAAGTAAAAGTTTACTCAATATTGAGTTTTATCGGAACATCCAGAAAAAATTAGTCCTACCCAACTATCAACCAGAAAATTGAATTAGTGTTCACAAAATCTCATTTCTGGTGTCCATTGACAAAAACAGGTATTTTTCATCAATCTCTGCAGTCAAAATTATTTGAAAACAATTGATCTGTGTTCCAACCAATGTAAATAAGACAGGTCGTTTCAATCTCCAATACATTGTAGCCATAATCACAGAGTTGTGGAATAATAAAAGGAAAAATCAGTAAAAACTTGTTTTAGGAGTAGGAGAAAACTCTTTTGTGTATTTCAAAATATGAAGGTACTCTACTCTCTACTCTATTCTTGAATTTGCATAGTGCATTTTGAGTTCGATAAGATGCAGGCACTTACATAAGGAAAATAATATTCTGAGAAAATACAAATGAATTTTTTTCCCATTTGTGTTGAGAAATCTGACAGTCGCTATATATTAAAAACTTTTTGTTTTAAAATTTTCGAGTGATGCACTTTAATGTGATGTGTTTATAAAAAGTAAGTATTCAAGTGTTTCATCCTGTATATTATGCTTCGCTACGATAGTTATCAAAAACAACTGGGAAGAAACATTTACAGTTATGAACAAATCGATTTATTTTCAAATACGTACTTCATTACTTCATAAAAGGACAAATTTTATCTTCATTTGGAGAAGATCAGAGGTAGAGGAATTTGCTGGGGTTAGGAAATAATGTGAAATAAATGATACTCCTCTGTTGACATATCAGGAACTTCATCTATAGCTGTTTTCAAAACCTCGCTACATATAATTTATATCTATCAAATATTCACACACACATGACTAATGAGAAACTTGCTTGCCCTTTACACTTCACAGATTTTTTAGATTAATTCTATTGATTGTTTTTGGTTGTGGAAGATTATAGATCAAACTAAGTTTAAGAAGCGTTTTCCTCGTTTAGGTTTCACAATGATAGATCAAAATAACGAACATCCTGCACCCAAAACTCTGAAATTTTTATTTTAGTTATTTTATATACCCACGTGTGAAAAAACCTACCGAGATAAAATAAAATACATTACAGCATGAATTTCTAGATTTTTTTGGAGAAAGCCGGAAGTAAACTTTTGAGAAATATCCATATACATCATGATGAGATATAGGTAGTCCGTTAATTTTCTCTATTTTGTCCCCGATACGCAAGAATACCCAAACTCAGATTTATTTCACGTTTTTCGACAGAATTTACGATTTTAATCTTTTAAAGAAAATTTGAAATCATTATGCGATTCAATAATTGAAAGTTGTATAATTTTTCCTCAGTATTTCTACATTCCCAATATGAAAATTACACGCCATTTTATATCACTCATGACCATGACCAAAAACGAACGTATAACCCATGTATTAATTTCACAATTCATATTTGGAAACCTAATCAACAATCATGTCAGAGAACACCTGCCGTCTGAGAGAGATCGGGATAATATCATAGACAGCCAGGCCCAACTGTACAAAGAATTATAGTTATTCTAATCCCAATTGGAACGGCAATAAAAATAAGAGCACTACGCGGAGGGTTCATATGCACTGCCCAGCAAATGAAAAATTTATATACTACCAGTGTTTTTACTTGCGAAGCGTTCCAGGTATAATCATAAAAAAGTTCTGTCGTGTGGCACTAGTTGCCCAGATAGTTAGTAAAGGCGCTATCAAATATATTCGTGCAATAAATGCTCGGCTAGTTGGATTGGACACCTGCTATCTGAAGCCGCATGATTTCCTCAGTTCACATTATTCCATAATCAGTGCCGTGTGTCGGTTAAGTTAGGAATCCATTGAAAATAATTTTATCAATATGGCTTTCTGGAGACCTTTCGAAACAAATAATATAATTCAGTTGAGATAACATGTGTCTACTTTCACATGGGGTGATCAATTGCAATCATTGTAAGAATAAGTGACTGAAAAAATACCACTGAAAAATAATATACCGACGCCTAACTCAAGGCGACAACTGGAAAGAGAATTCGTTCTCGAAACTTTTTATGTCTGTCCAATTGGGATTAGAAATACTATACCACTTACATTCACGACAATGAATAGCCACATTGGGGATATCGAGTGAAACACTCAAAAATAAATTGAAATATCATCCAATTCATGTTAACATTGTGATGTTCTCAAATAGACTTCGTTGCGATGTTGCTCGATAACAAACTTTTTTACTAGAAATTTACCACTTTCTGTGGAGATAGCATTCTGGTTATTTATTAATATCCTCCAATTATTATCACTGCATTTTCGAATTTTTGTTACATATCGTCGAAATTTGAATTTTTTATAAGAATTAAAATGTGCGTAAAATATGCGTAATCATGAAGATATCTTCAAATGAGCAATTTGAGACTTCGCGAAACTGCCAAGTGACGTTTGACGTATTTGCTGGGCTGTCCCCTTTCTTTGTCAAACTTTGGTATATAGTTATAAATCACACTTAAATTTTTTTCGGATCTTTTGTTCATGCAGTTCGGTTGATTATTCATTTGAACCATTTCACGAAAATTTCTTTTTGAGACATTATTTTCTATGGCCGAAATTGTTGTTGGAGTTGCCAAAGTGATTGAATTGTATTGTATGCTCTGCAAGTGCACAACTGTTTTTACTGAGATTACAATCACTTTTATGGGACGAAATGCGTCCTGATAAATTTCTACCCGTCTGTCTTATGTAGATTTTGTCACAATTCAAACAAGGAATACTATATATGATATTGGAACATTCTGATGTTGTTAACGGAGTTTTGGTTTCAGTGAAAATACTGAAAACCCTTTTATGTTTCTTTTGGCAATCCTAAAATTTTCTGATCGAAAAATATTAGTCTTGGTATGAGTTCTTCAATGTAAGGTAATGTTTTGTAAGACCATATGATTTGTTGATGTGGCAGAACCTCATTAATATTGTTTGTGTTGTTATTGACATTTAGGATGCTATTAATTGGTAATCGATTAGCTGGGCGATAATGTTGATGAGAGTTGAATAGGAGTTTCTTGATGAGTTTCAATGGGTATGAGTTTTTCTTGAAAATGTTTCTACTACAGGTTTTCTATACTGTTCATATTTCCGGACGTACCGATTGGTAATAACCTACGAGATATCTGATACGAATTTGAAAGAGACCACAAGCCGTCCTGATGATTGGGAAACCATGAAACAGGCTGTAGACGGATGGTGATCTCCTTTGGATTCGTAACAGATTTCTCATATTCTCGTTATTTGTATTGCGTCCCTAAAACGCACTAGGATACGACTATTGGTATCGTGGGTTGGTCTATGCTGGCATCTGTCGGTGACCTATTGATGTTGTACGAAATCTCGTATCTTCAAAATTCCACGATGACAGGTCTAAGCTCCACCACACAGATTATAGATGTCGCTATCTATAATTTGATACTGTTCATATTTCCGGACGTACCGATTGGTAATAACCTACGAGATATCTGATACGAATTTGAAAGAGACCACAAGCCGTCCTGATGATTGGGAAACCATGAAACAGGCTGTAGACGGATGGTGATCTCCTTTGGATTCGTAACAGATTTCTCATATTCTCGTTATTTGTATTGCGCCCTAAAACGCACTAGGAGTACGACTATTGGTATCGTGGGTTGGTCTATGCTGGCATCTGTCGGTGACCTATTGATGTTGTACGAAATCTCGTATCTTCAAAATTCCACGATGACAGGTCTAGCTCCACCACACAGATTATAGATGTCGCTATCTATAATTTGATACTGTTCATATATATATATATATATATATATATATATGTATATATATATATATATATATATATATTTATTTTGTGACCACTAATCATAACAAAAGAAAACTCCGGCTATGATGCTTTTTACCCCTTTTTCCTGTACACTTTACCTCTCCTTTTTTTTTTTCCTTTTTCAAGCTCAGTCGGTACGCCTATGCAAAAATGATTCTCTCGATCTCAGGAGGATTGCAGCTGCGCCATCTAGTTGTTTTCTTGAAGTCAATATACTGTTTATATTAGAAAGATTGATTGTAAAATCATCAAATAATTAATTATAAGGCCAAAACTATTGAGATAATTGTTTTTTATTAAAATATTACTCAAAACAACATATGCCTGCGATATCTATCTTATTCTAGTAATACTTTTCAACCAATCAAATTTGAGAACTTCAAACTTGCTTGCTCAATCGCAATAATAGAATAATTCCAAAATACCGAAATATTCACAGGTTATTCTCAGTCTTTTTGATAAACAGAAGAAGACTCATATTTCCACTCAAAATAATGTGTTTTTTGTAATTAAACCGAGAATGTTACAGTTTGATGAATATCCCTACTTGATTAAGTTTATGAAGATAAAATACCTGTTATCAGTATTTCTTGCACTCACACGAATCCAAGAATGTTCTGTGGTTAGTTTGAAGTGGATGTCTTGCTGAATTCGACCTCTTTACTGATAATTAATTTGGGATTCTCACCTCCAATTCTTGGTAAGTGGTTTCTTAGTAGATTCTGCTCCAGATTTGTTACAAATTGTATGCATGAACGTCTCTCGAATGCCTCAGTTATAGCATTATCCTCCAAAATTATTCATAGAAATTAACAGTTCTGCTTCATTTTTCATTTTTCATTTCTCGACTCCCCTCAATTTTCTTTCTCCTCGGTAACCATCACTTTTTGTTGTCTTTTATCAATTTTCACTATTAGCACCTTTCTTAAAACCCATTTTTCAATTTTCTACGTATTATACTCATGTTATTCACAAATTTGATTTCTAAACATAGTACTATTCACAAATATTTCTTCAAAGTTACTATTTTCTACTTTCCTATGCTCAAATTTCATTATTTTGATCATTTAGAAAATGAATAATATGACATTTGCATGTCATGTTTCCTTTTGGTTCTAAATTCGTATACAGGATGTTCCTTGCTTATAAATATTATGTTTGGTTGAATTCTGAATATGTATTTTAAAATTTGGATATGTATATTTTCATGAGTTGAATGAACAGATCAAACACAATGATGATAATAGAAAAACTCTACTGCCACCCTCTTGAATTATCTGCGTCGACTTGGATATGGCCATAGGTTCTCAAGATGCAAACCGTACAAAAAAAAAATTATAAAAACAATAGCAGGTATTTATGCAGTTTTTAAATATCATTGTGCCCTATTTTTACTTTTTTATTTGACATATACCATATCATGGCAATTTCCCTAAAATTTATATGCAAGATTATACTATTTCATTAGTAGAATCTGAATATCGATTCTATTACTGTACCGAAAGGTTATTAATATTTCTCTTTTTTTGGTTCAGATAAAACCTATCAGTGCAATTCTTTGATTCGAATTAGAAAATTATCAAAATGACCAAATTCATATAGTTGGTTGAATTGATAAATACTTTCTATACTGAAAACTCTTCTCAAAGTTTCATCATATGGATTAGTTAATCTGTAGCTATTTTTAGCATCTGCGTTATCTATTCCATATGGACCTTCAAGTGGTTATTGTAATTTTTCACATATTCCTTGTTCAACTTTAACTATTAGCAAATCTCCTTCTTTAAATCTTGTTCGTTTTGTTCCACGTTTATTTTTCCTTTTTATATATATATGATTGCATTTCTTTGAATTCTTATATCAACTTTTTCCATAATCTCATTTAAAATTATATCATTCTTTATCCATTCCCAGTCAGGCATTCTCCTAGTCATAATATATATTGGACACTCTTCTGTTATAGTACTGGGAACTACATTCAAATATTTTTCTACTTTTTCTATTTTCTCATCCCATAGTATATGATTTTGTTTCTTGTGACGTCAATCTTAAATATTTTATCACCTCTCTTATATATCTCTCTGAAGGATTTAATGAAGGATGTCTAATACCACAAAGAAAACTCAGGATAGGGTTTTGGCTTTATCGAGACTTATGCTGAATATGGACTGACAGGAGTTGCTCAATCCATCATGATGTACGGACCACCAGTATGGGAAAATAAGTCGTAAAAATCACTAAAAACAGGAAACTGGTGGAAGCTATCCAGCGAAAAATCCTTCTATGGATTTTAACGGTGTACTATACCACTTCTACTCAGGCGTTGCAGGTAATTACGAGGGACAGATCAATCTCCAAGTGGCAGCAAACGAGTGAAATGGTACAATGGACGAAACAACTATCAATTAATATATAGGAGTGGATGAAATTCACTTATCTCAGTTTCTAACGGGTCACGGATCTTTTCGTATATCTAGTTTCCGGAAAAAAACTGCATATATTACGGCGGTGTTGAAACACACTGCGTCAGATGGGACAGAGAAGAGACTACATTTCCAGATGGAATTGATTGATGAAGAAAATAATGTAAAAAAAAAGAGTATTGGAATCTACGGGCCCGTCCGTACAGATATTATATCCATCAAGAAGTTCTGACATACGGCGAAGGAGTCATTGAGGTGTGGTTTGGTCGCACATTTCAGGAGCCTTCAGTTCCACACTCATTGTTGCATTAGAAGTCGAGCACAGTGGTCGAACATGAGTTTCCACACCCGTCAAACAAAAAATCTTCATCTTCTTCTGCTGTCCGAACGATCATCTCAGGATGAATGGAGCCAGTTACATTTCCTCGTATAAGAAGGGTCCCACAATTTTGTCACTTTTCCATTCCATCCCAAACATTGATCATTTGTGGCTACTGCGTTTGACCCCCAATATGTGAGGATTTTCATCAGACCAATGTGTAACATTCGTCTGATGAACATAACCGTTCAGATGAAACGTTGATCCGTTAATAAACATTATCTCACAAAATTGCACTATTTGCAGTTCAGAGGTATGTAGTTTACTTTTCTTCAAAAGCAGAGGGTATATCGCAAACATTTGACAATTCCGTCAGTATTTACTGTCGATTAGCATGCATCTCACCAAACACATTAATTGGTGTATCACTGCACTGGTGGATAACCGGATCGCTTTGCATCTTACAGTTATTGTAAACTTCTGCACTAACTCGCGTATGTATTTTCTGTATAGTATATCCATGTTGAATTCTGTGCTGAATTGAGTTTGAATATATATATATATATATATATATATATATATATATATATATATATATATATATATATATATATATATATATATATATATATATATATATATATATATATATATATATAAATATATATTATATATATATATATATATATATATATATATATATATATATATATATATATTTATATATACATATATATATATATATATATATATAATATATATATATATTTTATAAATATAATAATATAAAAAAATAAAAATATAAGTATATATATCACATGAATACCTGATGTTTGTTTTGCAATTTTCCTATACATTTTACTGTTCTGTAACCTTGTACCATTGTCTAGTCCTAGTACATGTCTCAAAAGTCCAGCACTGGAGTTTCACTATTTTCATAAGTATGTTGCCAACAATACATTCAATTTGCACAACCTATGAAAATGGTATAGAAATCAAAATTCATGAAAAAACTTCGAATCTCAATTAGACAAAATAATACTCAACTTGGAACATCCTGTATGATAAAATCTAAGCAGGAAACATGGGAGTGAACTGTCAAAAGTGAAGTATTCGTATCAGACACTTATTTCGGGCACTCTTTGATGACTTTTATCCACGGTTGTTGAACATAACTCTTCATTTAAGCTCATGAATTGAATATAACCCATGAACTCATATTTAGTAGTCGCATTATTGCGTATGAGCAAGAATTTGCCATTATTATTTCAGTATTTATTGAATTAAGTCAGATAACGCAGGTTAGGTCGTTTTCAAGGATTTATTTGAATAAAAAAAACTATTTGACCTTCTCTGAATGTATTAATTATCTGTTTGATAACATAACCAACATTTCATAAAACAGTACATTCCAAACTGACTTCAAGCAGAGCAACGAGGTGGAACCACTGAATCCTAACTTGAGAGAGGGCGATCTCAGGTCTCCATAGCCGTACCGACAGAGCTGGGGTAAGGTGAAATAATACAGGTAAAAGAGTAGTTGAAAAAAAATAAGCATACATAGCCGGATATTCATAACTTTTCAAAATTATCAAATGAAAAAAAAGAATCAATTGATCAAACTAATCATAACAAATAATTTATTATGATGACTAGTTGTTATTAAAAAAAAAGCAATAGCAATCATTATAACAATTAGTCCCATCATTATAATATATATATATATATATATATATATATATATATATATATATATATATATATACATCAAGCCAAAAACCTTTGGAGTTATGAGTATGAAATTTGGAAATGTAGATGAAATCTAAGAATTTATTAATTCAACTCAAG
Organism: Gonioctena quinquepunctata; assembly: GCA_018342105.1. NCBI lineage: Eukaryota > Metazoa > Arthropoda > Insecta > Coleoptera > Chrysomelidae > Gonioctena > Gonioctena quinquepunctata. The sequence continues at coordinate 52,971 of JAFIRS010000414.1, forward strand.
GGGTTAAAAAAAAATGAGTATGAAATTTGGAGATGTAGAGACCAACTGTGAGATTTATCGTAATTCGAATCCCAAGGGGTTGATGAATGTTCATCTATGCATCTGTACGTACTGGAGGAGGTTTTTCCAAATTTTAAATCCCAAAGGATCGTAGTTTTACTCTCCTGAAAATTTAATTGTATACCAATATCCTGAATAAATGTTTTCATCTGATCATCAGGAAAATATGTTGCATTATCAAGAATAATCTGTTCTAGTCTTCCTTCTTCCACCATAAATTTTGTTAATAATTCTTTGAGTGTCTTGAAATTAGTTTTCTCAGTAGGATATAATTTAATAAATTTTGAAAAATTATCCACTATTACAAAAATATGTTTATTGTTATTTTGACTTTTCATCAAATTGCTGACAAAGTCAATAGAAATAATTTGTGAAGGTCTGTTACTAATTATATTTCTGGGTTCATTTTTGTGAGGCATGTTTTTATGTTTTCCCAATTGACATAATTGACATCTTGTTATTAAATCCTTAGTTGTTTCTATATCTCGTAAACTCATGTAATTCTCCCTGAATATCATCCAAGTTTTCCTGATTCCTATATGTTGATATTTTTCATGAATGTTAATAATTATTCTTTCAGATAACTCTTTTGTTCCTACATACAATTCTTCTCCATCAACAATTTTAATAACTATTCCATTTATTTCGAATATGACTTCAACTTCTTGGAGAAAAAACAATCTTGAAACGATTTTTTTATCTCACGTGAGTAGGCATAACATCTATATTATTCAATAATTCCCCATCAATTATTCCTCCTTGCTTTTTAGAATGATCTTATTGTTAACTGAAGATGGACCTATAGGTTCAAAACATGTTTTAAATGAAGAAGTTGAGTACAATATTGGGTATTATTCTCATTATCTTCATATAATTGTTTCCAGTCTCTCGTTGTACCAGAGAAAAGTTGAATCAGTATCAAATATGATGAACCAGGAAAAATAAATTGTGGTTGAAACTAGTGATAAAATATTCGCTGTAGTGTTATAAAATATAATGCCATTCAGAAATACCACAAAGTGTTGGAAAGGGAAACATTCTCAATTGAATATTGATAGAAAGAGGTTATCTTGACGATGGAAGATGGTGACTAAAGTTTATCTTTCAGTCGCAGATGATTCCACATCTGATTCAAGAGGAGGGTATAATGAATATTTGATCTAGATACCATTCATCGAATATGTTTGATCCAGAGAGAAGTATTGAAGAATCACTCATTTATGGCAATTTCCAAACCTTCATTCCTCGATATAATTGTTCTGGAGAAAGGTGGGCACGATGGTCGTTCAGCTCTCTATATTATGTGGTGTGTAGGAAGTCAACAAAAATCCGTAGAACCAGGAAATGTTAATGAGTTATCCCATAGGTTCAGTCTGAACATATGGACTCAGTTACACTGATTATCCAAGATTACAGAATACTACTATGTTTGTAAATTTTACCAAAATGGTGTACCCAAATATCTGTTCTCACAGATAGCGTGGAGAAGTATATATTCAGTTGAGCAGATACGCACTGTGAAATACATGAATAGTGGTTTTCATTTCGAGTTTTCTATAACTAGTCCCCACTTTCTCTACATTCGCACGAACTTGGTAAATTGTGATTCATCAGCCACCAAAGTTGTGGAGATCATCTCGATACGAAGAGTTGTGACTTTTGGTCAAACTCCTGAAATGTCTGTAGAAATCTGTAGAACAGTTACTCCGATTGAACTCTTCGAGATCAATCGATTGCACTTCATATATCATTCAATTCTTATAGTGCGCTAAAAAATTAAACTTTTTCATATTTGCTCATTATTTCCGGTACTATTATATTCAGAGAAGAGTTATAGGAACAATAAACAAAACAATACTACTCCTCAAGATATATCAATATTTATTTCCAAAATTTATTTTTTCCTGTTTTTTCCCAAAAATTTTCGGTATTATATTGAACATAAAGTAGGGGAATTGAAAATGAATACATAATCCGATCTGAAATTTAAATTTTTTGGATTTATTTTTTTTTATGAATATTTTGTTGCGTAATTCAACAGGTATATATTTATCATATGGAACCAATATTTATTAGAAAAATAGAAATACTCAATACCTGAAATATGACAATGTTGAAGAAGTTTTCCCAATGGAAAATGATATAATAATCAACTACTTTCCTGATATGATGCATATAGATCCGATTGATATTGTGGATAGACCCTAACTTGGAGAAAAACGGAAACATTCAGATAATTGATTGACCTTTTCATCCAGCATTAATTGAGAAATAATTTCAATTCAACTGTATATTCTTTGACAATATTTATTTGAAGAAGTCCGCATAATTTTCTACATTCACACATCCCCAAAACTGGAACGCTCAGGCCCTCCTTCAGTATTTTATGACTTTTGCTAAGCTTTCGATGTCCAAAATTCACCGAAACAATTATTCCCATTACCTTCGTTGTAGTTTGTAGCGACATTGAATGGATTGCAATTGAAGGTACAATGGAAAGCTATGGCTTGTACGTTTAGAGTCGAATGCGTCCAATATATCGTTCAAGTAATTATGAAAACGAGAAATGTAATTCTAGAAATGCTATCTTATTTCAGATCATGCTAAAATACTTTTAATTGATCTCATTGATTATCAATATAATATTATTTCAATTAATAACCATTTTCAAAATATTTTGAAACGCCAGCGGTAATTAATGAATTCTCGAATAGTTTGCTTGGCACTATCCCGAGACCTATTTGACAAAGTCGGCACAATAATATTTCAGAAACGCTTGCAGCAATCGTACTAAAGAACACCATTGAAATAAAAAACTACTTGCAACCAATGCCTTCAAGGCAACATCGAATTATTTGGATACTGTTTATCTTGTAATTCAGTTGCAGTCGATTTGAGTAATATCAAATATTATTTGTATTAACGTAGGTACGTAATCGCATAAATCTTTGGAATTTTTGGCTACGACAATTGCCTTTCTTGAATTTTGACTTTATGGATTTAAATTTTTATTCAACTTTGGTCCTAACGTCGAAAAATATTCCATTAACTACGCCCTCGGCATTTATCGTATTATCAATTTGCAACCAGTAGGATTATAAGCAAAATAATTTCAGAAAACATTTATAAACACCTGTTTGGTAAAACTCCAAGAAATCCTGTGATATTACCCTCGATAAATAAAAAAAAAGAGTTGGAGGCGCCGGGCATCGATCCCGGTACCTCTCGCATGCTAAGCGAGCGCTCTACCATCTGAGCTACGCCCCCGTTATACACTTTTGATTTTTTGATCGTTAATAGACAGGTAATGTAGTAAAATCGTTGTAGATAAAGGTGAATGTTTTTCTTTCATTAAACTCCTGAAATTCAGGACACGTGTTAATGTAAAAATTAACTTTCTCTATATTTCATCAAAGACTAATCAGTAAAGAAATCTTATACAAAAAACTGATGGCGTGTCCACTTGGAAACGGCTGATCTACAAACTACAGAATTTTCGAAAAAATCAAAAAATTATTGCTAAATCAATATTTTCTCCAAAGTTTTAAAAAATACAGAAAAATTGTTATTGTCGTGGGGAATTTTTTTTCCGTTATACCTAATAATGTACCCACCCAGATAACACATGGACATCCGATGGATATCCATTGGACATCCTTCATGAATTTTATGGATATATGGACATCCAATTATATCCAAAAGATATCTTATGGACATCCGATGGATGTCCAAAGTGGAACAACCTGTACATCCATAGAATATCCTTCAAGGATATCCATAAGATATCCTCCAGAGATTTCCATAAGATATCTTTCAAAGATATCCATAAGATATCTTTCAGGAATATCCATGAGATATCCTTCAGGGATATTCAAAAGCTATCTGAAAGATTCCCTGAGAGGTATTCTGAAGATATCCTTCGGGGATATCCATCGAAGATAAAATATAGTTATAGCAATCTGGAGGAAAATGAAATAATGGTATTGAACAAAAAAAAAAAGTATTAATAAACTCTGGTATCAAAAACTTCTCATAAACTTCGGAGTTAAAATAAAAACAGAATATTAAATTCAGAATAATCAAAAAAATAAAGTTAAAGAAAAAATAGAATGCTATTTTCTTCGTCCATCCAGGTGTTTCCTTTATTCTAGATGACAGATGCCATTCTCTGGCCCTTCTCAGCCAAGCCTAGATGGCTTCTTCAGTAGCTTTTTTATTTTCCGTCGAATCACTGAGGTCAGCCGCTCCTGAAATGATATATTCACGGGTATAGGTAATTAATGTTGAAATTTACAAAAAAATACTGAGAAATATTATGCTTTCTTTTGAATTCGAATACTGATGATGATAATATATATACCACTGCCATAGTTTTTCTCTCTCTTTATTGGTATACCATGATGATATATATATTACTTTCTTTCATATATATATATATATATATATATATATATATATATATATATATATATATATATATATATATGTATATATATTTTACATAAAATTTTCTTGGAAATTTTGCATTCTCACTGAACTAGCAGTCTCTTATGAGGCAATACAAATTATCAAATAAATTGAACAACTGAATGGGCTTTTCACCTAGTGATAACTCAGCTAGTTTTAGTTGTCCACTTCATTTATTTTGGTCCATACCAGCTATATTTGGAGGCAAACATATTAGTGAGCACGGAAGAAAGGCATCGTTCCACAAAGTCATATTTTTGAGATTTCATTCAGGTACCTAAAAAAAGAGTTCTAGAATAGAAAAACATACAACTTACCTACATAAGCTTTGAACTTCGATCCAGTTCCCAAATATTCTTCCGAAAGATTCATTTTTTCAGTGCAATCAATAGGAAAATGTTCGAATCTACTGATGAATCATCTTCATCACATGTCCTCTGTTGTAGGCATTCACACCATTTTTAATCTGGGCACTGTGACATTTGAAAAACTCGTGTATTGTGGCAAATGTAACGAGGTGCTTTTCAGCATTTCTGAAAATATCGAAACTCAAACAGCAAACACATAAATGCATTGGAAATAATGGATTTTTATAGGTTATGTCCTTTTCGATTGATATTTACCTGTATTCGGCCAATATATAATTCCCTTTGGAAACAATCAATTGAGGCAGATGAAAACCATTATGTTCAGACCAACAGGGTATCAAAAACGAAGGAAAATAGAAAAAAAAACACGACTTTTGTTTGGATTCAGTGCTATGACTATGACCTTCGACCTTCCTCAACAAAATGACAGACGTCGCCAGTAATTATTCGTATAGTATGGCCAGGCTGTCGCAGACACATGTATATCTGTTCTGTGGTCGCAGAGGGTCCCCGCGACAACATATTTTTGGAAAGGTACAATTTGTGTAACTACGAGAATATTTACATTCATTTATGATTGCTTTGGATATCTCATGGCTATCCCTGGGATATCTTCTGAAGGATATCCATTTCAAATCAAGTAGAAAAACGAAACATGAGATTTTTCCAAAAAAATTAATCTATATGTACGAGCATGAAAGAAGCTCAGAAATTGACACAATAAAAATCAATCATGCAATTTAAGCTTATCCATATTTGGTCCGGATATCTTATGGCCATCCATATGATATCTTCTGAAGGATATCCATTTCAAATTCGTCGACGGATATCTTATGGATGTCCATTTCAAATCCAGGGATATCCCGACCAGAATTGGACATGAAATGGATATCCATAGGATATCCTGTGTTATCTGGGCACTGTAGATATTAACACAGCTATTGAAGTAACAGCACAAAAACTTCCATATGAATTATCAAATTAATTCAGAATTCTAAACACAGTTATTCTGGATAAACAACAACCACAAAAAATAACCTAGAACATTTCTACTCTGGAAAAACAAACTACTTTTGACTGGCTTGGAAAATTCAAACAAAATTTTACCTGAAAGAAAAGTGCCATGTGAAGTGGAATGAATAGAAAAATCGAATTAAACGGTTTTCTTCACATAAAGGATTCAATATAAAATTGAACCAGAAAATGGTAGATCTCAGGTGAAAAACAACTACTTTCCTGGCAATGTTCTGCGTGGTATTTGCCAGGAAAGTAGTTGTTTTTCACCTGAGATCTACCATTTTCTGGTTCAATTTTATATTGAATCCTTTATGTGAAGAAAACCGTTTAATTCGATTTTTCTAAAATTTTACCTGCTGATAAAGGGAACGCAATTGTAATCATGGATTCAAATAAGTCCTTATAATAAACTATAAAAATTATGAATAATTCGTCTAAGTATACCAAAATTAAGAAACTGAAAGAAAGGCCAGGAAAGTATTGTCACCCCATACAAAAAACCTCACATATATGAGAAGAAACATCCTATTATAGTGAACCCCCCACTTATATGGTTCTACAAGGATTCTCTAACCAAACATTCCATTGATGCCAATTCCCATAGAACACACGACATCCATTGGACGTCCATTTTAGGTCCATCTCAAGTCCAATCGTCCATGGACATTGAATGGATGTTCATTGTACGTGTGAACATGGCCGTCCATTGGATGTTAAAAACGTTTGTCCATTGTACATTCATTCAATGTCCAAAAATATTTATATGAATTTCAGTTTGATCCCTAAGATTCTTATTTTTATTTCAAATGGAACTGAAATTCTTAAGTATCTTCAATCAAAAATTTCAACCGTGATGGAATATATTATTGGGCCAGTTTTTGTACATTTCTGAATATTCATTGTATATTCAACAATTAACATCCATTATACGTCCCATTCAAGTACAATCATTAATTTCTTTTATAATAAACGATTTATGAACAAATAAATTGTCACGTATTAATTGATTTTCATTATGGGTACGTCACGCATCTTCTAAATTCAACAATCCTTTAACCGCTGAATTCTTTTCGGGATCGAAAAACATTATTTTTCCGGTTGCTATTTTTTCTTGCCGCCTAAGAAATATTTTTGAAATTCGTGGGAAATTTTATGGGTTCCCAGCAAACATCACCCAAATGGCGGTGTAAAGGCGAGATGTTTACCTTCCGACATTCAATCAATGGCCCATCTACGTCTACAAATCATTAGGCCAGCTCGCCCGCGTCCCACCGGCCGGCTGCCGGCCACCAAAAGAGCCGCAAGAATAGCCAATATGTTAGTGGAACACAACAGGGCCTCTGCTAGCACTTTCTGATCACTGCTGGCCCACATATGATGGGGAATGATCGGCAAGATGGTGGTCATTATAAACAAAAATCGGGAAAATGTTTTTATTGTTTACCCAGGCACTTCTAGACGGCGGTGATATACTGGAACACTTCTCAACACAATACTGGCCCATTTGTAACCCATTATATAACCGGTGTTATAACTATTTATAAATACGTATATTATGGCTAGCAAAATAGTATAGGAAAAAGTTGTTCAGAATTTAGTAACGAGCACAAACGCGAAAATTGTGGCCTTTCCGGAAAAGTGTTATTTCCATTTTATTTCAAATAGCCCCTAGATAAAACAAAATTCTTTATGCGAATCGCTCAGATACCCTCTAGATACAATAATTAGAATAGGAAACTCAGTGAATAATTTTGAATCATTATTTCTGTTCTTGAAAAAGAGTGTTGCCAATCAATTATAATAAAAGAATTTACAATGGGTTGCTATTGAAAATTCAGATAAAAATTTTTTATTCATAAAGTTGTATCAAATGTATTTGCAACAAGAAATATAATTTTTAATAACTCAAAAATAGTAACATGAAATGACTACTACTTTACTGGTAATGCCTAGGTAAGTAAGAAGTTGAGAGGTTCTATTACATGGGGTTCTTCTGAATTAACTGTAAAATATTTTCTGTTTCAAAAAGGTCACAATTTCTTATTTGTGCTCATTATTTGATTCCAAACAACTATATACCAAAACATATTGCCATATTTATTCAAGATATGGGTGGTCTACTATTGATCCTAATTAAAACAATTTTTTGTATACCCCGTATACTTACCCACTTAACATGATACATAACAAACATATTTTCCACAGATAACTTTTGTGATATAGGCAAACTGATATTGCATTAATGTCGTCATGAAGTTTCCAGCACAGTGTTTCCACCTACATGTTTATGTCACATCGAAATAACATAACCAATAATAGAAAAATCGAATTAAACGGTTTTCTTCACATAAAGGATTCAATATAAAATTGAACCAGAAAATGGTAGATCTCAGGTGAAAAACAACCACTTTCCTGGCAAATACCACGCAGAACGTTGAATAATATTCACCTGAAAATCCATGCATACTTCCATATAATATCAATGGACATTGAATGCAAATGTTTCTTTCTGATAAGCTCGATTATGTTCAATTTATGTCGTTTCACCTAACAATCCGCATACCGGTTTCAGGCTTCTTGGCCCTCATCAGTACGGAGCAGTCAACCAGCCAAAGGTCCAAAGAACTCTGGCTGAAGTGAGACACAACGTAAACAAACCATCATCCAGCTTGTAACACCTATAGGTACGCCGGAAAAGATAAACTTTAACTGGCGGTACCTAGTGACAGAAGATTTTCAGGTGAATATCATTTAACGTTCTGCGTGGTATTTGCCAGGAAAGTAGTTGTTTTTCACCTGAGATCTACCATTTTCTGGTTCAATTTTATATTGAATCCTTTATGTGAAGAAAACCGTTTAATTCGATTTTTCTATTCATTCCACTTCACATGGCACTTATCTTGCACTATATGCTAGACGGGCTTGCCACTCCTACTGGGGAGGAATCTTTTATTCAGAAACCTATCGAGGTGGAAGATTTTCGGAGTGTTTCTTTCTGTCACTAGGTACCGCCAGTTAAAGTTTATCTTTTCCGGCGTACCTATAGGTGTTACAAGCTCGATGATGGTTTGTTTACGTTGTGTCTCACTTCAGCCAGAGTTCTTTGGACCTTTGGCTGGTTGACTACTCCGTACTGATGAGGGCCAAGAAGCCTGAAACCGGTATGCGGATTGTTAGGTGAACACGACATAAATTGAACATAATCGAAATCGAATATCATTCAACGTTCTGCGTGGTATTTGCCAGAAAAGTAGTTGTTTTTCACCTGAGATCTACCATTTTCTGGTTCAATTTTATATTGAATCCTTTATGTGAAGAAAACCGTTTAATTCGATTTTTCTATTCATTCCACTTCACATGGCACTTATCTTCCTTATAACCAATAATATTCATTAGATAATATTTAAAATGTTGATTTTATGTTTCCCATATATGTCTCATACAGAGTGGTTATTTGTTCGATGTTTTTGTTTAACCACCTCAAAACATTATTCACATGTGTACAGGAGACTTCGAATTGATATTATCTTAAAATGTTCCTTAAATGTATTTTTCGGGTAATCATCATGTCATTCATGTGATATTTCAACATAACCATAATACAATATATCATAAATGTTGCAGAAACTCAAAATCTACATAACTCGTAAAATGATATCCACATTCAAACAATATTGTCTAGTAAACACAAAATAAATGTCACCGTCACATTTACACTATTTTTTTGAATTCGCGGGTCATGTTAGTTCATTTCTAACACAGAACATACGTGTCACGTGTGAAGTGTACACTGTCTTTGAGACACGACGTTCATGTTTGTTTACGAGCTGTGGATTACTGATGAGCATGTATTTGTTTATAATTCCTATTATTGCTGTTGCTGTGCGATTCATTGTGAATCTTCTATGTTATTGTAGAATAACTCCTTTATTATTGAATTTGGCTTATCCTCACTTGAGTTTTTCGTCGTGCAATTCACCACTGATATAACTTCATGTCCAGTACACAGCTTTGCCGATGATAGTACCCTCCATATCGCTTTCTCTTCCAGGGCCCCTATATCAGCCCGTGAAACCAGAAATGAACGAGGAAGAAATGTTAATAATATAAATATGGACTTAGCAACAATTCTGGAGTGGGGATCTAATAACTTGGTAGAATTCAATTCGAACAAAACACAATCATGTCTTTTCTCTAGAAAAGCCGATCTCACAGTGCCTAACATAACTTTGTCAGGAGTAACTATACCACTGAAGTCATCCATATCGATGCTTGGTATTACTATCAGCAATAACCTTTCCTGGGAAAATCACGTGAGGTCCATTGCCAAAAGTGCATCCCAAAAACTTGGTTTTTTGTTTCGTGCCAAGAGCTATTTCACCCCCACTCAGCTGCTTATGCTCTATAAGGCACAGATCCGACCTGTTCTGGAATACTGTTCCCATATTTGGAGCGCGGCAACTAAACATATCCTGAGGCTATTGGATTCTGTCCAAAAAAGGGCAATTCGTCTCGTCGGTGATGCCTCGCTTACAAACTCGCTCACTCGTCTGGAACACCGTAGAAAAGTTGGCGATTTGTCTCTATTTTCTAGATATTTTCATGGGCGATGCTCTTCTGAAATATCAACAATCGTTCCTGCTTTGCCAGTCTCTTCGAGTTTAACCCGTCAAGTTCAGTCATCACACCCCTTCGTGGTCACTTTGGAGACCTGCAGAACATCACTTTCCAAAGACTTCATCCAACGAACAGCGAGGCTTTGGAACTCATTGCCTAGGGAGGTGTTCCCCGAGGCATACAACCTCCAGAAATTTAAGAAGAACACCAACTCCTACCTTCTTTCCCTTGGTTCCCACGATGTTCTCTGAACATTACAGGATATCCCTTTTCGTGGGAACCAGAACATAAAAAAAAAGAATGAAATGAAAATGTTGACAAAAAATGTGGAGAGGATGATAAGGGGAGTTACCATATATTCTAACAATACTACAATAAGTTTCGAATATGTTTTACTTTTTATTTTCAAATCACACACTGCTGTCAATACAATGATTATATATTAATGTGTTTTTTCAGCAAAAAAAGGTGAAGTTGAGTAAGATGAAAAAGTATTATCAGCTTCAGCTCAACAGGTTGATTGAAAAAGGTCAGTATCAATAGCTTCCCCTGCTGAAGTTTAAACCAGTCAGAACTATAATTCAACCTACTATGAATTCAATGAAATAATAATCACTGAGTCATTTCAGTATGATGTTGTTCAATTCATGGAAATCAAGTAGTTAGGAGATGTATCAGTTTTTCCTACAAATTGGTTGGTAGGTGAACATCGATGTTGGTGTCCAACCAATTCAAGAATAACAAGGACCCTTATTATCAAATGTCATGTTCCCAATAGTGATTGGAGTCAAATGATAGTAAAATTCACAACTCTTATGGTAAGATTATGACTTTCCATATTCCCCACCAATTATTGTCATTTTACATTTCAGATTCCTATGCCAAAGCTCTCGAATATGAAAAAAAATTGGCAGCTTCCTCTGAATCCGAAGGGGACCAGGAGTGACGACCTGGAAAACGCAGAATAAAACAAAAAAAATTACTGCAGAATATGAAAGCATTGTCAATCCACCTTCTGTCTGTTCGAAGTTATTCAGTGAAGATGAACTCAGGGCAGGTGGAGATGAGTTAGAAAATAATTTCAATTCCAACAAATTTTATTATTTATTTTTATTTAGTTCAGCAAAATAGTTCTGGCAAATATTAATATATGAACAGTGATATAGAAGATATCCCTTCCATAGAGGATCCACATGATACAACAGATGTAACAATAGTAGAAAATCTATCAGTTGTGGTTCCGGCTGAGCAGATATCAGACATTATGGAAATGGTTGCTGACATCGTGAGCATGTGTCAAATTACCTTGAATGAAGTGAATTTTATAGTGGAACATTCGGTAGATAGAAGTAGGAACATTGATACCTCTGATGATGTGATCGAAGAATGTTTGCCACTGAAAACAATTGACAGCTTGCTGAATCTAGAAGATCTCCTAAATAACAACAAAATTGCTGCTTCTCAATTCGTGAGTGAACCCAAAAGTACCTATAATCTACAGTGTGACCCGTTCTCCTCAATTTAATTACATTATCCTTTGTTTATAGAGATTGTAGATCTCGAGTTGTTCAGAAATAACTTTAATTTTCAAATATCAATTTCAATCCAGACTGGAAATTATCTTCCAATATTCATGTCGAAAGGTTTTTTTTCAATATAGGCAAACATTGTCCTTAATTGTCAAAAAGATTGATAATAATTTGGATTCTAGGGAAAAATTTACTAAATTCATTTGATTTGTGGAAAGAAAAATCAATGAAACATATTCCTTTCAAAACAAAGAATCGTCATCTGAATCGATACAGAAATCATCAATATTATTTACAATTCTGGGTTGTGTTTGAGAAATATAGTCACTATTTTATAAGATTTTATAAGAAGTTTTCAGATTTTTTTATGAAAAATTTGCTCTGAACAAAATAATGTTTTCCTATAATAATGATACATCTCTTAGAAAAGTAAAAGATTATTATCTCTCTCACTCTAATGAGAAAATTATTGAGATACGAATAAAATTGAAAAATTGCAAAAAGAAAATCTACATAAATATTGAAAAAATTGCATATTGAATTTCCACACCGTTTATCACATGAACATTTTGCGGTATTAAGTTGAAGAAAAATCATCAATTGCTTTTTTTATGGTTATGTGGAATTCACCAGGAGTGTGTGAATATATTTTGATGTTAATGTATAGTGAAATTATACTTCACTTCTATTTTTTGATACAAACTATCAAATAACTACCTCTTCAAAATTCCACGTTCATTTCAGTTTGATTGTGTTCTGGGAATCTATTACACATTTCTGTATCATTCTAGATGAACAAACTGGTACTCGTAGGAGGTTCAGATTATAAAAATCTAATAAGGAGGTGCCTCCAATAGATTGAAGATGAAGATGAGCTTGCCCAGTATTATTCATAGACTGGGCAAAAACGGAAATTTAAAATTTCTGATTTTTTTCTCCAACTCTGAGGGCCAGTTAGTTGCATAAGCCATTTGTTAACTTAAGGATTACACTGCTACCTGATGCATTGCCATAGTAAAAAACAAATTGAATATATAATCTTCTGTTGAATTCTTTATGCAACCGGCCCTATATCTTGTGGAATAGGCATCTACTATTAGTTTCATTTTGTATTTACCTTCTTCCGTTGAATTGAAATATATGTCCATAAGTACATAGCAATATTATCAGTGATACTACATAAAATACATCACCTGATATTTTTTGACAATACATCATCAAGATCAATTTGAGTTTTCAGTGACTATATATTCACTATATTTTCAGAATCTGTAAAAGGGGTATTCAATGCAACTACCGATATAGAGTTTGAACTCATTGTGACGGAGTGGATGAGATTCGCTAAACAGAGGCTAAAGAGGAAGGAGTAGTGACATAGACTAAAGAGAAAAGAGTAGTGACAGAGACTAATGAGAAAGGAGTAGTGAAGAGACTAAATAGATCGATTCCGTGATAAATTTGTTAATTTTTTTATGGAGTATTTGTTATTTTTTTAAGTGCCATCATATATTTCATGCAGATTTTTGGTTATTTTCAATTGTCCCAGTAATATTCAGTCAGGCTCATGGTATATCTTCTCTTTCTATGTTTATTAAGTTATTCACCTACAAGAAGTGACGATTTAACTTCCAGAAATGTATAAATATAGAAAAAAGTATACCATGAGTATCTGCTCCACCCTGTATACCACGAAACGAAATGTTAATATAAAAGAGTGAAGATAATGTAACGTTACACAAATGTTGTTCCATAAATGTTTTGAGCAACATTGAATGTATGTAATAAAGTTACATTAAAGTTATGCAAAATATGATACATTTATGTAATAATTATCATTGAATATTACATTGTAATATTTATAAGAGGCACAAAGTACCATGGACGCAACGTATCTGTTATATCAAGCACGTCTCAGAATAACATCACAAAGTCACAATGTGATATAACATTTATGTTTAAAACATGTTTTTATGTTTAGTAGGTAGTGAGATAGGGCGATACTGACCAACCATTTTTCATGACATGCACCAACTTACAACGATGGTTGAAATTCAGTGAAGTTATTAAAAAAAATCCATTTGTTACACTTTTTGGATATATTTATATATAAAATATATAGATGAATAGGTAACGAACATTAAAATAACATATAAAATGAAATTAAATAAACAAAAATAAAATATTCTTTTATGAATACACGAACATTAAACAAGTATTCATTTTCAATTAAAAAAAACTGATTCTAATCTTGAGACTCCTTAGGATTTTCTTTATTGGCCCTCTTGGCCCTCCCTCCTTCCCTGTCGGGATCATTTCGTAGCCAAACCTTTATGGTGTTCTCAACTTCACTAAATGTGGCATTCTGGACCATTGCATTTCTTCTCACACATTCAAACGGAATCTACTGTTAATAAAATATTATACATATTATATAAAGAAGAATATTTTTGTCAGACACATTATGACTTTTTGTATTCTTGATATATTCTCTGACTGGAGTATCACAACAAAAAGATCGACAAGCGATGCTAATAACACTCTTCTGAAACACAATTCCATCATCCAAGTAATTTTTTAATTCCAACACGAAATCATTAAAATAGAGGTTTAAAGGGGGTTGGCATGGCCCAGAGAATATTGCCACAGGAAATGGAGATTCATTTGGATATTCAGCTGTTTTACATAGAATAGGCCAGAATGAACCTTTAGTGCTTTTATGAATAGGCAAACCATCTACATTGAAGTCAAGTACACTGCTTTCTGTCATCATGTACTTCTCCAAAATTTTGTAAATTCTACTCTTCAGTCCAAAGCAATAAGAAGTGCGCTCCCCCATTACTATCAAACAACATTTTGATGATATACTGAGTGATGTCCGAGTATCGATAGGGAGATCTTTCACATCAGGTTCAGTTTTGAACCATTTTAATAACTGAGTAAGGGCTGTATGGGTAACATCATTTTGCAAAGCCCATCAGCTCAAAAACTCTCTAGAGCCAACAGCCTGTCCTGGAAAAGGCTCCACAATTTGAATATCATTCACCGGTGTGCTATATTCTTGAAAACCCTGTTCTGGCTCCAACATATGGTAATTATAATATCAGAATCAGAACAATAATTAGAAGACATTGAATCATCATGTTGTGAATCTGAAGCATCCTGCGAACCGAAACACACTAGAAGCTCCTGTTCGTGTGAACATGAAGCTCCAATGTAATCCTCAAATTGTGTCCCAGAATCAAAGGATGATTTGATGAGTCGAGATTCATTATGAACCTCTAATTGATACAATATTTTCCCTAGCTACCCAGCAAACAATTTTGGTCGGCATTATTCTAGCCCATAATATGTTGGCCAGATCAGGCCAGAACGGTAAGATTCCTGTAGCCTAAGGCGGGCCGGTGAAAATAGAAGACACCGGCCATCATCAGGGCCAATGCCTGTTTGACGGTGCCTTTTAAATGATGGGCCTTTGAAGGCAAAACTGTGGCAATCATTGATGGTCCAGTAGAAATACTGGATGGTACCTACTCAGAGGGTTGGTACTAGTCCAGTGTGAATTATGTACAATATTTACTGACTGCCCATCTCTTTAAAATGTAATGGATGACAAAAAAAAATTCTACCTATTTTGAGTAGAGAAAAAAATCAATTTTCCTTCGAACAATCGAACCAAATGACTTTATGAGTTTCGCAAAACATATTTTGAAATTATAGAAATATGATATTGCAAAAAACGTTATGGAAATAAGGCAAATCATACACACTTCAATGAAATACATAATACATAACATGAAATAAAATAAAAGAGCATAAATAAAATTCTTTGATTTGAGAATATAAAAAATATTGAATAAAATGTTACTCGCAACAACGTAAAAAACAATTCTCCGGACTGAAAAAAATTAAACAAGTAGCACATGAGTATCAAAGATCAGGAGTACCATCCCCTTCCTTCCCCTGCCGTTTTTGTCCTCCTTTTGTTCCTGCCCCCTTGTCGGTCAGGTGCGGTTCTCAGTCAGATTTTTACCACTTTGGCAACTTCGGCTCCTGTGGCGTTTTTTGTGAGTGGATTTTTTCGTAGACAAACAGAAAAACACATAAGTCAAGTGCGAGTGTAACTTCATTTTCTCGAAAACCACAAAACTTGAAATCATTATAGTCTTCTAGTAAGATTCAAGTAAAGTTCTAATATTCCTATTTTTCCATAATTTTCAAAAAAATATTTTATTTTTAATTATTGAGAAATATGCACTGTGACAGATGGACAGACATACAGAAGTGAGTAATTACATAAGAGTTTCCATTTCTGCATATCTACCATAGAACTACTCTGTAAAGAATACTAATGATTGCCACTCACCTTATATCATTTTTAGAACATTCTTCAGGCTCATGAATTACTTTTTACCCCTTCCAGTCCAGTTATACTGAAGAGACAATTCATGGGGGACTATTTTGGTCATTAATCTCCTTGTTGCATCTCCAACGTCTTTGCCTCCAATGCTTAACAAAGATGCGGCCTGAAAAAACATTCATGAACTTCCAGTTCTGTAATCTTCATATATACATTCATATATATATATATAAATATATATATATATTTATTTATATATATATATATATATATATATATATATATATATTTATCTTATTTATATATATATATATATATATATATATGTATGTATAATGTAGGGAACGTTATTTTATACATACCGCATTTCGGAAAAAATCCTCATCTGCCAATTTTCTATCGAATTATTTTAATTCGCCCTCCTGATATATTGGTAAAATCAATTTTCAGGGGTCTCCACATGTTCACCGAAAGCATTTCGCTGAACTATTTGTAACAAAAATGTAACATCTTGAGCTAGGAATTCAATTTTTTTTATTGCAGAATCCAGCTTAGCTGCAAAAAAATAAACTATATGCTTCACATATCTAATATCAGAAATTCAATATAAAATTAGTCTAGCTGAATATAACCTTCTGTGTTTTTGCAGTTACAGCACGAATTCTGTAGAGGTGGAAGTTTTTGTCTATTGTGCGATTCATTCATTTTGATGGTGATGTCCAATTCATCATCAGTTTCCTCATCAAGCTGGATCACTCTGCTGTTGTGTTTTTTTATCATGGGAGGAGAGAGAGTTAGGAGATCATCTTCTGATGAGGTACTATATTTTCTTGTCGATTTTGTTGGTTGGGAATATTCCCGTGGTTTGGTCTGAAAATCTTTATATAATGAATTTGGCCTTTATTTTCTTCTTGAATTCATATCATCTT
Organism: Gonioctena quinquepunctata; assembly: GCA_018342105.1. Classification (NCBI taxonomy): domain Eukaryota; kingdom Metazoa; phylum Arthropoda; class Insecta; order Coleoptera; family Chrysomelidae; genus Gonioctena; species Gonioctena quinquepunctata. The sequence continues at coordinate 70,315 of JAFIRS010000414.1, forward strand.
CGGAATGACTCGTCATACAGGATGGAGAATCTGACTTTTAAAGGCGTTTTAGCGTTTCCACTGCTTTTTCATAAGAATCTGAAGGATGTAAATCATGATCCCAAAAATCATATTGAGTAGGTATTTCAGTACTTTGTTTTGAATGAGTGAAATTACTTACTCGTTTTATATTTTATCACTATTGGGCAACTAGTGCAGGAATCAGGTTCAAATCTAATTCTTTCAATAACTGCCCTCCTTCTTTCATCATCCTTTTTCAAATTAGGCCAAAAACATATATTTCTTTTTGGAAAAACCCACGCCTTAGGTACCACAGACAATGGTATTGAGTTTCCCATTGGCTTCGTCCGGGAATTATACGATCAAATAATCTCTGGAAGTAATGAAGGATGATTGAATTTTTAACTGTTGTAAGTATACAAATGAATGTCTGGATGAGTAAAAACAATACAATATCACTTTATGAAATAGAGTGAAAAAGAGAAATTCCCTTCTGAAAAGAACTGAAATAATAATGGGCAAAATGTGTCAATAACTTTACTTACCAAAATTAAAATAAAAATTATTCACTAATGGTGAACGTTCCCAACAAGTCCCATTATAACCTAGAAATACTTTGGACTGCAATTTCCATCAACATTTTGTATTGAAACCATTGATAAAAATACAATTGAGTCCGATGCACTCATGATATTAATTTTATTTGGAAGCTATGATGTTCATAACTATACATATATATATTGGTATGTAATGATGAATTTTTTAAATATAATATATTGTAATATTTTTTCCCCACGTTTTGGGTGTCAAATTGTTATGTAATGATGAATTGAAAAATATAAATTGTATATTGTTTTTGTATATTGAAATTGCTAATTATTTTTGGTATTATTCGTGAGCCAGCTTGATATGATATAGATAGATATTTTTGCCCTGTATAATAATTTGTATGTGGTAATAATAATTGCCAACGAACGTCACTGTTCTCTCGTCACGTAGCTGACAATTGTTATTCATTTTCTCACCACAGCTAGCACAGGTGGTACGCCCTCATCTCAAGATAGCCGGTTCAAAGCAATTTAGCCCTTATTTGATATGTCAAACTCAAGTTATTCAATGGTCGTAGGTATGTTTGTTGATCATTGTGAAAGAACAAACAACAAAATATCAAAAACAAGTATCTCCTTTATTCAGGAAGACTTAAAATACCTGGCCTACGAGAAATAACTTATACTAGTGGGAATATACAAATATTCACGGATAATCATGAAATTGAAATCATGGATAGATAAACAGAACCTCACTTTTTCCGTGTTATTGAAGTTTTCTGTTATTGTTCAAAATAGAGTGACATAAAGTTCTTCGAATGTGAAATACGTTATTGGTGAAATAGTTCAGGACCGAAAATGCACTATTAAAGTTATTATACTTGTTGGAGATGTCGGTGTTTCAAGATATGCCCTGAAACTGGATACCTTGTCACTACAAGCGCTATCAGGAACTCCAATACCATAACTCAGGAACCATACAGATGCGGAAATCAGCTTTGGAGACGTGGAAATGATATATAATTCAGGTAATACTAGTTTTGCTCTTCAAAAGTTGGAATTCTTTCAATTTTTGTTCTCTCAAAATGTTGCGTCCATTCCCTCCTAATTTTATTTTCAATCTCCCCATTTCCATTTCACATTTTTTTTTTAAGTATTATTAATGGTAATTCTGTATTGCTTAGTCTGGAATTAATTTTTTAAGTAATTCAATATTCCTAAAAATCCTCTAAGAGTTCTTCAATTATATGGCCTGACATACTCTCTTATGGTTTTAATTCTTTCAGGATCCATTTCTACACCTTTTTCATTTATTTTGTAACCTAGATAACTAGTTTCCTGTTGAAAAAATTCACATTTATCTATATTTATTTCAAGCCCTGCTTCATCTAATATTTGAAATATTTTCTCCAAATGTTCTTTATGCATTATTTCATTTTCAGAATATATTAATATGTCATCAATGTAATGTAAAGCAAAATTTTCATACTTATCAAGTATTTTATGTAATACTCGTTCTAAAGCTGGACAAGCCGATTGTAAACCATATGGAACAACGCAAAATCTATATACAACACCTTCTATAGAAAAACCCGTATAATTTCTAGAATTTTCATGTAGTGGTATTAACCAAAAACTGTGTTACAAATCTATTTTGGAAAATATTTTTGCATTTGTGATTTTACCAAAAATAGTTTCTATATTTAAAGGAGATTCATATTGTGGAATTGTTATTTTATTTAGTTCTCTAGCATCTAAGCATAACCTAAGCTCACCATTCTTTTTTACAACTACTACGATAGGGTTGATGTAATTACTGTTACTTCTTTCTATGATACCTTGTTTTACCATTTTCTCTAATTCATCTTTAACTTGTTCTCGGTACTTATAAGGAATTGGATAGTTCTTTGATTTGAATTTTTCTGTTTCTTTTACTTCTATATTGTGTAATACTCTTTTGCAACTCTTGATTCATACATAATCAACTTATCATATTTATTTAATAATTGATCAATATACCTTTTATATTTATCATAACATTTATATTTCATTTCATTTATTTCATCTTTATCTTCATAATAATTATTTTCATATCTCTCATTCATACCCTTTGTACACAACATTTTTTTATTTTCACTTATTTCAGTTTTTTCTTCATAAAATTCAAAACATTTTCCATCCATTTCCAAGTTTTTGTTATGATAGTCAATTTTGGCTTTTACTTTTCCAATTGATCAGTACCTATAATTACATCAAACTCCATATCTTTAACTACTAATAGTTGTAATTCAATATTCCTCTCATCAATCTCCAATTTTAAATTTACAAATGTGTTGATCACCTTTTATACATGCAAATTTTGTAAATTTAGACTTTTTATTGTCTTTTTTCCAATTATGGTTTATGATCATTATGACAGTGTATGAAATTGATTGTATTATATTATTTTGACATTTTTATCTATCCATATTATACAAAGGCTTACAAATAAATAGAACTTCAAAAGTTATTCAAAAAAGAATCTCTTGGAACTAATAACTATTTAGTAATTATGATTTTTGTGGGTTTTTTCCTTTTAAACCTTTAACTGGCATAACATAACATAACAACATTCCTAAATTTATATTCAATAATGTTCTACTGGTTAGAAAATTTTGAATATCAATTTCCTTTTTTTTATATTTTTTAACTTTACTTTTACTAATACTTTTTTCTATTTTCAGAAAACTACTTAGCTGGATTTCCTGAAAAACTAGTTCTACAATAACAACGATTATTTACAACCACTAGTACTACGTTTTGTTGTTCCAGAAAAACTTGACTATGGATTTCTTTTCAGATCAAGAGAGAAAACTTTTCAAGATATCATCATATATGACATTTTATATTCCATTATTATCATCTTACTTCATTTTATACTTTATACTGATATTATTTTCAATTATCGATTTTTCAATTACTGGTACTCTTTTCAATTATACTATTTTATTATTTTTCCTATCCTTCCTTCAGTTGTTCTTTGAATTCATATTGAATTGGATATTTTATTTATCTGAATCTCTCATTTATTTACTTTTATTTGTGCATATACTCTTTCCTTTTTCATTATTCATACATAATTAACATATTATATTCATTTATAATTCATTAAATACCTTCATATTATTTATTAATATACCTTTATCATCATCATCATATTTATTATAATATACTTCTTTAGTATTATTATTATTATCATACCCACTTTCATTTCTCACATACATTCATTTTATACACAAAATATTTTTATCATTATTTCTTTTAATTTTTCTTCAAAATTCACATCATTTATTATCCATTTCTATATTTTTCCTTCTTCATAATCTATATTGTTTTATATTTGTAAGCATTTTCAATATTGTTTTTCACTTTACTTTATCTAACTAACCTGTACCCCAATAATTTTATATCAACTTTTCTGTTTTTCAGTATTTTTATTGTTATTCAATATTATTGTTTTCTTTCATGAAATATTCACTCATGTTATTGTTTTTGTTTCCTTCAATATTTTCTCTCATTAAATTTTTTTTTTTTTACATTTTTTTTCATCTCTTTTTTTTTTTAAATTTTTGAAATCCTACCTATCTATCAAATTATTTTTTAACTTTTTTCCATTTTTTTTCCTTAACTTCCTTAAATTTTTAGCCTAAATTTTTATTCCCTAAATTTTCTTTTTATTATTTGTCTCTCCTTCTATGGAATCTTGCTTGTTTTGTAACTGCAAGCCTATATTTTACTTCACAAATTTTCAATAAAATTTCATGTTAATTTTTTCAACTATTTTCATTTCCATAATTTCACATTTTTCTTGTATTTGTAAGTAAAATGTATTCAAATTTTTTCCTATTTTTATATTTAATTTTTTATTTCGAAAATTTTATTCGCCCTGTAGATGTCATTTATTTGCATTACTATTGGTTTTTCATTTATACTTCCTTTTTCCAACTCAAATGTTTTGTTAGCCACGTATATGTCATTCATTTTGGTTTTTATTTTTTATTTTTTTTTTTTTTAATTAAAATTCATTTTCGCCATTATTATGTCATATATTTTCATTATCTTCACTTTATTATTTATTTTACCTTTTTGCAACAAAACTTCTTTATTGTTCACATTCATATTATATATAAACTCATTATTTTTGTCATCAATATTTATTTTTATATTTTGTGTTTGTGTATAATTTTTTTCTAATAAATTATAACTATCATCTGTTTTTTGTATAACTACCTCATTAATTTTATTTTGCTCACTACTTGTTTCAATTCTTCTTAATTCTAATAATTTTATCTTTTCTACATTTTTGGTTATTTCATTTTCTACATTTACTATTTTTTTATCAAGAGTAATTATTTCATTTTTAACTCTTTCTTGTTACTATTCATATCTAATTTCATGTCTTTTATTTTCTCATCCTGCCTTTCTACATGATTATTTATAGTGGATACTTCTTGTGTTATTGCCACATAAAATTCCTCATTTTGCTGTCCTAATTTTGTTTCTAATTGTTTATGAACTTCCAACAATTCCTTTTTACTTTGTTGAGATTTAGTTTGTATTTTGTTTTCTATACTCTCTATATTTTTTTTCATGTTCTTTATATTTTCTTTCACATTTTCTCTCAATCTTATTTCCATACTCGCTGTGTTTTCTTTCAACTCTTTTATTTCATTTGACAAACTTTCTTTCATTTCATTCTTCATATTTCCCATTTTTTCTTCCATTCTTTCCTCCATTCTCCCCATACTTTCTCGCATTCCATCATTCATACTTTCTATTTTCTCTTCCATTCTTGCTGAATTTTCTTTTAAATCCTGTTTCATACTTTCCTTCATTTCATTTTTCAAGCTTGCTGAATTTTCATTCATTTTCTCTTTCATTCCTGTTGAATTTTCTTTCATTTCTTTTATTTCATCTTTTATACTTACTATATTTTTATCCATTTTTTGATCCCTCCTGACTGAATCTTCTTTCATACTCATCATGTATTCCATCATTTTCTGAAATTCATTGTTTCTCCCTGTCCTTTCACTTTTTATTTCACTCTCTCTCACATTACTACTATCTCCTTCTTTCTGATCACCTCTCTCTCTACCTTCTGCACCTTCTTCCAAACCAACTTTCTTACCATCTCTCAAATCCATTTTTTTATTGACAAATGTTTAGCCTTACACCTTGAAATGCCAATTGCCAATGTTCACCCAGTGTTATCAGGAAATAATATTTTTCCTTTACTTGCCTTTCCCGCCTTTTCCTCAATAAATATTATGAAATGATATATTTCCTTTACTTGCCCTTACTTGCCCTTACGTTGCGGCGCCAAATTATTATGTATTGAGGAATTTTTTTAAATATAAATATTGTAATATTTTTTCCCCACGTTTTGGGTGTCAAATTGTTATGTTATGATGAATTGAAAAATATAAATTGTATATTGTTTTTGTATATTGAAATTGCTAATTATTTTTGGTATTATTTGTGAGCCAGCTTGATATGATACAGATAGATATTTTTGCCCTATATAATAATTTGTATGTGGTAATAATGATTGCCAACGAACGTCACTGTTTTCTCGTCACGTGGCTGACAATTGTTATTCCTTTTCTCACCACAGCTAGCACAGTTGGTACGCCCTCATCTCAAGATAGCCGGTTCAAAGCAATTTAGCCCTTATTTGATATGTCAAACTCAAGTTATTCAATGGTCGTAGGTATGTTTGTTGATCATTGTGAAAGAACAAACAACAAAATATCGAAAACAATTTTCTCCTTTAGTCAGGAAGACTTGAAATACCTGGCCTACGAGAAATAACTTATACTAGTGGGAATATACAAATATTCACGGATAATCATAAAATTGAAATCATGGATAGATAAACAGAACCTCACTTTTTCCGTGTTATTGAAGTTTTCTGTTATTGTTCAAAATAGAGTGACATAAAGTTCTTCGAATATGAAATACGTTATTGGTAAAATAGTTCAGGACCGAAAATGCACCATTAAAGTTTTTATACCTGTTGGAGATGTCGGTGTTTCAAGATATGCCCTGAAACTGGATACCTTGTCACTACAAGCGCTATCAAGAACTCCAATACCATAACTCAGGAACCATACAGATGCGGAAATCAGCTTTGGAGACGTGGAAATGATATATAATTCAGGTAATACTAGTTTTGCTCTTCAAAAGTTGGAATTCTTTCAATTTTTGTTCTCTCAAAATGTTGCGTCCATTCCCTTCTAATTTTATTTTCAATCTCCCCATTTCCATTTCACTTTTTTTTTTAAAGTAATATTAATGGTAATTCTCTATTGCTCAGGTATGGAATTAATTTTTTAAAATAATTCAATATTCCTAAAAATCCTCTAAGAGTTCTTGAATTATATGGCCTGACATACTCTCTTATGGTTTTAATTCTTTCTTTTATTTTATCATTTCCAGTTTTAACTGAAATCATTAAAAATCATTTATTTATACTCGTTCTAAAGCTGGACAAGCCGATTGTAAACCATATGGAACAACACAAAATCTATATACAACACCTTCTATAGAAAAACCCGTATAATTTCTAGGATTTTCATGTAGTGGTATTAACCAAAAACTGTGTTTCAAATCTATTTTAGAAAATATTTTTGCATTTGTGATTTTACCAAAAATAGTTTCTATATTTGAAGGAGATTCATATTGTGGAATTGTTATTTTATTAAGTTCTCGAGCATCCACGCATAACCTAAGCTCACCATTCTTTTTTACAACTACTACGATAGGGTTGATGTAATTACTGTTACTTCTTTCTATGATACCTTGTTTTACCATTTTCTCTAATTCATCTTTAACTTGTTCTCGGTACTTATAAGGAATTGGATAGTTCTTTGATTTGAATTTTTCTGTTTCTTTTACTTCTATATTGTGTACATACTCTTTTGCAACTCTTGATTCATACATAATCAACTTATCATATTTATTTAATAATTGATCAATATACCTTTTATATTTATCATTACATTTATATTTCATTTCATTTATTTCATCTTTATCTTCATAATAATTATTTTCATATCTCCCATTCATACCCTTTGTACACAACATTTTTTATTTTCACTTATTTCAGTTTTTCTTCATAAAATTCAAAACATTTTCCATCCATTTCCAAGTTTTTGTTATGATAGTCAATTTTGGCTTTTACTTTTTCCAATTGATCAGTACCTATAATTACATCAAACTCCATATCTTTAACTACTAATAGTTGTAATTCAATATTCCTCTCATCAATCTCCAATTTTAAATTTACAAATGTGTTGATCACCTTTTATACATGCAAATTTTGTAAATTTGGACTTTTTATTGTCTTTTTTCCAATTATGGTTTATGATCATTATGACAGTGTATGAAATTGATTGTGTTATATTATTTTGACATTTCTATCTATCCATATTATACAAAGGTTCACAAATAAATAGAACTTCAAAAGTTATTCAAAAAAAATCTCTTGGAACTAATAACTATTTAGTAATTATTATTTTTGTGGGTTTTTTCCTTTTAAACCTTTAACTGGCATAACATAACATACAATATATATATATATATATATATATATATATATATATATATATATATATATATATATATATATATATATATATATATATATATATATATATATATATATATATATATATATATAAGAATCCTTTTTAAATTCGGGTATGCAGTCAACAAGGGTATGGAAATTAAAGTGAACTCTTTTTTCTATTCGAGCTTTCGAGTCATTCATTGTCTCTCCATCAGGAACTCTATAATGAATTAAAATCAAACATTTTTAGATTTGAAAACCAAATAGGCATGTGTGTACTTACGAAAGTGAGGTTAAACCCTTTCACTTGCAGCAAATTATAAAATAACATGTCACAACAGACAACACTCTTGGTATAGTCATATATAGTTAAAACTTCGATCAAAATTGATCATGATTACTCAAACATAAGTGTGAAAACATTTAAAAATTCCAAATGGGCTCTTCTGGAGGTCATGTTGGATTCAAGAAGAAGTGGTGATAGATGACTGACAATTGAAGTATAAATGAAGTTTACAATTGACAAGTATGAAAAATAGATATTAGACTTGTTGCCAATATACAATGAGGTGGAAAATAATACCACCAACCCATCAAGGGTACCAACTTAATGTTAATTGAAACGATTTTGGTATGTGTCATAAGGAGAATGACATAAAAAATATGAGTTTTTTTAGACAAAAATGAAAAATTCAATACCAACCATTCCAGGGGACCAACCTAAGTTCAATAAATTGAATTGTGGTCTGTCTCATAAGGAGAACGACTGAGTAAATATAATAGATTATACTGAGATTATCAATGTCCGTTCTCGAATTCATTAAATCAGGTTCTTTGAAAATATGTGTCATTTCGAAAAAAGTTCTCTTTTTTAAATTAGATACATGTTCCAAGATATTCACATAATCATAATCTGGGTTATGGTTCAAAGCCATGGTGTGATGGGCTAATGAACAAGTTTTTTTTTAATTTCTAATATCGCTTTTATGGGAGATGATTCGGTCTTTCAATTTCCTTTTGGTTTGGCCAATATATATATATATATATATATATATATATATATATTATTTGAATGGGTCACACTGTATATATATATATATATATATATATATATATATATATTTATTTTGAATGGGTCACACTGTATATATATATATACATATATATATATATATACAGTGTGACCCATTCAAAATGGAACCACCCCTTTAGAATACGCATTTTTCAGTCAATCTCAAAAATATTTTTTTTGAATTGAGCATCAAAAACTGTATCTTGACACAAATTTTCATATTTTTAGTTTCATTTCCAAGGCACTCTATGGTTTTTTTTCTTTGTCAAAAACGGCAAAAGTTTATTAGGCATTTTTTTTTTTCAAATTTGACTGAATCACTGAATTCGTAGTCGTTATAAATGAAAACCATCAAAATTTCATGAAAAAATATTGGTTAACAACGAAGTTACAACAACTTTAATTTCGGAAACAAAGTATTTGATTATCATTTTTATTCAGATTATAGACATATTTGAAATCTGGTAACACTGCCAATACAAAGTAGAACACCAGTGAATTTGAACAGCGAAAATCCGAAGTCAATAGCTCATTCCGTTCTACAGTTATAACTCCTGAAAGTATGGTAATGTGAGCGATTTGTGGTGTACTAAATCACAGCCTACTATTGATTTAGTACAATACCTATGCCTAATGTATTAGTTCAGCTTTCCTCAAATTATTGATACCTTCTCTGAAAGCTTGTCTCAATTGAGTTTTGCAGAATTCAAAAGGAAAATTTTTTGTCCTGTTTTCTGTTTTATTATTCAATAATTAATTTTGATACTTTAAAACTTGATTCGGTTCATTTTGTTTTTATCGGTTATGGAAGACTGCATAACTTGCAAATGAATTTTCAATTTTCTGTTATTTTCGAATACACCTATAACCTAAACTTAAATAAATTATTTTAAGGGAATATAATTTACAAATCCAGTGGCGTAGTCAGATTTTTATTACAAAATCGCTTCCACCACAAATCGCTCACATTACCATATTTTCAGGAGTTATAACTGTAGAACGGAATGAGTTATTGACTTCGGATTTTTGCTGTACAAATTCACTGGTGTTCTACTTTGTATCGGCAGTGTTGCCAGATCTCAAATATGTCTATAATCTAAATAAAAATTATAATCAAATACTTTGTTTCCGAAATTAAAGTTATCGTAACTTCGTTATTAACCTATATTTCATTATGAAACTTCCATGTTCCCATTTATAACGACTACGAATCCAGTGGTGTAGTCAAATTTCGAAACAAAATTTGCCTTATAAACTTTTGCCGTTTTTGACGAAGAAAAAAACCATAGAGTGCCTTGGAAATGAATCTAAAGTCATGGAAATTTGTGTCAAGATACAGTTTTTGATGCTCAATATTGTTAAAAAATGTTTTTGAAAATTATTGAAAAATGCGTATTCTACAGGGGTGGTTCCATTTTAAATGTGTCACACTGTATATATATATATATATATATATATATATATATATATATATATATATATATATATATATATATATATATATCAGAAATTATTTACTACATAAAAAGTTCACTGTAAATGAATGAGTGGTAAAAAAACAGTCGTTTTTGTAGGGCAGCACTACTCCTTTATAGACAATATTTTCAAAACTGAAAACTTCCAGACAACCACTTTCAATCTCTATTTCATATATAGACAACAAATCAGAGTTTGTGGTATATGTTGAGAATGGTCCTTCAACACGACACTTCTTCCCACAAATTGTTTTTTTGTCAGATTTCGTAGCTATGAAAAACACTTTCAAATATTTTCATTTTTCATCATTAAAAATTAATCACCACCTTTTGTAGAGATGATGTAATCATTATAAATTACTTGCCTTCAAAATGTGTAGTCCTTATAACATGAAAGCTTCCTTTTTCATGATCAATGTCAGCTTCCATATTTGTCACTTCATACAATCTGTTCACAACTTGTTGCAAAGGATCGTTTGATTTTCGGAGTAATCGTTCCAGTGTTTGTAGATAGTTTTGAAATGGAAAGCAGTTGACAACATTGATACTTCCATAACGTTTAGCAGTTTCTGGAAGGTGAATTAATGAATGTGTATTATATACACAGAAATCCTGCCCATGATATTTATGGAGAAGCCGACAAAATGAAAAAGTAATTTTTTGGCATATGCATTATAATCCTCATTCAACTTTTTATTCAGTAGGATTGTAATCGAAAATTTCAATAACATATAATGATCCTACATTCGCTTTGGCAATTTTCCTCCCAATATGACCGGCCCTACATACAATAAAAACTATCTCAATTCAGTTGCTTTCCATCTCACTAATTCTTCTCAAGATCTTGGTTTCCTATTGAATTCAGAAGGCCAACATTTCCGAAAAACTTTCATATCTGATTCTACTTCATTCATATCCAATCTGGGAAATTTATATTGTCTGCTGCCATCTCGCCATATAAAAATAATTTTTTTTATGATTTCCAAACAAACAGAATGCATGTTGTCAACAGGAAAGCTCGGAATCAACCCAACTCCCATTAAACTCAGAGGTGTTCTCCCTCGATGATGACTTTCATCAACATCATTGTGAAAATCCTGGTCAGTACGAAGGGGTGCATCTTATTTAAAAAAAACATCCTATGGTTGCAATGAACTCCTTTGTCCACACATTTGTCACAACCACTGTTACCATTGTGAGATTTTGTATTTTTCACGAAGGCCCTAGCTGGAGTGTCACAACAGAATGATCCCATTTGAATTTGTATCATTTTATTATTTACGTTTAATCCTTCATTTCTCAAAGTCACCAGCTCATTTACAAAGGCCTCCAAGAAATGATCTGAATCGGGTTTCTCCGGTCCATAAAATATGGCTACAGCAAATATATTGGAATCTGGTGAATCCCTGATTCTACATAATATAGGCCAGAATGAAAATTTTGTGCTTTTATGGAGAGGAATGCCATCAATACCAAAATGTTGAATGAAATCTGGCATATTATTTCTTATCTGATGCAGTTTTTCTCTCATGCCAAAATGATAAAACTGTCCGGACCCAAGTTGTTCATAGTTCAATTCAGTGGGTGTTTCTAAAAGTGTTCGAGCATATTTTGGTAGATTTGTGATGTCTGGTTTGCTTGCAAACTAAGTTCAGAGAGAGCCGTATGAGTTCTATTGTTTTTTAAAGACCATTCGACCAAAAAGTCGCTAGAAGCAAGCACATTGTCAGATACACTTAAACTGAAGGATTCATCGGGTGGTTCATCCACTAAATCAGAATCAGGTGGTTCATTCATCAATTCAGAATCAGATAGTTCACTCTTTGAATGCTGTGTATCACTATCCGAAACATCAGACAAATATTGATGAAATGTGGGTTCGGTAGCAGAAGTTGATGCGGTGGGCTCATACGAATCTGATTGTACACTAGAAGTAGATGGGAGCGTATCAGAACCTGGACTTCTGTAGTGCGTTGTCACTATTTCGTCAATTCCATTCAAGGCGACACATTTTTCCAGATTTTTCTTTATCACTTTATACTTGTAACTTCTTGAATAATTTTTGAACATTGTCTCAACTTTCAGCTCAATATTTTCGCGGTAAACGGTATTAACCTCAAAAACTAATTAAGGTTTTTCCATGTAACCGAAGCGACGCTAGGATTGATCATAGATATATATATATATGTGTATATATATATATATATATATATATATATATATATATATATATATATATATATATTGACTCACCTCATTTCATCAGGAAAAATCGACATCCTTCTTCCACTCATACACTTTTATTAATTATTAATAATACGCAAAAAACAAGGTCTGTGGCAGAAAACAAAATGCGGTAATTCGTAAATGTGTCAAATGTCAAAGTCATTTCACAGTGCCACATAATCAGCGGAACGATAGTGCATGATATATTGGGTTTAGAATTGGTCATTTTGATTATTGATGCTGAATTGAATAAAGTCTTTTTTTTCAAGGCATCCTTACTCGAGGAAGCAACGAGTGACCGTTATGATCTTTTTTACATAAAGGCTGATATATCCTTTTTGTGTATTTGTTGAGAAAACCCGAGCAGCACGTTTTCTGACATAATACCTAATACAGTTTAGTTTTATGCGACAAACATTACGCAGAATAATACTATTCTATTATTTTGGTCCAAAGTAAAAAATATATGTTTTCTCAACTGTACAATAACACTTGAAACATTTGGATGATGTCGGTCAAAAGATACATTTTTGATAGTATTGGCCCATTGCTGGCTATATTATAGCTACCCGATTACAATATTCCATACAGTGGGCCGACATTTTGCCGATGCAACTCTGCCGTTGCCAGCATGTATCCAACCGATCATGCATTGGGCCAGAGGACGGCCAGATATTCATTGTTTGCTGGGTATTAATTAAGCATTAATTGTGTTTACAGTAATCTGGGTACTCTTTCCAAACAACCTATCCATATGACGCTTGCCTTTTCGTTTCAGTGGAGTGGACATTACGAATGTTTCAATGCGTATATTCATATGTTCACTTACTCCTTCAATTCTTCCATATGTGAACACAATTCTGAAACTGATTTTTTAAACAATATCAACGGCAAAACTGACAACAAAAATCACCGCTTCCCGCTCCACTACATACAACATAACCACAAAAAACAATAACAATTCAAATGGTGCCTCTAGCCTCTACCACAGTCCCCGCATTACCCACCTAGGAGTCCTTTACTCTCTTCGCGGGCTCGTGGCTCATACCACTCAGCGCCCTATCGAAAACAGGACAGATGCCAGGTCGTAGTGGCGAAAATGCTGAACTCCCGAAATTACTTTCTATTTTCGTGCACTGGCCCGCCGTTTTTCTACCGGTGTCATCATTGTGCCAACAGTTCCAGCCGAGGCCCACCAGTTTATCAAACATTCATGTTTGCTGGGTTGTTGCGAGCGCCGCGAACATTCAGTGGAACGTGCCCTTCAGTGTTGAGAAATGTGAGGTTAATGCTTTCGCGTCTTTGCTCTCCATTTATGACTCCGTTTCATTTGTTCATCGATGGTAATAAACAAGTATACTTTCCATCACCAATTAATATGGGTGCAAGAAAACTTTCGAATAATAATTTTAAGATAGTGCGACTGATGCATGGTGGTAAATCTGATTCAGATGAAAATGAGTGTGCTGCAGGTTTCAACAGAAATGCAACCTATTCACAGATATATTGGAAGCAAGAAATAAAACAAAAGTGGCTATGCAGCTAATGCAGCAGTGATCTGAATGATGATGATCCTTAGTTCAGGAAATATAGAAAGAAGAAGGTTATATTTTCTTCAGACGAAAGTGAGGCCGATGAAGCAAATTAAAATCACCTCTACGTCCCCCATTCAAGCCTACAATGAAAGAAGGATTGAGTCCCTCTCATGTGCCTCTTGTCAATACTGAAGCAAATTGCAAATTACCTCCATTCAAGCCCACAATAAAAACAGAATTGAATCCCTCTCAAGTGTCTCCTGTCAATAGTGAAATAAATGAAGGTGTATAGTTTTCCAAGTAGTCTTGAATAATGATCATATATAACAAACTCAAACTTGGCAAATCTTTCCTGTACGTACTCTTTGAAGCGAAGTTTTATTCCTTCATGTTGATTATTCATTTTTCAGTTTAATTAGATGTCAAAAACAGGAGGAGGGAACAGAGGTAATGGGAAGGTGTTCATCTCAATATAGCTACCACGTCGAAAATGAAACAATCATTCAAGGATTCGAAAATGGCCGACTTCCTGATCAGTGGGTGGAACAAAAGATAATATATTGTTGATTATCATTGAATATATACACACAGGTGCTGCAGAACAACAGAAAAGAAATAGAGGAGGCAAATATGAAATGTTTGAGGAGAGCAAATGAAAGAATGTGAATCGTTCTCAGAATATTTTTATTCATTTATACTTTTGACCAGTGTTGTTATTCTTTTGATTTATTATAAAAAAAATTAAACTATCTACTTATATTTATGTTGTTATTCAATGAATTCCTTTGGTGGATGATGTGTAAACAGTTAGTTTTTGAAAGTGTCGTCAATTTTGATATGTGCAAGATAGTAGCTCAATTTTGGTTGTATCAATTTTCAGTTGGATTTAAATCTTTGAAATATGTGAGAAGACAAATTTCATTGAAATCTATTTATGGAATTGTATAGAGAAAATTATTCATAAGTTTGATAGGTTCAAGATAAACAACTTCTGTTACAATTTTTTCGTGAATGTGTTAGTTTTTGGAATATGAATTTTAATTTTGAATTAAAAAATTTATATTTCCAAAATTATTGATTTTACGAAAAATTACTCAACAAGGAATATTTATCCTGATATACCATGCTCGTAAACATTTTAATTGAAATCCAGAACACTAAGGAATTTTGGGTTCTAATCTGATCAAATGTCAACATTCTGATATGAAATGTAATTTATACAGGATGTTGAAATATTGGGCAATACTTTTTCTAACATATGGTATAGGTAAAAAAATAACACTTGGTACTTATTTCCTTTCGAATATTGTATCACCGAGATTTTTGTGATAACTTCATCGAGAAGTCTTTGTGATTCTCTATTCAAGCAGAAATAATGTCTAAAAGGGGCACACTACAAGAACAATGTATATATGAGAACTTATGTTAGTTTTACCTATACAATATGTTTCCAAAGTATTGCCCATTATTCACAAGACACCTTGTATAATCTGTATCCTCTGGATTTTGGATATGTACGTTGGACGACCACAGTGGTTGTTATTTGGATATTTTCTGGACATCCATTTTACCAAATATGGACATACAATGGATGCCCAAAACACACACAATGTACATCCATTGGACGTTATCTGGACTTCAATTGTACGTTCAAAGTGATGTCCTGGCCGTCCATTGAATGTACATTGGACTGATTCTGGACATCCAGTGGATGTTTTGAACTTCCATATTCAACGTCCATTGTTCATCCATTGTACGTATGTGCTGTGTGGGTTGTTAGTTCAATTGGATCACCGTGTCGAAATTGGGCGAAATATCTTCTGAAATTTATCAATCCATTGGCTGAATTAAAAGACAGCCATATCCGAAATATACAACATTTCTTTGACAAAATACATGATACAAATCTCAGACAAAATGACATTATGGTGAGTTTTGATGTGGTAAGTTTATTTCCGAATATAAGGTAGAAGTACCAGTACCTGACACTGTACCAGTGGCTGACAGTTATCATTTCACTTTCTCATTATAAGGATACCCAGCTTCATCAAGGAATTTTGTTCATTTTGCCAAGATCTGGCAAAGATTCTCTTCAAATAAAAAAAGGACATGTGGCAACAAGGCATTATCAGACATGTCAACAACATCGTCTGATGCGGGTGTGCAGTGAAGTCCGACAAATAAGTAACGGTTTTCATATTATCACAAGGAGGTAAGTGTATGCTATAAGGGCTTTCAGTAACAAAATGAGCCGTGTTCAATCCGTTTTTGGTTGTTCAGTTGATTGAGCCTTCAAATAACGAATTTCAACACGAAATAGTTACCTAGAAAACGAAAAACACATTTATTTGGTGTGTCATGTATAGGTTCACATTATATAGGTATGCTCCAGTAGGTGACAGGGGTGTCAGCTATTGGGACAGGATACTTATTCGTTGATAACTTTTTATTTATGACATATTCTCCTTTGTTTTGTTACCTCATTTATCCTTCAGTAATCAGCACATCGGAACCCATAGATGACACAGTGTGTCACCTTTAGGAGCATATTTGCACCTAAAGATGACACAGTGTTAACGTGGAGTGTCATGTTAAGGAACACACTTGAGCTTATAGCTGATACCCCTCTGAATGACGTTTTTAAAGCATCTTTTTATTCATTCACTTAGGTACAGCAAAAATGTCGGCCATCAAGAAAATTCTTAAATATCCGGAAGAGAATATGATATCTGCTCTGCAAGCAGTTAAAGCCGGAATGCCAGTTAAAACGGCTTCAAGAAATTTTAATGTTCCACGTACAACCCTCTTGTATAAATCGAAAGGAATCCATCCCGAAGGAAGGAAAATGGGTCCTGAAACCATTTTGAACACCGAACATGAAAATCTTCTAACTGAATGGCTACTTATCATGGCAAGATCAGGGTTTCCTGTGTCCAAAGAAAACTTTTTATACAGTGTAAAGAAGTTAGCTGCAGAATTGAAAGTCAATTTTAAAAACGATATCCCTATGAGGGTTTTTTGAGGCGACACCCTCAAATAAGCATTCGGACGGCTCAAAACTTAACAAAAAGTAGGTCATCTGTCACAGAAGCTCAATTACTCAGATGGTTCAATGAAGTATATGAACATCTCGAAGAAACTAATTCCACCAACATTTTGGAAGACCCAACTAGAATTTTCAATGCTGATGAGTCAGCTTTCTTCTTGAATCCGAAAAGATCAAGAGTTCTCGGAGTGAAAGGCGATAAAACGATATACTGCAAAATAAATGATAACGAAAAAGAATGCATAACTGTTCTCGTCAATGCAAATGCAGCAGGCCAAATTGCCCCTCCCATGGTGATTTTTAAATATAAAAGGATACCGGCGGAACTATCACAAAGTGTTCCTGAAGATTGGGGAATCGGTACATCCGAAAACGGGTGGATGACTTGTGATACATTCTATTGCTACATCACGAATATTTTTTTTCCATGGGCCGAGAAAAACGTTCAGTTCCCAATAATTTTTTTTGTTGATGGGCATACTTCGCATATGTCATATCACCTTAGTAAATTTTGCTCTGAAAAGCAAATCATTCTGGTTGCATTATTTCCCAACTCCACACACTTATTGCAGCCAATGGATGTTGCTGTCTTCAGAACAATGAAGACAGGATGGAAGGAGAAGGTAAATACTTGGAAGAATTGAACACCAAGGGGACATTCTGAAGGGAAGACATTTCTGTCCCCTACTAAATGAAGCCCTTCTGGAAAAAGTAGCAACTAGTGTCTTGATGAATGGATTTCGCAAATGCGGTTTGTTTCCCTGGAATCCTGATGTTGTACATACATTTTCCCAAAGATTTCGAAGAAGGATCATACAACAAATAAGAAAAGTTCAGTTGGGGATCAGGGGGACGCTTATTTAGACGTGAAACAATTCGAAAAATTCATTGAAAAAGATACCCTGGATATTTTCAGACAACATGCAGATGAAGAAAACTGGGAAGGACCAGAATCTGATAAATCTCTGTTCATTACATGGAAAAAAATCAGGCAGCAAAATAATATTATCGAGATGATCAACGATGCAGAAGTAATCTTTGAGAATCCCCACGTAGACATTGACATCATCGACGTACTCCCAGATTCAATACCAGTAGAGACTGCGCTTGATGACGCATTAACAAATTGTTTGTTAGAGAATACATTTGATAATGATTTTTCATCGGATAATTTCTTCGATTCTGATCCTTTGCTTAAGCCTATCCCAAATGTAATCGTTCAACCGAACACTTCGTCCATTACTAACACTTCAATCAGAACATATATTGATTTTGACCCCATTCTAGACCCTCCCTCCAATGTTGTCCTGCCTGAGACAATATCTTCTACTAGCCGTCTGTACAAGACTCCTCCAAAAACTAATCCATTTTCAGAGATATTTTCCAAATCTGGCAATTTCAATGTGGCTTTGTCTCCTTCTGATCAATTGCCTCGTTCAATGACAAATATTCATCCGATTATTGAAAGCAACGAAGAGAAAAACACGATAGATCCGAATATTCCAAGTCCATTTAAAAGAGCTCTGTTTTGGCCTGAAACAACCACTGTTAGTAACAAGAAGAAAAAGGAAAAAATTCCGTCAGTAGTTACAAGTCAACAATGGCAGGAGTACAGTAGAAAAAAAATGGAGAAGAAACAGAACGAGGAAAGAAAAAAAGAAAAAAATAAGAGAAAACGGGAGGAAAAAAAACTTTTGATAGAGAATAAGAGACTAGCTGAAAAGAAGAAGACAGTATCAGTTCAATCGTCATCATCAAATCTAGTTGAGGGTGGAGATGAAGGAAAAATCGAGGAGAAAAAACGTGTGCTGGGGCCTCGTAGAGCAAAGAAAAATACATCTGTGCTATTTTCGTCATCTTATTTAATTGAGAGGGAAGAAGAAAAAGAAAACCAAAGAAAAAACATAACAGAACACCCAGCTAAGATTTGTTTGAATGATTTTGTCATAGTTAAATACGATTCAAAACAATTTCCCGGTCAAGTTAAAGACATCAATAATGAAAATGAATATTTAGTATCAGTCATGGTACGAAGCGGTCCTCATGGATGGCGATGGCCCGGAAAAAAAGATGAAATTTGGTACCCAGAAGAAGATGTGTTGGAAAAAATTTGTCCTCCTACTGTTATCAATTCGAGAGGAATTCATGTAGTCCCAGCTATGGCAGAATATCCAAATATTCAATAATGTACTCACTTATACCTAAATAAATAGATTCCCCACCCTTTGCGAAATATTTTTTTTTACAAAAAAACATATTTATTCATTTTAACGGGTCTATAATTAACTTTCCCTTAGTGCAAGATTGTGCAATCAAATCACAATCAGTAAAAATCAGAATTTACAATCACATTAATCGAAAACGAATAAGTGTCAACTAAAGGAGCACTAAGTGTCAACCTTAGAGCCAAACCAAATCCTTGGGGTCAGGTTCAGGTGCGAATACGACGCACCATGTTTTTAATCAGCTATGTTACTAAATAGGCCCTAGCTTGAATAAGTGTCTCTAAATCACCTCCAAATACATGTATTTAAATCACTGTTGTACAACCATCAATTGAAAATAAGTAATGGTATATTACTGTCGATATTTCCACGAAAAAAATCTTAAAGTGTCAGGCACCGGTACCTCTACCTTACCTGTTGAAAAAAACAATTGAAATAATAAAACAAAAACTGGAAAATGATGATACACTGATGATCATCAGATACGAATTGAATGTGAGTAACATAATGGATATGTTGGAGGTATGTTTGAGCACCACTTATTTTCAAGTGATTTCTATCGACAGAACTTTGGGATGGCAATGGGTTCCCCACTATCCCTGGTAGTGAGTAACATATTTATGGAAAATTTCGAAGAACTGAAATGACTCAAAGTTTGTTGGAGATATGTGGATGACATTTTCCCAATTTGGCCATATGGCAGAGAAGACTTAGAAACTTTTTTTACTTATATCAATGAAAAGGAACCTACCATCAAATTTACCAAACAAATAGAGAAAATATCATCAAATTTCTTTCCTGGATGTATCAATGAAAAAATATCAAGATTATTTTAAACTGCTGTATTCAGGAAACTTTTAGTAACAAATATAATTCCATACAATCTGGGACGTTCCGAAAAATTTTAAAGTATCGGCAACAAATTTAATGTAAGAACGGTATTCAAAACTCATCATACCTTGAGATCGCAACTAACAAGTATAAAACCAAGAAACGAAGAACAAAATTCAGAGAATTGTTTATATAGTATTCCATGTGATTGTGGTTAAACTTACGCAGGAGAAACTTCGAGACCTTTTAGAATAAGAAAGGTCGAATAAAATGAATAGAAGCTTGTTGAAATAGAGAAATTGGAAAATTGTCCAAACATATATTAACACGAACAGGGGCCAATGTGGCGGACTGGGACAACACGAACATTCTCATTAATGAACAAAATGACACAAAAATAAAATTTGAAGAAGCTTAGTATTTTCTGTTGAACGGAAACTTTAATATAGCTACGTATTATCTCACTATGGATCCAACATGGATGTCTCTACTGAAAAAAAAAATGAGACTACAGAAAATTCGTACAAAATAGATCACATCCTGTGAACCTCTGCGGTGCATATCAGATTTTGACAAGCAATTGTTCTTCTTCTTTCGGTGCCGTGCCTGTCTTCAAGCGTGGGCCATCTCCATGACAATTTGGTTGAATTGATCTTCATCTGTCCGGTCCAGTTTCTAATATTTCGTAGCCGCAATAGCTTTTTGCTACCTATCCATCTTCTGCCCCCAACCTTCCCTTGAATAATCAGGCGAGGGATGTGATATTTGGTACCTCGCATTATATGTCCGAAATAACTGATTTTTCTCGTTTTTTTCATAATTCACTTTCATTCAGAATACCAAAAACGCAGTAACATATTGGGCAGATTTGGAAATATGTCTTTCTTAGAACTGATAATTAACATGTTTCACTTCCAGGGAAAGAGAAAACTCAAAACATGGAAAACAATATGGTTATTCATTTATTCAAGCCACTTTATAGAAATAAACAATTAAAGGGTGAAATTTGAATACAATACAAATTGCACTTCAAAATTTTATTGGGTGAAGACTTTTCCTCACTGACATATTGTAGATGAGAATAATTTTATTGTTACTGTTGATTTTCCATGAACTCACATTGGCCTGCAAATACTCCCCCACCGAGTAGAAGCAGTGCGTTTCCAAACATTTTCGTATTTGTTTCTTATTTTGTAAATTTACCGGAAGCCCTCATTACATGGTTAAATACATGGTAATACTATCAATGACACATATTTTACCCCAATACTTATTAGCTAAATATCAATACAGATTAATAAATATTTCACTCAAATACTTATTAACTGATCATCAATACATAGGATTATATTACACAACACTTGTATTAGAAAAAAAATTGAAAATATCAGACGATATCACGCAGATAATTTTTGAATTTATTGAATGAGCAACCTAAAACATCTATATCACGATCATTTATAACTTTCAATGTCCTTCCAATTGGAGCATGTTGGCCATAGTTTGTGGCATGAAATGAAATTCGAAATAATCAAGGAAATTTTAGCACTCTATTTGGGGCGTTGAAATAAATAATTTCGAGTAGTTCTGGGGTGGAATTCCGTATACCATAGAATTTCATAAACCACAGTTATGTCTGCGTCACAACCATCAATTCAATCGTAATTCCATCTCACTCATTTGAATGATTTTTTGACAAAGGAAGCTAAGTGCCAAATTTAGGCAAACACACTTTATGTGAAAATTGGGGTCTAAGTGCCAGCGGTAATTCGTATCTATAAGAGCTGAGTGCCAAATCCGTTCCTAGAAGTTCCGACACTTTCTCAAAGAACGCGCTAGTTGTATGAGCGGTGCGGTTTGAAGTCTATTGGAGCTGAGTGCCAGTCTGGTCAGTTGTCATATTGCTATTCTCAGTGTGAAATTTTCATGATGAATACCTCTACAAAAGCTATTCCCACTGCAAGAACAGTAAACAGAGAGTGTTTTTAACGTAAGCAAAGGAAATTACGCACAAGTGGCCAAGCATATTCAGTTGGCACAAAGAAAAAAGGATATAAACAGATGCCAGCGACAGATCCAGATGGTTGGTGTGAAGGTAAGTGAAGGTTATGTTCAACTGTAATCGAGTAACATTGTTGTTGTTACGAATGGTGGCTTTTGGCATGTTTACTCTGTACCCAACGCCGCTTCACGTATAAGACGTTAGAATTTAACTTGCCTGCTGACAGAATGTGAGTTTTTTTTGTGTACGGTACACACTTTACATTAAATCAAATTAAGCGGGAATTTACTGATATTCTGAGCGTTGTTTCTTTTGCAGGCAAGATGCAACTGCAAAAATAGTCGTAGTTTGTTATCAGATGACCATAAGCTGAAGCTGTTTCAGGAAATACATAACCTAGATGCGGTGTCAGAAAACACCTATTTGCCAGGCCTGCTGACGGTATTGCCAGTAAACGAAGACGCCATGGACAGTATGAGACAACAGAGGGTAGCCGCCGACAGTGTACTATAAACTTCACTGTACGCGATGATAAGCACGTTAAAGTATGTAAGAGAGTATTTAAAGCTATCTTTGGTGTGAAATCATCCTGAAGAATCGAAAAGTTAGCAACACACAAAAAATGGGAAACAATACTACTCCTGAAAACAGGGAAGGCCTTAGACATCTTTTCACTCTTGCCGACCGACAGTATGTTAAGAACCACATAGGATCCATTCCAAGTGAGCCAAGTCATTACAGCGGAAAATATGATGGTAATGAGTATGCCAGCTAGGATCTTATTCTCTATCGCTGATACCGCTTTCAAAAAGAGCAACCCACAATGCCAATTTACCTACAACTTTTATGCTCGTGTATTTAAAAGTGATTTTCCGAAGTTAAAATTTACGAAACTACGTGCGGGCACATGTTAAACCTGTGATCGGCTGGAAATTGAAACTATCAATAAAAACCCAACAGTTGTAAAGAACGCCAAACGAGAGCAAGCCTTGCATTACCAAAAAGCGGAAGCAGCGTATGAGTCTATCAAAGATGATTGCATCAGTTCCACTTTACACAGCAGTAATACTTGCACTGAAGTTATAGATTCATAAAGAGTATTCCCTCTCCCTAAATTGAGTCACACTGATATGTATTACGCTCGCCAGCTGTCGGTTTATAACTTTGGTATTCATATTGCTGACACTAGGGATGGGCTCATGTGCCTCTGGCGTGGAAAAGAGTCATCGAGAGGTGGAACCAGATGGGATCCTGCCTGTTATGGCTCTGAATGATAGCAATATAACTAATAAACGTTATTTAATTCTCGGAAGCGATAACTGCTGCGGCCAGATCCAAAACCGGATGATGAATTGTCTGTACATGTACTTAGAGGCTACTAAGATGTTTGATTGCATCGAACACAAGTTTCTTGTTGTAGGACATAGTTTTTCTGCTGCTGACAGAAACTTTGCCATTATTGAAAAACGATGGAAACTTGTGCGTACAGAAACATTGGGCGATGAACAGTAGTCAGTGATCGGCACGAGAGGCCATTTGAAGTATCACAAATGGGTGGCACATTCCTTGATTTTGACAAAGTTGCACAGTCTGTCATCAACACAAAAAAATTAGGCAAATCGAATGTGTGCCAGATCCGCATCAACCACGAACAACCTGGTCTAGCATTCTTGATTCGTGGAAAGTACACCGAGTCCTTAAGCCGCATGTTACTTTCGATCACATTAGGTCTCTTTCTTCCACTTCTCCTGCAGAGGGATCCGTCAGTAAACAAAAAAAAGGACCTACGGACCATGCTGCCATACATCTCTGAGGAGAATAGGCAATTTCCTATTGACATAATCTATTGAATACATTTTACAGTAGTATTAGTGTATAAAGTCATGTTGCTTCGTGTAATACAAAAATTTACATGATGTTTAGGCTCTTAGTACCCTGAACCAAGCTCCTTTCAGAAAGTTATTATTCCTAGACTTATCTCTAATAGCATTTCACTAACACCGTTACCTAGCTCTTTCTGCCCCTGTCCAGTGTCATTTTAATTTTTTTTGTGGGAAAACCATGTACTGCACAGTGATACTGCCTATTGCACATTATTAAGTATCATTTAACTTATCGAAAATGATGTTTTTGTGCAAACCACACTGTATCTAAATATACAGCTTTTTGTTATTATCCAGGAATATCAAATTTGGCATATACCTACCTCCCTTTGACAAAAAATTATTCATTTTTTCAAAAGTGGAATTCTACGGTACACGGAATCCCACCCCTGTACAGTTAATAGTTGTGTTCGACAGTTTATACACGAAATATAAATTTAGCTGGAGTCTTCTGTAACGTAATGGGATTAGGTTCAGTTCGTTCATGATGAGCAAGTATTGGTGATTTTCAGTGCAAATGTCCAATTTGGATGCCCAGAACCTCAAATTTATTTGAACTCTTTTGATCGTCGTACTGTGAACTTGATGAAGAAGGGACCAAACTACAGAAGGATAATTCAATTTAGAAGCATATACTAGGAAAGTAGAATTCAATGAAAATTCAGAGCAATTGCGAAGTACCATTCCCAAATTTTTTGACCCTTTTACCGAAAACATATTTATGTTATCTATAAATCTCATTTGTTCATCAAAGATTATCTTTTGATCTGTGACAGTTGGAACGTTGTTCAACGGACTATTGTTGATAACATATCACATATCAAATTTTTTATGTCCCTTAAAAGAACTTATGAAGCAGTATTTGTTGATATTGAGATGAATAATACTTTTCACGCACCATTCATACAATCTATTCAAGTCCGCCTGTAAGAGGATTGGATCTTATTTCGATTCTAACCTTCGAAATAATTCCAAATCATCTGCAAACAACAGAAACTCACTACTTCCACGACAACTACTGATGTCATTAACGAAAATGTTGAATAATGTGACCCTTGCAGTACTCCTGAAGTAACTTCAATTGGACTTGACTTGAACGAACCAATTCTTACACACTGTTGACGACCTGTTATGGAACTATGTAGCCATTTCAAAAACAAATGAGAAAATTCAAAAATTTTTAGTTTGGCTAGAAAAGTTGGAAATGTTTGGCTTCGAAAAGTTCGGATGAATAGCGTCAACTTGTCATTTAGTTTCGAGGTCATTTAATATTCTATTTTCATAAACAAGCAAGTTTGTGATGGTGGACTTGTTTCGAGAAAAACCATGTTGGTTGTCAATCAACAACTCTTTACAAGAGTAATTGAGCTGATCCACAACCGAAGCATCAAGAACTCCGCTGTAATTCCTAAAATTTCCATTTTCTCCTGATTTGGAAATTGGGAGTATGTAACTATCTATCAATACCTCAGAGAATACTCCAGATTCAAGTAAGAGTTCAAATAATACAAGTAATGCTGGAGTTGGGGAGCAAACACAGTATTTTAAGAACATATTAGGTATTCTATCTGGACCAGTACTCAATTCATTCGGCAATTTCGAAATTTTCTCATAGATCATATATTAGGAATATCAACATTGTTGAATTGCTAGAAGCCATCCCAATTTGTGTTCATTGGTTGTGCATAAACCGTTGAAAAGTGCTCTGAAAAATATTGTAGAATTTGCTCACCGTTCTCTGCAGTTGAATCATGTAAAAACATTGTAGTGGGAATTGTATATTAGTATTTTTTCTTATTCGAGTATTGCCAAAAATATTTGGGGTCAGTGTTTAATGCATTATCAATACGTCGGATATAGTTATCATAACATATTCGTGATAGATTTTTGCATGTATACCTGAGTTCTGAAAAGTATTGATGATCTATTATATTATTGGTAGCCTTATATTGCTCATGAGCACGTTTTTTATGTTGGATCAAATGTATAAGTTCCGCTGTCAACCATATTTTTTGAGAGGTACGAATGAGGCCATAGCCATGTTCAATATATTGTAAAATTCTGTTGTTGACACATTTACGTCATTGTTGTTTAGACATTCACCTCAGCGTATTGCAGCCAAGTAATTATTCAGACCTACTATATCAGCATTTCCAAAATTATAGTAGTATCCAGACAATTGTTTGTATGATGTTTAACCAATGAAATATCAACGATATAACCAACATGGTGTGTACTATTTGAGAAAATGTTGCCTATTGTTGTGTTAACTATAGTATCACTTACATTCGTGAACATCAAATTCAATAATACATTTCTCCCATTTGGAATAGTTATTTGTTGAGCAAAGTCAGAGAACGCATAATTTTGAGCAAGCATTAGAGCATGTGAGCCATGGGAACAATTCACTATGACTCCGTTGTCTTCATTCCGCCAGGTTGCTTCTGGTAAATTGAAGTCCCCAAAGATATAGAAGTTTTGGTTTTTGAATTATTGCAACAAGCTTTCAACTGATACAGAATGTTGTAAATACTTTTCTTCTGACGATTGGAGTGGTAAATGCCTATAACGGAATCTTCTGACCAAACTGAGCACAGTAGAAACAATTGTTCAACATTATTATGAGGCAGTCTTGAACGTTAGACCTTCATCGAATACTTTACAAGAATAAGTACTCCCCCTTCTCTGGATGTGTTGCTAGTATTACTTTATCGATAACACCTGACTACAATATAAGATTTTATTTTGATTTCGGAATCCAATATATCGCTTGAAAGCCAGCTTTCTACAATATCATAGCATGTGCACAGAACAGATTTAATTATTTCCTGAATCTTTGTGCGTAAACCCCCCAGATTTCAACATCATACATACATCTAGTTTCTTGAACATATGGATAGGTAATTCTCCAGTACTTCTCTGAACGCAACGATATAGACGTGAAATTATATAAAGTTTATTATGCAGTGCTCGTCTAAAGTCCGTTTCCCCCCTACTAATTTTTGAACCACCCGGTATATCGCAACAAAATTTGGAGGGCTTCAATAGGAGATGGAAAACTACTTTTTCATAGGAAAATCACAGCTAAAAGTTCCAAAATGGCGGCTAAGCGCCATCTTCAATAATTTTTTTGAATAGAACATATATTATTTTATTTTAAAAATCTGCTCATAATTCTCAGCAGTTTTCTTCCATACCCTTTTCTCCTGAATTCAATTATTTTCGAAATATTAACGTTTGAAAAGTGACATTTTGGTCATTTCAAACCCAACCAAAAACACTAATGTCGCTTTCAATCAAGTTTGCATTGGAAAAAATCGTTGTCGCGGTAACATCTTGTTTACTGTCTAACTGAACTGCTAACTGTCAAATAGTCCGTTGAGCGCACAAATCCTTTTATGAAAAGTGTGATCATGGCTCGTAGTTAAGACGATAAATTTCAAGCAGTTTTGATATTTGGAGAAGCTGGAAGAAATTATCATCTAGCAGTCCATATGTTTAATGATAGATTTCCCGAGAATCCTATTTCGAGGTCATTTTTGCGAAAACTTTTGAATAAGCTCCAAGCAACTGGTACGCTGAAAGATGCTCCAAGATCAGGAAGACCGCCTCTTTCATAAGAAAAAAAAGGTAGAAATTGTTGCTGAAATGGTAATCAATCCGACTCAGTCGACAACTGCCGTTGCTGAATCCTGTGAAGTAAGTTCAAAAAGTGTCCAAAGAGTCCCAAAAAAAAAAGGTGTTATCCCCGTGAAATGAAAATCCTGCATGCTTTCACGGAGGATGATCCAGACCAGAGGGTTGAATTTTGTCAGTGGTTAACAAAAACAATTGAGGGAGAACGGGGCTTCCTAAAACGTAAATGTTTCGTAGACGAATGCACATCTTTTTTAAAAAGAAATGTCAACAAACAGAATCCGCATATTTTTAGAAAGGGACATTCCCAGTTTCCTAAAAAGGTGAATGTTTGGGCAGGGATTTTGGGCAATCGCGTTGTTGGACCGATTTTTATCAGAGGCAATCTTACAGCAGTTCTTTACAGAAATCTTCTGGAAACTGATATTGGATTTCGAATAAGACAAATTGTATTAAACAATCAGGAAGAGTTTGAAAATCGTGAAATCATATTTCAGCAGCATGGGAAACCTCCCCATTTTGATCGCATGGCTAGAGAGTTTCTCGATACAAACTTTCCTGGGCGATGGATAGGACGCAGGGGAAGTACAGAATGGCCACCAAGATCTCCGGATCCTACACCTCTAGATTTTTGCCTTTGGGGGTATCTGAAGTAAAAAATCCACGCAACTGAATGCCAAATAATAGAGGAGTTGAAACGCAGAATGATAGATACATGTGAAGATATAGATGAACAGACTTTCATGAACGTGAGAGAAGCTATTTATAATGGGCACTTTATTGTCAATATTTAGGAGGGGGCCACATTCAAAACATGATAAAATGATTGTTGGGGTTAAATAAAAGTGTTATTCAAAAATAAATTATAATTTTTTAGCTAACTAATTTGTTTTGATTGTGAATTTACAGAACACATTCGTAGGCTTCGAAATTTTCCAATAAGCGGTACTGTTTATCCTTAATAAACTCTCTTTACGCCTCTTATTAGTCGAATTCATTAGGAGATTTAACTACAAATTAATAACAACGTTCAGTTAGCAAAATGTTTTACCGGAAGTGACCAAAATCCATACTTCATTTTAAACCAGAATGTCACTTTTCAAACGTTAATATTTCGAGAACAATTGAATTCAGGAGTAAAGTGAAATGGGGAATACTGTTGAGAATTATGAGCAGATTCCAAAAATGGAATAATATACGGAGTGTTCTATTTACAAAAATTATTGAAGATGGCGCTCAGCAACTATTTTAAAACTTTTAGCCGTTTTTATCTCCTTTTTGAGCCCTCCAAATTTCGTGGTGATATACCAGGTGGTTCAAAAGTTAGTAGTGGGAGAACGGACTTTAGACGAGCACTGTATAATTTCACATCTATATTATTGCGTTAGGTCATTAGACGATGTCTAGTTGTTTGTATCAAGTTACGGTTTCATATGAAATGTATCATTTCTTTGAAGTTTTTTTTTTTTCTTGAGAAAGTCTAGCAAGCAACCGAGAAAGTAAATACATGGTAAAGTGAGTATTTCGAAGTCCTCAAATATAGAACGTTAACTGTCTCTATAATTGGCTTTCGATATTATTCGTAATGCTCGTTTCTGAAGTCTGAAGATTCTCACGGTGTCGACAGCGTTTCCCCAGAGAGTAACACCGTAGGTAATATAGGAGTGGGTTTTTAATGCAGACTGGTTAGCGATTCTACTCAATTTTTGTAATAAGTGGATATTTGAGTTCAATTTTTTACTTAAATGCTTAGTATGGGATCACCATTTTAACTTATCGTCCATAACCATTCCCAGTAGTTTCACTTCTGAATAGTTGGCAATGGTGTTGTTAGTTGAGAAAACAATATTTTAAGTTTAAGAAATTAGCAACGAATCATGTTTCAGTTTCTTCTGAATAATCCTGGGAATTTTTTTCTAGACAGTTTAGTTTTTTGTCAGAGTCATGAAGAGAGCAAACAATTGCATAACAAATACATTTGGTTGGACACATAATTTAATATATCATTGACATAGATAATGAATGAAAGTGGACCAAGGATAGAACCTTGCGGTCTTTGATTATGCTTATTTTTTTCGCTATTATCAAAATTGGTCGGTAGTTCTGAATGCTACTTTTGTCCCCTTTTTTGAATAACGGTACTGGGTGCAAGACACAGTCGAATGCCTTGCTCAAGTCACACATATACACCACCATATGTGGACCAGCCTCAAAGCCCTCGACTATGTCCGACACGAGTCTTTGAATCGCTTGAATAGGAACAGTTTGGTCTGAAGCCGAACTGACCCTCATGAAAAGCGTTGTGTTGTGAAAAATGAGGTCAGGCGGTCTTTGATTATGTTTTTTTTTCGCTATTATCAAAATTGGTTGGTAGTAACGAATGCTACTTTTGTCCTTTTTTTTTAATACAGGTATCACTTCAGTTAACTTGAACAGTTACTTTTTAATACTTTGCCTGTTATTTCATATATATTATTTAACTTTATGACTGTCGTTTTCATAGACTTTTTTCAAAGGAAATTTTCCTCTGATTAGGGAGCTGTAAGAACTAGTAATACTTGGTATTTTCTCAGGACAAGTAGAATCAGCGATCTATTTCGACTAACATAATTATTAACCCTTTTGGTTTTAAAAACTTTCTCATAATTGTTATTGTCAGATTAAATAGTGAGCTATTGAGACTCATGATCAGATATACATGATTCACCAATTGAAACCTTATAGTTGTTCTCATTCATATTAGTTTTTATGTTATGTATGCATGTGGATGATGTAGATGTTACGAGTGGAGGCAAAAATAGTTAGTTTCAGTTCTGGTGACTCCCAGATATAACTTCATATAATAAATTTGTAATCAGAGACTAAAATGTTGATATTGAAGGCAACAACTGAAATCATTTTTGAATATACTACTAACTTATCTAGTACATGAGTAATTTATTGAAGAATAGCTCAATATTGGAAGAGCTACTAAATCTGTATTGGATGATGACAGCTGTTTCACTCGAAGACAATTCAATCTCACAAAATTCACCATTCCTTGCAATACAAAATTGATGCAGATCTTTGGATGCAGATTTTGAATGATTGATAATGAAAATGCTCGCACCAATACCTTCCTAAAAAAATATTTGGACGTTATTTCTGATATAGATGACGTTCTGAACTGTTTTTCTTGAGCGATATGAATGTAATTTGGTCGGTTTGATGAACAAAGCATATTTTGACATATCAATAATATTTTCAGCACTTCCAGTGTCACCGGAAGTAGATATTCCTTTTGAATTTCGAATATACAGGGTTAATTTTGAAATTCGGTCCATCATCAGGAAATTTTAAATCTGACAAAATATTTCTTTTTCGTTTTTTCAGTGAAAAAAAAGCACACTTCATTGAATCAAAATAACGAAGAAAAGTACTATTTTCATGGTAAGCAACACTTTTCCACTTAGTAACACTTTTATTAGAGATCATTATAACAGCCTCTCGTATTCGATATCCGTCAGATAGACATCTGTCAGATGAATGGTTCTAACCATGAAACTAGTAACTACTTTTCTTTACGATACGGAGTACAACAGAAATACAATTTCTTACATAATAACAATCTGAATTCATTCTTTCAACTTATCAATACAAAAAATTAATGTTTATATGAATTATCAAATACTAGCTGAACCGACAGACATTTTCCTGTCCAAATTTCTATATTTCCTGAAATGTTTCTCATGAAAACTATCGTCCGCGTAGAATTACTTTTTTCCTATATTTTTCTTTGTATTGTTCCATCTAGGATATGCTTTTGACTCTGCCCTATTCCCGTTATCCCGTTTTCCTGTTATCCCCTCATCCCGTTTACCCGCAATCCCTTATCCTGTTTGCCCGTTATTCCGTTTTATATATATATTTATATATATATATATATATATATAATGGAAGGAATTTAATGGACAAGCCCTCAGAGAAAAGTGTTGAACCGTAGACACGTGTTTCGGGCTTCGGCCCTCATCAGACGGTGGAGAATGTAAGGATGAACAACACTTGGTAGAAAACGACAAATCAACGGAGTCAACAAACAGAAGCCAGCCGCTCATTTGTGGTTTCGGTCAGCAGACCCTGAATTCCAGGGCAACCGAGTGTTTGATGAACAACACTTGGTAGAAAACGACAAATCAACGGAGTCAACAAACAGAAGCCAGCCGCTCATTTGTGGTTTCGGTCAGCAGACCCTGAATTCCAGGGCAACAACCAACGTCACCACGGAGGCAGCTATAGCTACCTGCGTGACATCCGAGTCCAGGGATATAAATATGAAAGAGAGTATTATCGAGGGGACTGTTAAAAACAAAATGGAAGGAATTTAATGGACATAGCCCTCAGAGAAAAGTTTTAACCGTAGACACGTGTTTCGGGCTCTCTGCTCTCATCAGTACGGTGGGGAAGTGTAAGGATGAACAACACTTGGTAGAAAACGACTAATCAACGGAGTCAACAAACAGAAGCCAGCCGCTCATTTGTGGTTTCGGTCAGCAGACCCTGAATTCCAGGGCAACAACCAACGTCACCACGAGGCAGCTATAGCTACCTGCGTGACATCCGAGGAATATAAATATGGAAGAGAGTAATATCGAGGGGACTGTTAAAAACAAAATGAAAGGAATTTAATGGACATAGCCCTCAGAGAAAAGTGTTTACCGTAGACACGTGTTTCGGGCTGTCGGTTCTCATCAGTACGGTGGGGAAGTGTGAGGATGAACAACACTTGGTAGAAAACGACAAATCAACGGAGTCAACAAACAGAAGCCAGCCGCTCATTTGTGGTTTCGGTCAGCAGACCCTGAATTCCAGGGCAACAACCAACGTCACCACGGAGGCAGCTATAACTACCTGCGTAAAATCCGAGTCCAGGGATATAAATATGAAAGAGAGTATTATCGAGGGGACTGTTAGAAACAAAATGGAAGGAATTTGATGGACATAGCCCTCAGAGAAAAAATGTAACCGTAGACACGTGTTTCGGGCTCTCTGCTCCCATCAGTACGGTGAGGAAGTGTAACGATGAACAACACTTGGTAGAAAACGACTAATCAACGGAGTCAACAGACAGAAGCCAGCCGCTCATTTTTGGTTTCCGTCAGCAGACCCTGAATTCCAGGGCAACAACCAACGTCACCACGAAGGCAGCTATAGCTACCTGCGTGACATCCGAGTCCAGGGATATAAATATGAAAGAGAGTATTATCGAGGGGACATAGCCCTCAGAGAAAAGTTTCAACCGTAGACACGTGTTTCGGGCTCTCTGCTCTCATCAGTACGGTGGGGAAGTGTAAGGATGAACAACACTTGGTAGAAAACGACTAATCAACGGAGTCAACAAACAGAAGCCAGCCGCTCATTTGTGGTTTCGGTCAGCAGACCCTGAATTCCAGGGCAACAACCAACGTCACCACTGAGGCAGCTATAGCTACCTGCGTGACATCCGAGTCCAGGAATATAAATATGAAAGAGGGTAATATCGAGGGGACTGTTGAAAACAAAATGGAAGGAATTCAATGGACATAGCCCCTAGAGAAAAGTGTTTACCGGTGACACGTGTTTCGGGCTCTCGGCCCTCATCAGTACGGTGGAGAAGTGTAAGGATGAACAACACTTGATAGAAAACGACAAATCAACGGAGTCAACAAACAGAAGCCAGCCGCTCATTTGTGGTTTCGGTCAGCAGACCCTGAATTCCAGGGCAACAACAAACGTCACCACTGAGGCAGCTATAGCTACCTGCGTGACATCCATGTCCAGGAATATAAATATGAAAGGGAGTAATATCGAGGGGACTGTTGAAAACAAAATGGAGGGAATTTAAGGGACATAGCCCTCACAGAGAAGTGTTGACCGTAGACACGTGTTTCGGGCTCTCGGCCCCCCATCAGTACGGTGGAGAAGTGTAAGGATGAACAACACTTGGTAGAAAACGACAAATCAACGGAATCAACAAACAGAAGCCAGCCGCTCATTTGTGGTTTCGGTCAGCAGACCTTGAATCCCAGGGCAACAACCAACGTCACCACTGAGGCAGCTATAGCTACCTGCGTGACATCCGAGGAATATAAATATGAAAGGGACTATTATCGAGGGGACTGTTAAAAACAAAATGGAAGGAATTTAATGGACATAGCCCTCAGAGAAAAGTGTTTACCGTAGACACGTGTTCAGGGCTCTCGGCCCTCATCAGTACGGTGGAGAAGTGTGAGGATGAACAACACTTGGTGAAAAAGACAAATCAACGGAGTCAACAAAAACCAGCGTCCATTTCTGGTTTTGATCAGCAGACCCTGAATTCCAGAGCAACAACCAACGTCACCACTGAGGCAGCTATAGCTACCTGCGTGACATCCGAGTCCAGGAATATAAATATGAAAGAGAGTAATATCGAGGGGACTGTTGAAAACGAAATGGAAGGAATTTAATGGACATAACCCTCAGAAAAAAAATGTTAACATAGACACGTGTTTCGGGCTCGGCCCTCATCAGTACGGTGGAGAAGTGTAAGGGGTGAACAACACTTGGTGGAAAACGACAAATCAACGGAGGGCAACAAACAGAAGCCAGCCGCCCATTTGTGGTTTTCAGCAGACCCTGAATTCCAGAAACAACCAACGTCACCACTGAGGCAGCTATAGCTACCTGGGACATTCGAGTCCAGGAATATAAAATGAAAGAGAGTAATATCGAGGGACTGTTGAGAACGAAATGGAAGGAAATTTAATGGACATAGCCCTCAGAGAAAAGTGTAACCATAGACACGGTTTTGGGCTCTCGGCCCCCCATCAGACCGGGGGAGAAGGTAAGGATGAACAACACTTGGGGGAAAACGACAAATCAACGGAGTCAACAAACAGAAGCCAGCCGCTCATTTGTGGTATCGGTCAGCAGACCCGAATTCCAGGGCAACAACCAACGTCACCACGGATTCAGCTATAGGGTACCGCGTGACATCCAGGAAAAAATATGAAAGAGAGTAATATCGAGGGGACTGTTGAAAACAAAATGGAAGGAATTTAATGGACATAGCCCTCAGAGAAAGTGTTAACCGTAGACGGGTTCGGGCCTCGGCCCTCATCAGTACGGTGGAGAAGGTAAGGATGAACAACACTTGGGAAAACGACAAATCAACGGAGTCAACAAACAGAAACCAGCTGCACGTTTGTGGTTTTGGTCAACAAAACCCTGAATTTCGGGCATAACCAACGTCACCACGTAGGCAGCTATAGCTACCGCTGACATCCGAGTCCAGAATAATAGGAGAGAGTAATATCGAGGGTATTTTTGAAACAAAAAGGAAGGAACAAAGGGAAAATTCCAGAGAGTGTTAACCGTAGACACGTGTTGGCCCCCATCATACGGTGGAGAAGGGAAGGGTGAAAACTGGTGAAAACGACAAATCAACGGAGTCAACAAACAGAAACCAGGTCATTTTTTGGTCAGCGACTGAAATTTCCCGGGCAACAACCAACGTCACTGGGGCAGCTATAGCCCGCGTGACATTCGATCCCGAAATAAAAATGAAAGAGTTATCGAGGAACTGTTGAAAACAAATGGAAGGAATTCCCCCGGACATAGCCCCCATAAAATGTTAACCGTAGAAAGTTTTTGGTTGCCTCTCAGTACGGTGGGGAAGTGTAGGATGAACAACACTTGGGAGAAAACGACAAATCAACGGAGTGAACAAACAGAAGCCAGCCGCTCATTTGTGGTTTCGGTCAGCAGACCCTGAATTCCAGGGCAACCGTAGATACGTGTTTCGGGCTTTCGGTCCTCATCAGTACGGTGGAGAAGTGTAAGGATGAACAACACTTGGTAGAAAACGACAAATCAACGGAGTCAACAAACAGAAGCGGTCGTTTTCTACCAAGTGTTGTTCATCCTCACACTTCTCCACCGTACTGATGAGGGCGGAGAGCCAGAAATACGTGTCTACGGTTAACACTTTTCTCT
This sequence comes from Gonioctena quinquepunctata, assembly GCA_018342105.1. Taxonomy (NCBI): domain Eukaryota; kingdom Metazoa; phylum Arthropoda; class Insecta; order Coleoptera; family Chrysomelidae; genus Gonioctena; species Gonioctena quinquepunctata. The sequence continues at coordinate 106,395 of JAFIRS010000414.1, forward strand.
GAGGGCATTAGATTCCTTCCATTTTGTTTTCAACAGTCCCCTCGATATTACTCTCTTTCATATTTATATTCCTGGACTCGGATGCACGCAGGTAGCTATAGCGCCTCGTGGTCACCTTGTTGTTGCCCTGAATTCAGGGTCTGCTGACCGAAACCCAAATGAGCGGTTGGCGTCTGTTTGTTTACTCCGTTGATTTGTCGTTTTCTACCAAGTGTTGTCATCTTGCACTTCCACCGTACTGATGAGGGCCGAGAGCCCGAAACACGTGTCTACGGTTAACACTTCTCTGAGGGCTATGTCCATTAAATTCCTTCTACTTTGTTTTAACAGTCCCCACTATTACTCTCTTCATATTTATATTCCTGACTCGGATGTCACGCAGGTAGCTATAGCTGCCTCCGTGGTCACGTTGGTTGTTGCCCTGGAATTCAGGGTCTGCTGACCGAAACCACAAATGAGCGGTTGGCGTCTGTTTGTTGACTCGTGATTTGTCGTTTTCTACCAAGTGTTGTTCATCTTGCACTTTCCACCGTACTGATGAGGGCCGAGAGCCCGAAACACGTGTCTACGGTTAACACTTCTCTCTGAGGGCTATGTCCATTAAATTCCTTCTACTTTGTTTTTAACAGTCCCCTCACTATTACTCTCTCTCATATTTATATTCCTGGACTCGTATGTCACGCAGGTAGCTATAGCTGCCTCCGTGGTCACGTTGGTTGTTGCCCTGGAATTCAGGGTCTGCTGACCGAAACCACAAATGAGCGGTTGGCGTCTGTTTGTTGACTCCGTTGATTTGTCGTTTTCTACCAAGTGTTGTTCATCTTTGCACTTCTCCACCGTACTGATGAGGGCCGAGAGCCCGAAACACGTGTCTACGGTTAACACTTCTCTCTGAGGGCTATGTCCATTAAATTCCTTCTACTTTGTTTTTAACAGTCCCCTCACTATTACTCTCTCTCATATTTATATTCCTGGACTCGGATGTCACGCAGGTAGCTATAGCTGCCTCCGTGGTCACGTTGGTTGTTGCCCTGGAATTCAGGGTCTGCTGACCGAAACCACAAATGAGCGGTTGGCGTCTGTTTGTTGACTCCGTTGATTTGTCGTTTTCTACCAAGTGTTGTTCATCTTTGCACACCTCCACCGTACTGATGAGGGCCGAGAGCCCGAAACACGTGTCTACGGTTAACACTTCTCTCTGAGGGCTATGTCCATTAAATTCCTTCTACTTTGTTTTTAACAGTCCCCTCACTATTACTCTCTTTCATATATATATATATATATATATATATATATATATATATATATATATTGTTAGGATATGAAAAATATGTTAAATATAAAAATAATAAAAAATGTATAAATTGATATTCATACATTACATGAATACCTGCTATGATTGTTTCTACAATTTTTCTGTGTACTTTGCATCTCTGAAACCTTTGGCTATCTTATAGTCAACGCAGATGATCCAAGAGTTTAGCAGTGGAGCTTTTATATTATCATCATCATGTTGTCATTACTTGTGGTTGGGTTTGAACAAAACAAAAAGTAATACATATGAGAAGAAGCATTTTTTAGCTAAGTGAATACAAGTATATTTCAATTCATGCAGACTATTTCTGTTAAACATTTATGAGGAACAGATGTAGAATATCAGTTTCCATGGAATATCCGGTTATTTTCCTTGAATATTGACTGAATGTCATTGTACAATTCAGGAAGAGACCTTCTGGGACACTGTTCATAATTCGGGGGGCTAGACAGTAGAATTATTTCTGTGTTGATGTTTTTGTAGCGAGGGTATGAATAGTAAGGTTTTTCCTCGGACGGAGGTTTTTACAAGTCTATCTGTAATGAGTGCTCGTCAGACGTTACCTATCTTGAGTGCCTTGGAAAGTGGTTCAGAAGGTTTTCTTCTGTTTCGCACCCTGGTAGCAAGTCGCACAAAAATTGTTTATAGGGTGGTTATACTTCTGATGTTACATTCGTATGTGATACTCCAGATACATATGCTGTACATTATGACTGAATGGATCATTGTATGCGGATAACATGGGAAGGAAGAAATAGCATTTTATAAAATTAAGGTATAGGCTTTCTCAGTTTCGATGCAGTTTTTTCAATATGTTTTTTCCAATTCACATTTTTGTCAATAATCAATCCAAGGTACTTGATACGATCAGCTTGTTCAATTAATCCACACTTACAGTTTGAACAGTTACTTAAATTTTGAATAACTGAATTTTCAAATGCGAATATTTCTCTTGTACCAAAATTAACATATTTACTCTTTTTTTCATTTACAAGTATCTTGTTTCTGTCGAACCATGTTTTCAGTATTCTCAGATCATGTAATATATTTGTGAACGTAACATTTTTATCTTTTTGTGAGTATAGTAATGCAGTATCATCCGCAAAGGTATATATTTTGCCTCTCATCGGCATATCGCAGAGATCGTTTATGTAAATGAGAAATAAGATTGGTCCCAAAACTGATCCCTACGGTACTCTACTGGAGGTTTTTCTGATGTCACTGACCTCATTTCCTACTTCAACTATTTGCTTTGTTCAAATAACTATGGAAGCACTCATTGCATACTCCTCTAAGGCCTCCTTTTTTCCAACAGTATTGTATGAGAAATAGTATCAAAAGCCTTGGTGATATCGATAAAAACTCCCGTTGGGTACTATTTTTTTTCCATCTGCTGTATTTCAGTTGTGAAATTCAATAAATCCAACTCTGTCCCTTTACCCTCGCTAAAGCCATGTTGATTATTAGATGAAAACTATTTTTTTGAGGTACATGGTTGAGATAAATGATCGTCAAATAAATGGCAACGTATCAACACGAATGAAAAACCTTTTATGAAAAGAGCAAACAGGGCAAACAGAAAAAAATATTTAATTGAAACAACATCAACGGTAATTAATAGCGATGTTCTATTTGTGTGAAAAAATGTTTTCAACTCAAATTTGTGTAGCTCACGAGGCCCTTTCAAATGACATATTACCGTCATCGATACGAAAATGGGGGAGTTTGTTTACATATTTCATTATATTTTGTTTCATGTATAACCATCAATCCACTTTGAGGCGCTTTTCCAAACAAACCACTGTTGACATAACCTCTCCAGTAATTATAATTTATATGAATGTTTCGCTTTCAAATGAATATATGTATGCGGTCATCCATAGAATGCTATGAATGAATGGCTAGGAAAATTATTTGTGGCAATTCCAGATCGATCCCTGTGAAAAAAATGGTGGGTATATACGTATTAAGTACCAATATTGATAATAAAGACAGCAAATGTGGAGCCAAAACAAATGAAGCATGACCATCGCTCGGGCTCTTTCTAATCGGCAACGTTGAATTGATGCGCATGCGCGAAAATGGAGGCCTGACATGTATTGGTTGATGTTTGGTTGCCATAACTACGCACTGCCAATATGACTGGGAAAGACATATATAACCCGACTTCACTTTCATTGCATTGCTCTTATGGCCAGTTATCAATATTCGTAGTTAATAAATATATTTCGGTGAGTCATGGAATATTCAGTACTGTATACTATGTTTCGTTCACTATTTCACAAATTGTTCAAGTATTAGTTTCTGAGCAATGTTGGGACATTGACAACGCTTCCGTTTCTATACTTCTGTATGTGTTTTGTTCCGTTAGATTCAAATTGTAACTGTCATAGCAGCACTAAGAGCTCTAAAGTCGCATACTTGCGAGTCCAAACTGACTTGAGACTTCAAACTCCTCCTAAAACAACTTTCTATAAACAATATCTGATGTGGGTGCCATGTCACAAGGGTATCAATGGCAATGAGGAAGCAGACAGCCTCATCAAGGAAGGAACAAACAATCAATTTCCTGACCAAAAACCCTCCTGTGGTCTCTCCAAGGCCCACAATAAATAAGAGTTTCGGCGTTAGGGAGCGGACCAAATCAAAAACCACTGGAATATGGTTTCAGGACAAAGATAAACGGAAAGGTTTCTGAGCCCATCGCCAAGGGAAGCTAAACAGCTTCTTGAATTAGACAAAGAAGGCTTGAAACTGGTAACGGGACTGCTCAACGGACATTGTCCATTGAAGTATCACCACAAAAAAAATGGATAGATCAGACAGTGAACTGTGCCGCTACTGCGAGAACTTTGCCGAAACTGTAGTACACCTGCTTAGCGACTGCTAGGCGCTGTTTTGTGAAAAGCTTAAGCTCCTCGGAGGGGTTCCATTAACGCCCTGAGACGTCAGGAACTCAGCTCCCAGGAAACTTATAAACTTCGCAAGGAGTTTCGGAATCCTCGGCCTCGAATAGACGGAGCGTATTGTATAGAAGATCTTCTAGGTAGAGATACGGAGATGCTGGAGAGTCATTCAACAATCCACATAGTATTCATGAAGTACTCGAAAAAATCATTCATCATTTTCTTATCATTCTACGAAAATAATCGTACTGATTTATTCTCGAATATTCAGATCGGTTCCAACCCGAGGAACATTTATTTCATCAGTATGAATCATTTTCCCATCAGTATGTTATTGTACCAATTTTTTTGAGGAATATTCAGAATTCTTGAGGAAGATAATTTTCGTAAATGATGGAAGCGTGAGTATTTCGAAATGAAGGGATTCCAATAGTCTCTCCATAGACTCTATACTGATGCATAATACATATTATTATTCCGAGTACCTCTGTAGATATTTGAATTTCGACACCTATATCCTGATTTTGTAGCAGACCAATCACTAGAGATTTTTTCGTGACAAAAATACTTCCAGGAGATCGACTGTGCCATCATACGGTAGACGGTCCGTAGTTATACCCTGTTATGTTTCCCACTCCCAACTGTCATTGCTTGATTTGTTATAAACATTCAAAGGCATTTTTTTCATCGTTTTTGACTTGTAACTTAAAAACTTATAAGGCAATTATAATATTCCCAGATGGACAAATTGTAGAGATTCGAAATGCAAAGAAAATGAGCCCAGGCACGACTCGATCGGATTATTAGTAACGGAAAAAACCCGGAAAAAATCTGCGTTTTTTGTAAATTTATAACACCATCATTTTTCAAGTTTTGAAGCAGGCTTCACGACATAGTAGTGATTGATATGCACTTCATTTGTGAAAAACTGAGGCATTGTTGAATTATTAGTTTTGGCATAATTGCAATTTGATTTTTTCAATGCACTTCATTGCAGCAGATTTGGATGCGTCAAAGGTGGTCCGATTTAAATTTTTCTAAAGTACTACAAAATGACTTTTCACATTTTCCGTTAAAGTGCTGCGAAATAGGTGAAAAATACTTGCAAACATGACCGTAAACAGGCGAGTGCATGAAAGCGGCTCAGGAGTGGGGGTATAGCAGCTCTACCCCCACTACTCAGCCGCTTTCATGCACTCGCCTATTTTTTGTCATGTTTGCTAATATGTTTCACCTGTTGTGAAGCATTTCAACGCAAAATGAGAATATATGTCGTGTAGTACTATACTTCTGCACTAGAAATCCTTTTCAAATATTGAAATCGGATCACCTATGACGCATCCAAGTCTGCTATAATAAAGTGCATTGAAAAATTGAGATCGCAATTATGCCAAAACTAATGATCCGACAGCGCCTGAGTTTTCACACATAAAGTACATATTAATCACTACTATGTCGTGGAAAGTCAGCACTACAACTTCAAAAGTGGCGGAGTTATAATTTTTTTTTACCGATTTTTTTCGGATTTTCCGATTTTTCTCCGTTACTAATAATCCGATCAAGTTGTGCTAGCTCATTTTCTTTGCATTTGGATTCTCTACAATTGAGAGTATCGAGATTGCTTCATTCGTTTTCAAGTTACAAGTCAAAAACTATACAAATTTTGGAAAATGCTTTCGAATGTTATAACAAATCAACCAATGACAGTTGGGAGTAGGAAACATATCAGGATATAACTACGGAGCGTCTGTTGAATGATAGCACAGTAAGTTTCCTGGTAGTATTTTTGTCTCAGAATCAGTAGAACAGAAATTCTCTATTGATTGGCCAATTGGACCCTTTGATATGTATATACCTCATCCTAATATGCAATGATATTGAACAGGAACATTGCACCTTCTTTCATGTTCATTTTGCCAAAAAAAATGATGTCCAATGTTCCTGATCATGTAACTCTATGACTTCTCAATTATCTTCCAGTCAAACTGGAAAATATAAAAAACTGATGGCGTGGCCAGTCGAAAGAGTAGATTTCAGAATTTACCCATTTCTTCTCAAATCAAGTTACCGGATCATAAGTCAGAAAATATGTGACACAGTTTCATTGGAAATTACAAACAGATTTTCAATTTTTTTACGCGGCTTCCGGTGGGTGTTTTCTGGTAGAAATCATCACTCAAGAAAAAAACGTTATGCCCCCTCCATGCTACTTCCGAAAAAAGGCCATAAAACACTTTTGCCCAGGCAGTCAATGCTTTTTCTTATGTTATGAGTACCAACATTTTAAAAACATTTCATTCTGTTACTCGATTGGCCAGGTTTTCTGCAGCCCGCTCTTAGTCTATACAGGGTGTAACTGAATAAGTGTAAAACATTTAAGGAGGTGATTCCTCATCGAAAAAAAGATAGGATCTTTCATATAAAGAAACTTCATTGGAGCATCCCTTGTTAAGATACAGCCCCTTAAAGGGGGTACATAAAATTTGTATAACAATTTTTTTCACAAGCACTGAAAAAGTTACAATATTGAAATTAACCTGACGTTTTGTACTACCAGTAATTTATTTGGTTTACCCCATGGTTGTAAGGGGTGAAAAACGCAACCCCTAAAATTTATTTCCAATGTAACTTTTTGTCTTATTATTTGTTTACCATTTAAAAATTCATTTCCGATAGCCTGTTTCATTCTAAACAAAAAATGTCTCTTGGGTTTTTTGCCCAAAATAAACCAGTAAGCAGCAAAACATTATTTTACGAACAACTACAGAGATACATCGTCATAAATGCGAACTGGATTTATTGTTATTTTGTAGTTAGTACCTGCATTAAACGATTAAAGGGTAATAAACAAAACTAAGTTATTAATAACAAAGCACACAACATGTAGAAATCATAGTGAATGTTCAATATGTCTACCTTCAAACATTACGCATGCGTCTAGACGTCGGCGCATTGAGCCACGTATTCGCTCAAATATTCCTGGAGTCTCTCTGATTACCCTGCACGCATCGATGATGCGGTTTCTTAAGTCCTCTACATCGCGAACAGGAGTACGATATACCAAATGCTGTGAATGGCCCCAAATAGAGAAATCGAGAGGATTGAGATCCGGGGATCGAGCGGGCCATTTATGTGGTCCTCCTCGACCTATCCACTGATTTGCATATGTTTCAGTTAAATGCTGACGTGCTACTTGACTAAAATGGGCGGGAGCCCCATCATGCATAAAAACATATCCCTTCTGACGCCCAAAGGAACTTCCTCCAGCAGTACTGGATGCACTTCTCTTAAAAATTGAACGTATGCCTCACCATTTAATCGAGGAGGTAGAAAATGAGGCCCAATTAAATCATCCCCAATAACTCCGAGCCACACGTTAAGAGAAAACTGTTCTTGATGGCTAGTTTCGACAATAGCGTGAGGGTTTTCATCAGCCCATATGTGGTAATTATGAAAATTAATAATCTTGTCCCGAGAAAAACTACATTCGTCTGTGAATTCTATCGTCTTCAGAAAGTCACAATTTCTTCTAATCATTTCCAGCATCCAATTGCAAAATTCAAGACGGTTCGAAAGTCTCGCGGTAACAGTGCCTGTACTCGTTGCAGATGGTAAGGGTATAAGAGTTGTTCCTTTAAAATTCGAAATACCGTCATATGATCAACATTTAGCTGGAAAGCAATCTTTCTAGTACTGGTAGTAGGTTGTTCTTCAATCAAATTAAGTACTGCTTCCTCAAGCTGTGGTGTTCGTATTTCTCGATGGCGACCACAATCCTGCGTTCTTTTGTCGAATGAACCATATTCTCGTAATCGTTGATGAAGTCGAGCAAATATTCTATGTGAAGGATGCTGCCGTTGAGGATACATTTCAGCATATCTTCTAGAAGCTTCTAACCCATTCCCCTGCGACAGACCGTAAACGTAATGCATATCAGCCATTTCCTCATTTGTGTATGCCATTTTATTAACAAGTGAATTATTAAAGTAACAAATTAAGAACAGAACAACAACACACAATTAGTATTAATTCAATTTCGAAAATTCCCAAACTGACAGCGTCATACCAATTTAATTGTCACTATCGCTAATAGCGACCTACTAGATAGATTAGTTTCGTATTTTCGCATTTATGACGATGTATCTCTGTAGTTGTTTAAATTTTTAAATGGTAAACAAATAATAAGACAAAAAGTTACATTGGAAATAAATTTTAGGGTTGCGTTTTTCACCCCTTACAACCATGGGGTAAACCAAATAAATTACTGGCTAAGTGTCTTTTTGGTAGTACAAAACGTCAGGTTAATTTCAATATTGTAACTTTTTCAGTGCTTGTGAAAAAAATTGTTATACAAATTTTATGTACCCCCTTTAAGGGGCTGTATCTTAACAAGGGATGCTCCAATGAAGTTTCTTTATATGAAAGATCCTATCTTTTTTTCGATGAGGAATCACCTCCTTAAATGTTTTACACTTATTCAGTTACACCCTGTATATATTGTTATTATTTTTCAACCGACGAAATACTGGAAGGTTCTCTAGTCGACGCGTATATTTTATTTTATAACTTCCTACAGAGTAATCCGATTTTGATGATTCTTTTTTTAATGGTATGGTAACGGTATACCTCGAAGTTTGTCCCATTTGGATTTGAAAACAGATCACCACTATGGGTAGGAAAATGGGGGATACCCCTAAGGGTAGAAAAATAGGGTATGATTTATTGATTTTGAAAAGGTGGGTGAGAAGGGGGATGAAAGTTGGTTTTGAAATAAGAGTCATGGAAATAAGTATTTGGGCTCTTCTTCACAAATGAAGATAAATGTGGGTTTTTGAAAATCCAACCCTAAAGGGGAAAATGGGGGAAATTGGAAATTCAACCCCTAAAGGGGTGAAATGGGGGTTGAATTGGGATTGGAAGTTTGTATAGGAATTCCGTTAGTTTTCAAGTTGGGATCGTAAAATTTGGTATTTGAAGTATTCGTTACAAATAGAAGAAATATGTATTTCAGTTATTTCAGAAATCCAACCCCTAAAAGGGTGAAATGGGGTCATAAAAGTTAGTATTTGAGGTATAAAGAAATATATGTTTCAGTGTTTTCATAAATGCAATCTCTAGGGGGGTGAAAGTTTGTATAAGAGTTTCGTTAATTTTGAAGTTAGGGTCATAGAAATTGGTATTTGAGGTCTTTGTTACAAATGGAGAAATACATGTTTCAGTATTGTTAGAAATTCCGTCCCTAAAGGACTGAGTGAATTTGTAATAGTCGTCACAAAAAAAAACAAAGTTCAACGCTGGTACCAGGTAGTTATAGTATATAACAGTGAATAGTTAAAGGTGGGTAGGTAAGTGTTATATATCAGCATTTATTTATATCCACTCTGTATACACACACTTGTGAGAGTGCCCAACATAAAAAACCTTGTTTTTATGTAGCGGTCGATATCGAGCGTACCGGCCTGTATCGGGGAGTATTGAATAAATGATCTTCAAGTTAAGAGTTATCTTATTGATTCGACTATTGTTCATAGTAACAAATAGTACAGTAAGTATTTTAAAAGTAATCCAAGTTAAGTAGGTAGCAATTAGTAGATTCTAGCCACAAAAAATATAACCGACGAAAAAAGAAACTTAAAAGCAAAAAATAAAATGAACCTCTTAATAACCAAGCTCCTAAACTAATGTAAGTACTTAATTTCAAGTCGGCGCTAAACAAACAATCAACGAAGATCATTAATTTACTTTAAATACATGATCAAAACAAAATAACATGAAAATGCAACGTGAAATTTCCAGCAATAAACAATAACATTCCAAAAATGCACTCTCCGCACGACCACTCGCAACGACATGTGCCCTCACGTGTGTGCCCGTTCGGGTAGCTGATATTGACTCCGAGAACGCTCGACAATTTCCGGTGAAGGGACGGACCCCGCTGCCATCATTTTACTCAAAATTAGTTACTTACATCAGTTGAGGAACTTAGTTATTAAGATTTTTTGCTTTTCAGTTTCTTTTTTCATCAGTTTTATTGTTTGTTAAATAGTTTTTATAACAGCTTTCTTAGTGGTCTCACCAACCCTCTGAAGTTTTCAATAAAAACTTGAACGAGTTTGGATCACGGGAGCATTACCTATTGAAACCACTCTTGGGGCTTTGAAACTTTTTTCACCGGCAGTGGGCATCGTGTAGACCTGACCTAAAGAAGATATTTTCCATATAAAGTGAATGCATACCTATCTCGTAGTAAAAAGATCCTGATAGTCTCCAAAGACTCCTTATATCCAGACCAAATATATTCCACCGGAATGTTTCACTGATAAGGCGAGGGCAATGAATGTGGAACGATGCGCCCGCTTTTCCACCTTATCCATATTTTATAAAGAGTAAAAATGCCATAGTCAGTCGGGAGGTTATTAGTGACCTCTCTTTTTTTATAGGGTGGCTCCACTATAAAATACGGGCGACAAAAGTAGATTATCTATTATCGAATATTAAAATATTAATTGTGAAATATTCCCAATTATTGAGGATTTCTCGAAGGCAATGTAAAAATTAAACTTTTCTAAACGGAATACCCTGTACTTCATGAAATTTTTAGAATCCACTTCAGATGGACTCTTTTAGCTTTCTGATACAGCATTGCCAAGTAATTAACTACTTGAAAATAGGGACACTTCACACTTTTTTTCAAGCGAATCTACACAATTTTAAATTCTCTCATAATTGTTGGAAACTTGATTTGATATTATGGTTTCAGTGAATAATAAACAATTCTCTATGGATTGAACAAGATTTCAAGAATTCAAAGAGCAAAACTTTGTCATCTAAAACGAACATAATGTTAGTATTGCATGGATTTGTTTCCATAGTTTTCATCGATATATTGGGATAACCATGATAAATCATGTATTTTAATGTATCCATATGTACAGTCCATCCAATATCAATTGCAGAAGCTGTTTCTATAGGGAGCAAATGAAAACTCACCTCGCTAACACGAGCGTATATGCGAAGAAACGGAGCGGAAAATAATCTGTACTATAGTCCATCCAATATCAATTGCAGAAGCTGTTTCTTCAGGGAGCAAATGAAAACTCACTTCGCTAACACGAGCGTATATGCGAAGAAATGGAATGAAAAATCCGTCGGCAAACGGTAGATCAAAAGAGCCGATAGTCAACGTGGACTCGAGTGAGGGTTGTCAGTTGTACAACCGATTCGTCTGGACCAATCAAGTCGGATATAATGCTGGCAGATGTGTCTCTACGATAGGAGGTCATAAATCTTGCGTTATATTTGTGTTTTAATAGCTATGAAAGATTAAAAACCAGTAGCGTCTATGGTCTTGGTGTGTGCCGATCGAAATACGTTTTAGGATATAATAATAACCTACATCAAACAATGGAAGAAATTATTTTTCTTTCTTAATGTATTTGTATAAATAAAAGCTTGTCTTTGATTTTTTTTCATTTTTCATTATTTATGAAGTATTTTTTAAATCTTAAAATATCTAAATAAAATTAGTTATCTCCGCCACTGCTGCTCACACGATTTCGCCGCAAGACTTTTTTATGCTTCTGCAATTGATATTGGGAAAACTATAACACCATTGACTGGAGAATGCATAAAAAGTCAACGTTTTATTGTCGTTCGAAATTAAATGCGGCCGCCGTAAGAATTGAAAGAATGTAACAGCTCGTAAAATTGACACCTCCCCTATCACTTTCATCGGCACACCAAACGAATCGACAACCATATTTTCAGACATTCATAACTAATCTTTATAGAACGTCCCGACAGATGAATCACTAGCGGTCTTTTTGAAGCGATAATAGGTGCGGCGATAGCGGGAAGGAACTTAAGGGGTTACGTAAACTATAAAAAGTAATGACCTATTAATGTAACATCATGTCGGCTTGTCATGTCAAAGACGAGTCGGGATGTTCTCAGACACATACATTAAATTTATTACTTTAACGGCGTAATGAAAACAATTCGAGATTCTATATAAATGGGAAGTCAACAGTCAACGAATATTCACTCTTCAATCAGAATTGAGTCGACCATCAGATTTCATTCTGTGCAGAGCGATGCTCTGCTATAAGGTTAATAGTTATGAAGCAACTTTAAGAGAAGAAGAGAAGATGCATTCCTATCTTCCTACGCAAAGTAGGCGTAGACTTCGTAAAATCCATCTAAAGTAGCCAATCAATCCAACATATGCAGAATAACAGTGAGAGTGCAACTCTCAGAAATCATCTCAGTAATAACCAAATAAATGGAATTAATATTTATCAAGAAGCTAAATAATCATATTACGATAAGTGAACGCGTAATAAAACTCGGTAATAACACAGAATAATTAACTCATATTTAAATACGTGGTGGTTCTCCGTTGGGTGAAGAAAATAAAACTGTTTATTTGGCAAGGTATATATGTATAGTGTGATAAGGAAATATTCCATTATTGATTTCATAGTAGAAGAAACTATTGATTTGTCAATAGTAAAAATATTATCAATTGTTAAAATAACTGAAGAACAGTTATTTTAATTGTCATCCCATATTTGATTCCCATTTAATTTATTTTATATTCAATTTCATTTTGACTTTCTATACATTTTCTCCGTAAATTTCACCAATTGTTGTTCTTATATTTTTGAAAATACATATATATATATATATATATATATATATATATATATATATATTATTACAAGTCCTAATTGTATCATTATTTCGAAACTATCTGTGATTGGTAATTGTACTGTCAAATTAAGTCCCACGCTTCATTACATAGGGAAATAATATATCAAGCCGCTCTGGGATATTGTCCAGTTGTTGGTCAATAGACTAATAACACTCAGTATGGTTAAGGCTTAGCTATTAATAAAACTAACGAGCAGCCACAACATTTGGATGGTCAGATGTGGGGCAATTATTGATCCCCAACGTCCCAGCAGCCACAGCATTTGGTTGCAGGAGTGGTGTATTAATGAATAACACCCTGTATATGGCCGCCCATAACAATATGGTTCAATGAACCATATTTATGAATTTCCCTAAGTTTATGTCGTGTACATTTTTTTCTGGCCGATATTCTTTTTAAAATTTTCAGTGACAGTATCTTAGCAAATGCGCTAGATCCAAGAATTCAAAATGGAATATTGTTGGAAAGTCAATTCAAAGTAGACTCCTGAAATTTCAAGATATAAGGGATAGCCCTTTGGAGAGTTATTTTTTCCACATCGCCTATTTGAAATAGTCCGGCTAATATTGAAAATATTTTCCAAATGTAGCCATTTCAGTTCCAATTGATCTTCATTGTGGATTGTTCACGATCACCAGTTCACTGTCGTGGTGTTGCTGGGTGTCAATTTATCATTATAGATATAATAATATGGTTATCATATCGCAATATTGGTAGTAAACGCCAGCAACGACATAATCAACGGATTAAAAAAAAACGACCACAAGAAAGCCAAGGCTAGGGCATAATAATATGGTTATCATATCGCAATATAGGTAGTAAACGCCAGCAACGACATAATCAACGGATTAAAAAAAACGACCACAAGAAAGCCAAGGCTAGGGCATGCTAAAATTTTCGTCGGCAAACAGAGTGCAAAACTGTTAAACGGTGACATTTAGAACAGTTTCAGAGAATATAAATGGATGGATATTTGAAGTTGAAATGCCGTTTGACAAAATGTTGAATGAAGAGAAAGCATTCTGTTTCATCACATTCAGATCTGGGCAGGTTGTCTATGAAGTCTTGAAAATGCCAAAGAAATCCATCGAATATATAGAGTTTTATTTCATAGTTGATCCACTCTATGAAATAATAAACGAAATTAGTAGTACATGTTATGGGAAAAATAAAATAGATATGGATGATCATAAAATTGTGTGGAATCATCTGCGACTTTAGCCACTATGTTCCATCGTTCTTGGAAGGTATTCATGTTGAAAATTGAATGTTAAACAGAAAGATTTTCCAGAAAATTGAGAAATGTACCACAATTATGAAGTAATTTTTTGTAATATCCAACGAAAAACAACTACTTCCGCGGCTACAGCCACGTTGGACATATAACGTCATCTAATATATTTTGTGAAAGGACCCTAACTCAAAAGAAAAAATCTGAAAGTGAAAATTTGCATTTTTATTCAGATAGTTATTTGTTTTTCTATTCCAGTCTCAATTAGGAGCTCTTATAGATGAATTGAACAAAGAAGATCATTATCCAAAAAGGCGTATTCACCAGAAATCATTTGTATTATAGATTCAAGAGTGACATCGTATTCAAAAGATCTTCAATACATTTTTGTCGACGAAAATCTATTTCACGCTTCCACGATCATCAGTAAGACCAGAAGAATTGGAAAACACATTTTTCATGGAACATGTGGCTGCCTCAGGAAAATATATTTCCCTCTGAAAAAGGTAATTTTACGGTCAACATTGTTTTTACGGCATGAACATATTGTATTAGTAAGTATAACAATAATCAATGAAAACTATGCTGTACAAAAAAAATGGTTCTATATGACTGGAAGAGTCTTTTGTAGATCAAGATTTTAGTAACGCCGTACTTATTAACTGGTACGGAGGTGAGAAACCCTGAGGGAAACCCTTACTCAGAACGCTGGGCGGGAGAGCATCCGCAAGTACTCATGCACATATCGGTACAATTTGTATCTCTCTCTACACTTTCTGGCTTCATCATTGGCATGTAATTGTCCGATGTGCGCATCTTCCCGAGAATTGGGGATAATTTTCGAATCCTAAAATATTTCGTTAAAAAACATTTTTTTCTAGATAAAGTGATAAATATTTATTTTTACTAATTTTTTCAATTTAGTTTTTGGAAAATTCTACAACAATTTTTTTAACTTGTCATAAGTAATTAAAAGATAACTTTTTCTATTATTTCGATCATAAAATGGTATGTTTCAGAATGCGAAAATGAGCCCAATTCTGATGCAGACACTACGGAATATGAATGCGATAGTGAAAGTTCTGATGAAGAATAAAGTTAAATTTGTTTTTTACCTAAGAATTATATTTTTTCACTGTTCTCTTACTTTCACATGCCATAATTATAATGAATAAAAACTAAATTTTATTTGCAGTATTAAATGTTTATAAAAGTTTACGAAAGTTATAAAAAGTTCTCTGTAGTAGTTATTTACAGAATATTTTTGGGTAAATTTTCATGAAATATTAAACTTTTATGTATTTTTATTCAAGTGTTCAATCGAAAATCCTATAGTAGAGTTTAGATTAGTATTTATTTTTGTAACATATGTGTGAAAGATAATTAAATTTTTTACTTTTTACGCACAATATTTTCTGATAGCTTAAATCTTTGTATAATTAAACAGAATCTATGGGGAAATTTTCATTGAGATTGAGATTAAAATGGGGGTATTTTAAAAAAACGACAAATTAAAAAACGTAAAATACAAAGATTGTGAGCTTCAGTAGAATTATGTACATTGAAATGAGAAAAAGCATATAGTTGATGCTGGAATTTTCAGAGTATCGTATATTTTAACTACTGTTCCATCTGGCATTGTAATTTTCAATAATTATTTTATATTGCCAGTAAAATTTTGTGAATGTTGTACAATAATTAATGACCCTTACATTCCGTAAAAATATAATGCACAATCTTATCAGCTCTGAGAAATCCTCAAATAAAAAATGTACATCATTTTGTTATTGTTTCGATATGTTCGAAAAATAAAAAGCAATAATATTCCAAATTCAAAATTCTTATAAATTTCAGAAATTTAAATTTTTTTTTAAATCATATTTTTATTTAGTTCCAATAATTATAACCGGCTATTACGCAAAACAATAATATTAAGTCACATTATGTCCAAAAACTGGATCTCTCTTTCAAAAATATAAGATTTAACCCCCAAGTGCAGGTAATTTTTTATTTATATTATATTAACCATAATTTTTAGACGGCATCATTTCTGAAAATTATTTCATATGTTAAATAATATTGTGTATTTTGCAATTATCTTGAAACATACAGGTCTAAGTAGGAGTTGGCGTGCTTCTCACGCCTGTACCGGCAAATATGTACGGCGTTGCTAAAAATTAAATCTAGGTAGTTATGAAAATCTAAATATGCAAACGCCGTACAGTGGTAAATCACCTATATTGGGGGCAAAAATCTGCGGAATATATTTTTTTTCTGGCTTTCAGTAGTTATTTTTGTACAGCAGTAGATCCTACTTGATTATTTTTCAAATGATCTGTCAACTTGAGAAATGCCGTTCAAGAATATTTTGTCAAATTATCTCTTCTCTAGAGGGAAACTTTCTTTCACCTGCGTACTCACATACACCGCTCCCATCTGACGAAAGTGCCCAAAGGAGTTGATTCGTATGGTACTCTAATTCTGAATATAATTCATGCTGGGTCACATGACCCCCCCCCCCCCAAAAAATTGGCCTGGGCTTGTAGTCTATTAGATATAGGAGCCCAAACGAGCATTATTCCATAATGTATCTTTGAACAAATTTCTAATGTTAAATTACAAAAAACTAACACTAAACTCAAACTTAATAACTACAATGCTAGCAGTTTTAGTCAATTGGGAAACAGCACACTGCATTGCATTCTTTCTAACAAAACTGAATTCAATTTAGATTTTATTGTAGTAGACATTGCAAATAACAGCACAGCTATTCTAGGATTAGAATATTGCACAACGCTAGAGTTGATTAAAAGAATTAATAATATTTCAGCGAGTAATGTGTCAATATGAAGATGTTTTTACAGGCATAGGATGTTTGAAATAAAAACATAAAATTATTTTGAAAGAAAATGCAGTGCCAGTTGTTTTTAATGCTCGTAAGATTTCTATATCAATTAAATTGGAGTAAAATGTGAGTTAGATAGGTTAGAACATTTTAAAATAATTGAAAAAGTTACAGAATCTACTGACTGAGTGAATGCATTGGTAACGGTAAGATAGCCTAATGGAAAAATTAGACTGTGTCTTGATTCTTGATCCAGTAAATTCAAATTAGGCAATTTGAAGGGAATCTTATCAAATCCCAACAATATGGCTAATAATTTTACCTTGCAACCACCAACTACTAATTGTGAAGTATTTTTAGGTAATTTTTTTTCAAGGTCCTGTAATACATACTAATACATATTTATTTTCAACAAATGTTGTACAGGGTGTTCAAAAAATGTAATCCAATTTGTTGGTAAATACAGATGTAAAACTTTTTTTTTTCAAATAGATCGCCATGTTACATATCCTGTATCAAAACGCATCTGTATTCGAGATATTTAACGTTTAAATTTTTTTTCCAAAAACGTAAATAAAATTGCTAACAATATGACATTTCCTATTTTTAGGGAAAAGTGCAAAAAAAGAAAACGATTGTCAGGTCATCAGTTCCGCCAACAAAGACGGCAGAAAATGGGAGAGATTGAAATTTCTTTGGAGACCGTCAAAAATTTTTGAAACCGTCAAAAATCAGTGTTCTTCCTGAACTTGAAAATACCGACGATGCTCGCCCTAGTTGTTCCTCAGCCCCAAGTTCCTCATTCGTTTCTGATTGTAATAATATAAATAGTACCCAGGAACATCATACTGAAAGAAAACGTTCCAGCAGCGGCAACATTACTATTTTCTAACTCCACCATAATATCTGATGACCCTGGAGAGTGGCCCGAAATAATTACATCCGCAGTTGCAAGATTTTTAAAGGAAAAAGGACCCCATCAAATCACGAATTGGATCTATCCAGTGAACTCACAAGGCCGAAAGTTTTCTGCCAGATGTTTTTATCGTAATCTCACCAATGGAGATAAAGTCAAAAGGGAGTGGCTGATTTACTCAACAACAAGAGATGTGGTTTACTGTTTCTTTTGCAAACTTTTTGGTTAGTCTTTGACCAACTTGTCTAATAAGGAAGGGTGTTCTGATTGGAAACATTTGTCACTAGTGCTAAATAGACACAAAAAGAGTGACTCCCATAAAAAAAATCAGATCATGGTTAAACTTATCAAATATGTTATATAAGGGAGTTACTATGAATGAAAGACAATTACGTTCATTGCATGTAAAAACAAAATACTGGTATCGTCATTGAAAGAATAATTTCAGCAATGCAGTTTTTATGTTGTCAATGTTTAGCTTTACGTGGTAGATCTAACAAATTATATGAAAATAATAACGGAAACTTCTTAAAATTTATAGAAACGTTCACCAAATTTGATTCTGTAATGGAGCAACATGTTCGACGCACACATAAAAATCAAAGCAGCGGTAGCGGTATGATATTTCGGCGATAAAATTCAAAATGAATTGATAAATTCAATCGGCTCAAAAATAAGAAATATTATTTCAGAACTAGTAAGAAAATATAAATATTACTCCATAATCCTCGACTGTACACCGGATGTGAGTCATACGGAACAATCAAGTATAGTTTTGAGTTTTGTTTTATTGAACGAGTTGACGGAAAAAATTTAAATACGTGAATATTTCATTTTATTTTGCCCTATAGTTGATTCTACTGGTGCTGGCTCGTATAACTATGTGACAGATTTATTCGTAGAATTAAATTTAAGTATATATGATTTGCGAGGACAAGAATGTGATAATGGAGCAAACATGCGTGGAATATACAGTGGATTACAAACACGAATCATAAATATAAACCCGCGAGCTTTCGTTCCTTGTTCTGCGCACTCATTAAATTTAGTTATTAACGATGCTGCTAAAATTTCTTTTGAGGTGTCCGGATTCTTTGACATTGTTCAAGAGATATGTGTTTTTTCCGCGTCAACCAAAAGATGGTCAATTTTGAAAACGTGCCTTACAGATTTACCTTTAAAAGGTTTATGATGCTCTTTTAAAAGTAATGGATGCATCCGCATCTTCAGAAGATTTTTAGTACATCACACCTTGCTCGATCGCTTGCAACAAAAATCCAAAACTACAATTTTTCATGCTCTGTAGTAATCTGGTATACTATTTTATTTAAAATCAATTCTCTAAGTGAATTAATGCAGAATCAAAGTATAAATCTAAAAGATTGTTAAGACTGTCTTAACAAAATAAAAACTTTTTTTTCAGACTTAAGAGATGATAAGGGATTTAGTAAACTTCTTGTAGACGCCAGGGAGCTGGCCGAAGAATTAGAAATTGAACCAAATTTTTTATCTTCGTAAACAGTTCGTCAAAGAAAAAAGAAAAGACAGTTTGATTATGAAAGTACTGACGAACCAATAACAGACCCGAAAATGAATTACAAAGTAAAAGTATTCTTCTCTATTCTAGATACGACCTTATCATCTCTTAATGAAAGATTCAAGGGGTTGGAGCAATTTAATAACATTTTTGGATTTATTTATCAAATGTTCAGCTTGAATGAAGAAGAATTAAGAAACTCGTGTGAAAATTCATCATTTTATTTGAAAGATGAAGCACGTAAAGAATCAGATAGTGATACAGATGACTTATTTGATGAAATTATTTGTTTAAAATGCCACTTACCAGAGCAAAATGAGTTAGATCCTCAGTTAATTCTTCAACACATTTCAGAGAACAATTTAATTTCAACATTTCCAAATACTGCAGTGGCAATACGATTTTTTTTAACGCTACCAGTATCTGTAGCATCGGGAGAAAGATCTTTTTCAAAAATTAAAATTTATAAAAACTTTTTTACGATTAACAATGGCACAAGAGAGACTCAGTAATTTGGCAATTATGTCCATAGAAAGTGACCTTATGGATTGTATTCCTTTATACGAGTTGATTAAAGATTTTGCCGAAAAAAGGCAAGAAAAGAGTGCTTCCAATAAGTTATTTTGTTCTTTTTTTTTCTGTTGTGTAACATTTCTATTGTTTCGTCAGTTTTGTTATTGCTTTGCTTTTTTTACATTCTTCGTGAATCCTTATCATGCTGATTAAAATCAGTAATTTTTTTTTTATTTGAGTTTTCGGAAATACTCATTTCCTTCATTTGCAAACATCAGATGATAATGATGATTTGAAATTACAGATTATACATTATACGGTATATAAATTAACACATATTTCATTTCAAAATTAGATAAGTAATAGCGATTATTTCAATTTTGTGTGTACCCCCTTATCTAATGTATCAGTATCAGAATTAAATATAGGTATTAGCACGTATTTTAATTTCATTTATGTGTACCCACCCATGTATAAATTTTCACTAAAAAACGGGTAAGGGGTGTAAAATTATATTTTGCCCACAGGCGGCCGCATGGCTTGGCACGCTCCTGCAGACTCCCTTTTGGCATTGCATCTGCACCAGAAGTGTTTCAAAAACAATTCCAAAAAAAATTTCAAGGGCTAGAAGCCAGAGACCATGCAATGATTATTTGTTAGATTTCGGTAGAGATCAAGAGGAACATGATAAAAATTTAGTAGCAGTCTTGAATAGAGCCAGGTTAGAGGGAATTCAATTTAACAGAAATAAATGTACATTTAATATTACTGAAACAAATTTATGCTTCTAGGGTACTGACAGAAACAAATAATCGAAAAAGAGCTTATCGCTGTACTCTTTGGGTGCATCAGTACTCTATGGCAACAAAGTATCTGTGTTTCACTGGTTTCAATTTACGAAAAACCATTACCAGAATTGAGGCCCAAACTAATTTAATTGAGAAAGTTTTGCCGGTTTCTTATGAAAAATTTAAAGAATTTCAGAGAGAAACAAAAAATTCACTTCAATCATCTTGGTATCACAAAGTGTCAGTTAAGAGCACGTCAATGTTTAATCTGGCCCAACTTAAACAAAGAAATTGAAAACTTCATAAATAATCATGAAACTTGCTTAAATTTCAGAAAATCAAACTCAAATGAACCTTTAATTCAAATAATTACTGGAAATCTTTGGGAAACTGTTGGTACAAATATTTCAAATAAAAGGGAAAAACACTTAATTCTGATCGATTATTATTCTAAATTCATTGAAGCAGGAAAAATATCATGAAAAAAGCAGAGTATGATACCAAAGACCCATACCTTCGTCTCCTTGAATATCGAAATACACCCATTGACAATGACATTCCGTCACCCACCAAGTTATTATTCAACATAAAAGTAAAAAGCTGAATTTAACATCTTTGACAAAAATAATACTTTAATTTCAAATAGTTTTGTCTAAAATAATGAGAAACCTTGAACTTATTTGATCAAACTTAATAATGGTAGTGTAATGAAAAGAAACAGAAAGTTCTTAATAAAATACACAAAATGTAAGGAGATTCCTCCTGAATTAGATTACAAAATTTGGCAGGTGTTGTATTAGACTAATTGTAGTAAATGTAAACACTGTATGAATAGATTTTATAAATAATTAGGCTAAGTTTAGCTCGAAAGAGGAAAGTGTGGTATATGTGTATCGTCAGTAGTGCGGTTGGGTGCGTCGCTAAAACATATGCTGAACAATGACAAGTGACACCGGGCGTAAAGCAGAACGGGAAGAATATGGACGATTGACAGATCGAAAGGTTCGTGTTGCTGGCTAGTCACATGTACAAATAATAAATAATTACGGAAAATGTTAAAACTGACTATTGTAAGCTAACATGTAAATAATGTTGTAAATAGTAGCTGTGGTGTGTTAAATGATAATAAAGTTTCATTCTCAAATGCACATTGTGAAGTGTGTTTTAGGGTAGTTTCATTTTCATCTAATTTACTACCGAAAAATATCTCAATTTCCGCATGGAATTCTACACACATTTTGTTTATTAGCTCTCCGATAAATGTGTCCTGCAGCTTATTTTTGTTTGCTTTGCTCGTAATTATCGGTTGTCGATCCCTAGACTATGTATTTGATAAATTCCGGAATGAAACTTCAGTGCACTTTTCGCAGCCACATGAAGATATTATTCGGTTCTCTATTGTTCAACTGGTTTGCACATGTAGATGGTACAACGTAGACGGTTTCAGGACTTTCAGAGTTTTATCATTGTTTGAGCATACAAAAAGGAACTCCAGCACGCCTACTCACTAATATTGTCGTATTGTGTCGAATATTTTGGGAAATACAGATTCAATTAATAACAGTGAGTCCATTCTGGATTTCAGACGTATATATCATAAATTAAGTTCAGTACAATGGATATTAAATCTCCGATTTTCATAAAATGAGAACATTTCAGCCTCTGTAGAATTAAAACGTGGCATTCAGAGAGTTGGAATAATTGTACCTTATGTTCAAGATAACGCTGAGTACGCTATCAAAACTTCAGCAATACTCATTGTCCATAAAATCAGTACAGGATCCTTTCGATTTAAAAGTTAAAGAACCGATTTCAAATATATGTCAGTATTCGTGAAAAAAAGGTAAAATTCCTTCTCTTCTGGAAAACTATAGAATACGCCCCTGTCACCCACATTTCATTTGATATTGCGTCAGCAGAATCTGATCAAAATGGAATCGCTGGTTTCATTGATTAGAATGGCCCAAAAAAACTTGTTCATCCAGCCATGTAAAATTTACGCCAGCGTCACTAGGCAATATAAAAAAAGACAATCCGCTGAATTCTGATCATTCGATTATCAGTGAATTCGGAGTATCAGTTCACATGATGGAAATTACATTCGAATATGCAGTGTTGTTTTCAGTACAATAACCAAATATTGAAATTATTATGTCTTAACAAGTGTTTGCAGCAATGCCAGGAACTTAAAAAAATGGGTTCTGTGAAATATCAGTGGTCATAAAGATATTCTCAGGACAATTTAAGACATACAAATTGTGCAACAAAATTTCAATTTGAAAAAAATTTATATTTCTCCAACAATAAAAACACCATAGAATATCGATAAGATTTTTCATTAAAAACAATGTCTTGCAAAAGGTTCTTTTTTTGCATGAATTTACTTCTCGATACAATATTCGAATACAGTACAGAATAAGATAAGATGATAAGATTCGTTAATTTTGTTGCCCCGAAAAACGCAAAATGCGTCATAAGTGGTCCGATTTCAATAGTTCCAAAAGATTTTGAGAGTTGAAGTTCAGTACTGAAAAATGACTATTCTCATTGTGCGTTAAAATGCTTCGAAATACGTGAGAAATATGTATATCAGTGTCACCAACAACTAGAGGAATCATAGTTTGTAAATGTTCGGGTTTTGATCAGAGTCGAAAATATTTGTTTTTTCTGTAATTTCTCAATTTTTGTTCATAGAAATCAATACTATTATAGTATAATTGTCAACCTGTTTTTTTAATTGTTCAGTCAAATTACACTTCCCTCTGGAATAAATTTGTTAAGTTGATTTCTTGCATATTTATTTGCCTTCCCATACAAGCTAGGTAACATTTATTTAATTTTATTTATCTTTGGCTTTTGTCTTTAGCAAATCTGGCGCCCAACTCTTGAACTAGTCAAGTTAATTAATGTATAATTTTTTTAGTGGCCAAATTTGATTAACTAGGAAAAGTCATTAATTGAACCTTACTCACGGCCTAACCGTATCCATCTGAGCAGCCTATCGGCAAAGTGATTTCACCTTCTTAAATTTGAATCATATAATTTAAAATCTGGGGTTCAAAAATAAGGGGTGTTGCAAAGTACATATTAATCACTACTATGTAGTGAAAAGCCTGCACTACACCTTGGAAAGTGGCGGAGTTATGAATTAAAAAAACGGTTTTTTTCCGTTACTAATAATCTGATCGAGTCGCGTTAGGGCAATTTTTTTTGCATTTCAATTCTTTACAATCCGTCCATTGAGAGTATTGAGATTGCCTCATTAGTTTTCAAGTTACGTCATAAAAAATAAAAATAAATGCTTTTTATTGTTTACAACAAACAGGATACGAATCGTCTTTCGTATGATGGCACAGTCGCTTTCCTGGTAGTATTTTTGTCACAGAATCAATAGAGCAGAAAATGGCCTAAACGCACTCATGCCACGAAAATACAAAATTTCGATAAATCACGTCGTTTTTCTATCGATAAGAGAACGTCTGAATGTGAAAAACACTAAGGATTTTTCTTGAAAAAGCATGCATTTTTCGCGACTATTTCCCTGATCATTTTTGAGCCAATCAAATGGCCGAAATTTCAAACAGAGAACCAATCAGATCAGTTTAACAGTGATACATCGTCTTCTCGATGTTTTATACTGATAAAACCACAGTCCATTCGATATTGATTTGCGATAAAACCACACTGAGGTCCTGTCAAAATTATATGTCGACGCATTTAATTCCTATAGAGGGAAACAGAAAATGCAAAATTGACTAAATATGGGATTAATAATCCCGGCTCTAGGGTACTGAGCGCCCTCATGCAAGATTTATATATATATATAAGATACCCTTTTGAGTAAATAAGATAGCCTCGGATATTTTTTCATAGTTTCATTAGTTTCATATATTATCTGAAAATGAAACAGCTTAAATTGATGACTTTTACTAACATAAATATTCACTTTGTTTTTATCAAAACAATATTCTCAAAATAAAAAAATGACTACCAAATGATTAGAAGAACCAAGTTTGTATCACAGAAAAATAACATACATCCTAAAAAATATTGAATAAAATAATAGAATCACTTTATCCAGAAAATAAATTCAGCTCTGTCCCAACGGGACTTTACGAGCCTTGACTCTAGCGAACTCTGAAATCAAATCTTCTAAGGGAAGTAATTGGAACAAATCATTCTCGATATATATCATAGCAAGTCCATTCAGTATCTCCTGAAAAATTGTGGATCGTAAATAATTTTTTATCAGTTTTAATTTGGAGAAACTCCGTTTCCCACTGGCAACGGTCACTGGTAATGTTAACAATATCCTCAGTGCTACCAATAAATTCGGAAAGAAAGACTGGAGATCCTTAGAAACCAAAAAACTTAATACTTCTTTCGTGTTTGTGAGAAGTGGCATTCCACCAATGGAGATATATTTGAAAACAGTCATTTCATTGAAAAGTTCCTTAGCTTCAATATCCTTATCGTTTTCATTAGAGAGATGCATTCCTAATCTAAGCATTTTTGTAATAAATCAGATTTATTCAATTTATTAACTTGCTGAAAATTGTATAGGAAACCAAGATATGAGGAATGGGTGTTCGTTTGGTTATATCTATCTTCCAATGAATTGATTGCTGTATTTACAATGGCATAAAAGACATTCACTCTGAATTTGTCTTTTGGATGTTACGGATATTGGTCTTCAATCTCATAATCGAGAGTCTTTTTCTCTTCCTTTGGCGAATCATATTTAATTGTTTGAAATCAGATGTTACATCGAGAGATTCCGCTAGTTTCCGTGCATCTACCATTATTTGAGAGAAACCAAGTCTGACCGGATATCTTTCAAATACAATATCAAATTCTCAATGGCCTTCAAAACGAAACTGATATTGCTTTCAATACTTTGGAATATCCTACTTATAAGATTGATACGGAATAAAATATCGTAGCAAATCACAATTGGAAATAAAAAGTTGAATTCTTTTAACTTTTCACACAGATTTTTGCTTGGAATTTCGTATCGTTATTATTCCCATTTTCATATAAATCAAATAATGCATCATATATTCCACCAGAAAGTGGTTTGACAGTTAAATCCAAGGCGTGCTTCTTCAAAACATCCCACCTTTTCGCGAAACTCGATGAGTTATATATTTCCTGAACAACCAAAAAAAATAATATCGTATCTATATTTACTTTAGCAGCATCATAGACTACTAAATGAAGAGTATGTGCCGAACACGGAACAAACATTGCTCTAGGATTCAGTTTTAGGATATGACTTTATAAACCATTGATTCTCCCTTTCATATTCGCTCCATTATCATATCCCTGGGCACGCATATCCTTGATATCAATATTGAAATATTCAAATTTGTCAATTATGGATTTCGTTAAACCAAGACCAGGTGTATCATTCACATCTAGAAATCCAAGAAATTGTTCTTCTACTTCGAAACATTTGGTGGTTACTAAAACAAAGCGAACTATTATAGTTAGTTGTTCAGTGTGGCTGATTACAGTAGTAGAATCCACAATTATTGAAAAATACTTGGCTTTCCTTATGAAATCAACGATGGTTTCCGAAATCTTATTTGATAAAATACCTATCATTTCGTTCTGAATATTTTTACTCAAGTAATGTACTCGAGATTTATGATCATTTGGACATGATTTCATACTACCGAATCGAATTTGGAAAACAGCTCAATTAATTTCAAAAAATTACCATTGTGTTTTTTGAAGAGTTTATCAGATGAATTTTATTATTTCTATAATTCTTTCAATAACAGATTTCCAGTGTGTTATTCCAGGTCGTACAATATTTCTATTTGATTATCAATAGTATTTTTACCCATTAAATTTGCCGTCATGTCTTTCCATTTCTTAAAATTGTTAATATGTACGGAAGAACTCTCTTGGTGTTTCAGAGAGTTGGACAAATTCTGCCAATCAGAATAACCTTCTTTGGAAACCAGTTTGACTTCATTTCCCATTCCTGGAAATAGTTTGAAACAGAAACAATACACACTATCAGACCGGGAAGAATAAACAGGCCAATCTCTTTTAATTTCTTCAGAATTCGCTAGAGTTCGTGTATAATATTTATCACTAAATTTCTTTCCTTCAGCATCGATCCTATACTTCGCCGAATTTTCTCGAAAGGGACCTTGCTCCACTAATATTTTTCTATCTTTATCGGTCAACTCCTGCCATTGGATGGATCACGATAAATATCCAAAGGTTGTAATGTAGGGTCTCGACTCTCATTATCATTACTAAATCAGACAACCGGCTCTTGGTTGAATTCTTGGGATACCTCTTGATAAACTCTGAAATCAACTTCCACTCATATGATGTGGAAGCCAGAATAATTTTTCCTCCATCTATTGTGGGAAATTGTGATGAGGATGAAATGGACTCTGCTCCAGTCCCAGTTTCTATTTGGAAATTGGACGATCCACCATTGTCAGTGAATCTTTTCAGATATTTTACCAAATTTCCCGTTTGTTTTTCTGATTCTAAATCTGTAGAAGCCATTCGGTTCCGATTTTCAAACCCGGACAATTTTTTCTCATCATCTTGATTGATACATAAAATTCTGAAATGAACTACCGTCAGCCTTCCCAACGAGAAAATTAATTATCAAATACTACCTTAAGCACACAATTGCCAACTGTTCACCGCACTATTCAATAGCAAATTATACCATTATACGACACAAAATGATTATTTATCGCGTTTCGCGGTTCCTTCATTTTTGATACCAAAGGTCCAATGGAATATTTAAGAATAAAAAACAATGCATTATGGTTCAGAGCGCGTGGACAAGACTAGATATAGGAAAACACCGTTAATGAATTAGTGAAAACGTCCGAGAACGATTTAACGGTTAACGATGCTCGCCGATCGGTGGTTTTTGACGCGGGGCATCGGAAGTTTCGAAATGAGTATCTTTCATTTGAACTTATTTTGGCCCCCTTTGGCAGGTGCGCCCTCATGCTTTGCATGATGCGTTCGGCCTGCCCTGTTCTCAATTCACTATTACAGTGATTTGATATTTTAATTGAAATATACCTTTTTTAAAAGCCTCAGGTTTTCAAGTAACCAATGAATAATTGAATTCCATTATCTTCATAATATCAAGAACAGTTCTCGTGGAGTAATGGTTAGCGTGTCAGTCTCTCACCCGGGAGGCTCAGGTTCGATTCCAATTCAAGGAGCTTTTTTTTAATCGGTTACATACACAAACATATTTGATTTGATAAGGAAAAATGTATATACGTGCTAGGTTTTTGAACGGGTTTGAGAGCAGTGAATGATAGATTGATTCATTTGAAAATATGAACAGGATGTTCATAAAATCAGATGTGGAATCATCTGCGACTGAAAGATAAACTTAAGTCACTATCTTCCATTGTTCAAAATAACCTCTTGTGGGGTATTCTTCAATATTTTTCTGTGAATTGAAAAATCCACGATAAAAATGAAGTTATTTTTTGTGAATGTCTAACAGAAAACAACTACTTCCCCGGCTAAAGCCACCCTGGACATTGAACTACATCTGATAGATATTCTGAAAGTACCATAACTTAAAAGAAAAAATCTAAAATTGAAAATTTGCATTTTATTCAGATAGTTATTTGATGTTGTATTCCAGTCCTGATTAAGAACTCATATAGATGAATGAGGCAAAGAAGAATGTTTTCCAAAATAGTGTTCCCACCAGAAATCATTTGTAACAATGATGCAAGAGAGGCATCGCATTCACTAGGTGTTCAATACATTTTTGTCGACGAAAATCTATTTCACGCTTCCACGATCATCAGGAAAACCGGAAGAAATGGGAAACACAGAAAAAATGTTCTATGCAATATTCAATTGAGAATGTTTCCCTTTCCAAAGTGAATGATAATTGTAAATGGATGAATCTGTATAACAAAGTATTCAGAAACGGACACGATTTCTCCAATTTTGGAACGAGAAAAATTGTTGTTATTTTCCCGTTGAGAATTCAAATATAACATGAGTTCTGGTGATTTCATCCAGTTTCAAATGTGATTCGGGAAATAATCTCATCAAATATCATTCGTGCTAGAGAATTTTATCGTAATTTTGTTCAAAGTTTCTATTTTGCTTCTAGGAAATTTAACTCTTGCAATTTGCGACCTTATTATCAAATGTTAAACCACTTAAGCTTCGCTTTCGTGGTTTAATCAGATAATAAGAACGCATATCGCAGTAAAATTTTCAGGCAAAATGCTTCTTCCAAAATAAAAAATAAAATGAGCGATGAATCCCCTAGCATACCCTCGAAAAAAATCCGGTATTTTTTTACTGTTGTCAAGACAATCCATTATTTGTTCGCTTACATTGCTGATAATATTTCGTTATGTGTTGAATATCCAAGATTGAACACACTGCGGGTTTTGGTATTATTTTTTATATAGTGCAATGAAATTAAGTGATTGTAGACTCGGAAACTCTTCAAGAGAAGAGATTGATGACTTAGTTAGATCAGCTAAACCTGTGGACACGGTTAATACAAGGAAATCGATATGGCGTCAGTTCACCTTGTTCTGTGATTCAAGGGAATATGAACTACAGCGGGATACTTCAACTACGGAAATGACAAGAATTTTGAAAGAATGGGCTGTGAACATGCGGAAATGTGATGGTGAAGATTATAAGGATTATTCTGTCAAGATAATATGGAACACAACCGCTGAAATGTTGCAAGAAAAGTATTCAGGAGAATTAAATCGAGGAATAAATAAAGTTTCCGATATAGAGTTTGAAACTGCTAGAATGCGAAGAGAAGTCAACTTCAGAGAAACAAAAAGTCAGTGCAGTAGCTTTATATATTACAGAACACAATATAATGATTGATGCTTGGTAAAAAAATTCCATCCACATTGCATTATTGCAGTTATCATGAAGGGGAAATGATGGAGTCAACTGTTGAGTCTATAATTTTCAAGTAGAACTGAACAATGATGAAAGTCAGTCAGGACGTAATCCATATAACCCCATATTTACCAATACTTGTGAGGGTAGTGATAAAAACTGTGCCGAAACAAAATGGCTGATCCAAAATCAAAATTTACTGATTCTTTTCTCATTCCTAATCATCACTATAATAAATCTGGGTCATCATGTATAAGAATTTTCTGATAGGAAGGAATTCTTTTGGAAAATCTCATAGATTGTCAGAAAACAATGTGGATTGGATACTGAAAATCAGAAAATTCCTAATCATTCCAGTCGCTCAACAATGATTTCCAACATGGTGAAGAACAAGGACAGATCACAATTAGTGGTCAAAGTAATGCATCGTCATCTCAGCCATATATTATTTTTTATATATTTTTATATTTTTTCTTTATATTCTAGTATTTTCTTTTGTTTAGATTGAGTATTTTTTATCACTAATTACAAATATTAGAAATGTATGTAAATTGGGATGTTCCTATTTCAAATGAATAAAGGTTATCATTATATCGACAGTTGAACAAAGAACATCATTTTTATATAATTAAAAACGATTACAGATTCGTGGCATGGACACAATTAAGAACACTGAACTTTCAATCCTTGTGTTTTCAAATAATTTTGTAAAATAAAAAATTGCTATATTTCGAGCATTTGCCATGACGAATATAACTTGATCTAATATTCTGACGGCTCAATTTTGGCTGTATAATATACTGAAGTATTGATGCTTTAGAGCGAAAGCACTCCACATCTGCATACAAAATTCCTTGCCCTAAAGCGCTCTGAATTTGTATCTATGCAGATTTGTCGTGCTATTTCTAAGCAACAATGCTTTCAAATATTATATTGTCAACGTTTTTGGCCGACAAAATATTAGGTCTTGTTATATTATTTATCGAAAAACGTTGTCTCAAGTTCATTTGGAACCAAGCTTCGATTTTTGAATTGAAAAAATTACCAGATCTTCATTTTCAGGAATGACATAAAAGATTTACGAACTGGGTCCGCCTTTATAAAAAAAATCGACTGAATTGTTGTTCGTTTATTGTATTCTATACATTAAAATAATGCACTCTGACAATAAAATACTCAAACACAGTTCACTACCAAAATATCGCGAGTACCCCACTGCACTAATGTTATGACCCGAGAATATACATATATAGACATAACGAATTTATATGGGAAGAAATGGCCACCTCAAATATGAAAAGTTATTTCAACGAATAATCTATTCTAAGACGTCGAAAGTGCATACGAAAATGGCTTCCAGATGATTATACAGAAATCATCCATTAAGTACTAAATATGTCAAGAGATAAAAGCAGAACTATCATGATCCCATCCTGCGTGGCATAGAAAACTGATCAAGAAATACATGCATGAACTTCTCAGATTCATAGCCATTAAGAAACCAAACATGTGGACGTATTCCGCTAAGATGTAATAAACATTCAATTTTAATGTATGAAAAGGGTCATTAATTACCTCCCGGATGAAGATAATTCTGAAAACACTGCAGCTGAGTGAAAATAATAATTTCCATGTGTGTTCACCCTACGACCGGCTGATAAAAATATAGGATGTGGTAAATCTGAGAAAAAAAATAACTACAGAAGTCTGGTTTTTCATGCTTCCGTGAACCGCTCTTAAATAACCACAGAAAAAAACCATCATCACCCGCTACGTGGGAGATTGAAAATAACTAACGCGTTAAGCGTCATCCACTAGAAGTACTATGAAAGGATTGGAAAATAAAATTCAACTCACCCATTCACTCAGCTCAGTCAACGCAGTCAACACTTCTAGAAGTACCAACTGATTTTGAGTACTAACATGTGATATAAAAACTCAGTTAACGGTCAACTAGAAATAATTGAAATGAATAACTATAGTTATAAAAATATCGGAACAAGAAAAGATATTATCTAGAATCTAGTGCGCGTTAGAAAAACTTCGATATTG
Organism: Gonioctena quinquepunctata; assembly: GCA_018342105.1. Taxonomy (NCBI): domain Eukaryota; kingdom Metazoa; phylum Arthropoda; class Insecta; order Coleoptera; family Chrysomelidae; genus Gonioctena; species Gonioctena quinquepunctata. Next base: position 138,112 of record JAFIRS010000414.1, read on the forward strand.
AATTAATAAATATGATAACTAAAGAAAATATTAAAGAAATTAATAATGAATTATCAAAATTGAGGAGTTGTTTGATAAAAATATTGTGTGTGAAATCCAAAATCTGAAACAGGAAAAAATGGTAGGCTGTATTTTTGTGTTTTGTGTTAATTTGGCCTATCAGATCTTCTTAAACTATTATTCACTTGAATATTCGATGTTTTCTACGGAATCTCTACCCAAAGGGAAAATTTTCTTTTCAACCACATATTTGAGTATGGTCATCTATTGTTTTCAAAGTATAAAATAAATTAGCCTCAATCTTTGGACTATTCTATAGAATCTCCAGTTATTTGTAGAATGAATAAAAACTATTTGTAATACAAGTCCATACCTAGAATTATTTCACAGTTTCATTATCGAATCAAATTAATTTTATATCCAGTGTGTGAAAAGAATCACCAAATTTCATGAATCATCCATCCAGTTTCGTTGAATGATACGTGCTCATTCAACCAATATTAATTTTATCATTATTATTATTTTATTTTCTCAATTAGTAGTGTTTCAGATATTTTGTTCAAGAGTATATATGAGCATTTGACTTGAATAAATTGTAAAACTTTCTTACGATCGATTTGAAATGATACTTGTTCATTCACAAAAGTTTCCTTATTTTTTTTTATTTTTAAATTAATAAAATATTTGATAGTATTACGTATGGTCGGAAAAAGCTGAATTTATTTTGTAACTGGTTTATACAGATTATTTTACAAGGAAAAATTATTGTTCATCTTGAAGTCATTTTGAAATTGTTAGATTCTTGAAATCTCAGTTCCTTCATACAGGGGCTTCAGTAAATTGATACAACTTACCGTCAGTTGTAACGCAAATCTTGATCAGGTTGTATTACCCATTTGGAACATGTATAGGAGTACCGAAATTGTATTGTTATACCATACAGTGTCTATTTATTGTAACGAAGTATTTTTTTAATATAGTTTGTTTGTTATTATAAGTGCTTTAATTATTTGCATAATATCCTCAACTAGATTGGCAAAGTACACAATTTGAACGATTTCAGCTCTCTAAAAAAGTATAACATCCATATATTGGGACGACGATTCTTATCTGCCGCTCGATAAAAATTGCCTTCGGAATCCCCGATCGTTAAATCGTCTGGCATGTGCGAGATAAACAACGCAGGGCGTACTGTACTCATTTTCGTGAAAATATTTTGGAGATGAATATTCGATATTCTAAAGTGGAAAATTTGAATTTGTTCAGGTAAAAAGTGAAGCGAAGGAAATGGTGGAAAATTAAGTGAGGTTGCTACCAACTAGAATGCCAGTAATAATTGTGATATTATGTTGCAATATTTCATGAGAATAAAATGTCTGCTTTATTTTTCACGAACTAGAATTTAAAACCTTAGCACTAAAACATTAAGTGTTTTTCTACAAGATCGGTTTTTCTTTATCTTCCAATATCAATGCACGAAACTTTAGTGACATTGACTTTTGTGAAAGCATTTTGCAATAATATATCTCTACTCTATATATATTTTACTCGACTTTGGGAAACGATAACACAAAAAACAACCACACTACAGAATCCAACTTTTGCTAATTGTATTAGTATTTACTATTTTGCGTGCTACTGAAATCAATCCCACAATTTGCGAAATAATTTGTTGATTACAAAATATTCTGGTCTCCTTGTATTTTTCATACCAAAGAATTAATGTATCTTTTCATGTAATATCTCATTCAATCTAACCTAAACTCCAAGAAAACGATTTGGAATAATCGGGACCGACCTAGCAACCTCGTCATCCACGTCGGTAGAATCAGAAGAACCACCAATAGTTGGGCCATCAGGGTAAAGGTGAACCAAAGAGACGTCATATGTACTATATACATCGATGCGTTGGTTTGTCTGATCCGCAGCGATATCCTAGTACCAGACAGTATAGGGCCACCTACATCCAATTTCGTTCTGCGAACGGTCACTGAAGAGAATACACCGATACGAGGGGAAGCTGATAACACATCAACCCTCGGAAGACTACGAATGATGGATAGAGTTTTTGTGGCAGACAGAGAAGACGAGGTTAACTTCCAATAGTGAGCAGAACACCATTAAATTCTGAGAGGAAGGATATATTTTAACACCATTCTGAAGGGAGCGTTCTGTGAAATCACAGATAGCCAAAACTATCAGGATACGTGGTTCATCTGAGATGATCGTTGAGGCTCGATAAAAAGAAGATCTTGGTACAGTCTTGTGAAGAATCATTCCCCAGCAAATTATCATTTGCATGATCTTTCATTAGGATAAAACAAGACATATCTGTCAGGGTTGCTAATGTATTTCCTGATGGAATAACAGTCCGGAACGGAGACACCATGCGAGTCAGTTGAGTGGGTAGCAGACTATCATGCGGATATCAGGATAAAAGAGGCACAGCTGATGGCATACTGAGAACCATCAAGAAAACCTTAGATTATTCGTCACCGAAGGAATATGCCATGAGATTCATTGCCAAAAAAAGCGACTTCCGCATGGTCACCAACAGGTCGGACCAACCTGGTGCTGCACAGTATAGATACCGGTCAAGCCCAACCAATTTGGCAACTGCCAAGAAGATTACCATTTGCCAAATAACAGGAGGTGGAAAAGTTTGTTGGGAAAATGAACAAACAAGGTCCACCCTGGTGGTACTAGTTTCCCAGAAGGATAGATCTACAAGATTCTGCGTGGACTTCAGGAAACTTGATGTCGATGGAGGACAGCTACCCATTATATTGATCTGCCGACACACTGATCACATTGACAAGCTTACAATGGTTTTCAATATTGGACTTGAAGAGCGGATACTGGCAAGTGGTTATACACGATATATAAGACGATAAAGCAAAGACTCCGTTCAGTACTGGTAGGGTACTGTATCAGTTCACCGTTATGCCTTTTGGTCTCTGTAATTCCCCGGCGACCTTCGAGAGATTAATGGAGCTGATATTGCGTGGACTCACTTAGAAAACTTGCCTGGTGTATCTTGATTATTATTAGAAAAAATTTCAAAGAACATCTGGCCAACCTGCGAGAGATTTCCAGATATCTGAGTACCAACCTCAAGCTGAATCTTCAGAAGTAATCCCTATTCCAGAAGCAAGTGGATTCATTGGGCCACACAGTCTCGGCAGAAGGAACTCAAACAAACGAATCGATAATACAGGCTATTCAAAACTGACCGAGGCCAGACGATCAACACGAGAGGAAAAGTGTTCTAGGTCTATTACCGCCAATATTTGCAGATATTGCAGCTTCACTAAATAAATTCAAAGGAGATCAGGGCCACTTCCACCAGTCTATCCGAACAGATGAAGTTTTCCGCAAGTTGTCGGAAGCGCTTTGTTCATTCCAATCTTGGCATATCAACAACAAAAAGGCCTGTTGATACTGGATACAGACGCGAGCAATACCAGACTTGGAACTGTGTATCACAGGTGCAAGATGGACAGCAAAAAGTCATAAAATACTTTAGCAGGGTAATGTCTGAGCCCGAAATGTATCAGTGTTCTCATTAGAACCGATCCTCCTGAAAAAGCTATTGGTGATGAAAATCCCGGAAAGGCAAATAGCTAGATGGATAGAAAAGCTTAACCAGTACCATTTCAGAACTATACATCACCCAGGACGAACATAGTAATGCGCATGCCCTATCTAGAAGACGGTGTGCAGAAGCCTGTAAGCATTGTCAGCGTATTGTATGCCGTGAAGGAGTCGCCGATATTAGACGTACGAGACTGTAAACTGAAGACGAATAGACTACCGCACACAAGGGACATGACCAGGAAACCGATCCAAATATTGGGGAATTTCTAAATTAGATAGACGACGGATCTGGCAGGCCCTCCTGGAGATATATTTCCCAGTTGGTTTTAGCCAGGAAGAGGATAGGTGAGGTGTTGAAGGAAATTCATGAAGGAACATCGGAAGAATATCTGGGAGTCAATGAGACCTTAGATAAGATCAGGCAGAGATTCTATAGGGTTCAATGACGAGACGATGTAGAGAGCTGGTGCAGAAGATGTCTCAAAACCTAGAATGGTGCATTACTTTGTTGGATTTCGCTATGATAATTCGAGCATTGGACTCCGGAAAATAATCCTCAAAAAGATATTGCCACAAACAAATTATCTTCGAGATTCTTTAGACACTTGAGGGGCGAAAAACGTGAGAGAGGTAAACGTTTCATCCACTCCTTCAATATGGAAACCCCGGAAATTGCATGGGAATCGAAATGTGGATCTTCACCTATTCCTATTTAGAAAAAGTCTTGCAGGCAATACGCATGATTCGACGTCAACAAGATTCAATGGATCAATCAGGATTCAAGAAAACGATACGCACTTCTGACTTGTTCGAAGTCATGATAGTGGTGTAACGAGCTCCGTTACTAAGACCGGCTAACCAAAATTTTGAGGTAACTTTTGTACGTCCCTGTCTATTTGGGAGTTTGATATTAATTGTGGTCTGGCAACAAAATAATACCCATTTAGAAAATAAGTGTGAATATACAAAGCTACTGGAACGATCACAAAACCGAGCAGAAGGAAGGTCCCATGCCTTTTTGCACTGTACAAAAAGACTAATGACTGTTTTTACTATCAGAGTAGAGGAATTTAGATTCATATTGGTAAAAACGTTGTATGCTTCTTCATAAGCGGACAAAAAGATAAGCTGCTTTTTGGTCCAGTCCTTATGTGAATCAGACAAAAAGAGGGTATTTCTTCATACGGATTTTATCCGATATTTCTTTTAAATCCGGTGGATATAAAAGCCGAGATTTAATTAGGCTCGCTCTCTTTACTTCCTGTCCGGGAACAAGCCCTTTTGGCTTTCTTTTCGAGAACAAGTTTGTTATGCTCCAGAACAAGTGATTGAAATCGTTCTGCAAGTCGCCAGTCAAAGAAAATAGTTTTCCGTAAAGCATGCAAAAGCTTTGTTTAAGTAGTGAGGTAACCGTAACTGAAACATTGGTAGGAACCTTTGATAATTCGTTGATTTGATTGTGTTACTAAGACGCCTTTGAAACCCATTGCCTTGTTGTATATAATTTCTCCACTGTATTTGATAGCAGTTTGAGTTTAACGGTTTGGCGAAACATCTATTTGATTTCATTCCGTGCATTGTAAATATTGCATCAAAAGTACGATTCCGCTGTGGACATAATTGAATCGCACAAGGGTAAATTATCCCAGTCCGTGACTCCCACGAAAAATCAAGTTATGCATTATTCGTTATTTCGGATTGATTCATGTCGTGAGGTATTTCGTTGATGCTGTGATAATCACTGTAAATTTGCGCTTTCGGCTGTTACAGGTATTGAGAGTGTAGAATAATTCATATAAGTTTGCTATTACATTGTTCGTAGTATATAAACTGATATATCACATCTAGCTCGTTGTTCTTGTGTGCTGAGACCTATTGACATGAGCTCGGTGATTCACGGATGTCCATCAAAACTATGGATTTAAGTAGGAGTATTCTTTTTTTTTCGTAGGTATGTCAGTTTTCACGGAAGCTCAAACTCTGGCATTGACCGAGTGACAGCAATCGTCGAGAAAAGAATTCAGAATATAAATTATCCTTCCGATACTTGTACAACAAAAAATCTAATATTTCGGTAAAATTATTATATTGAAGATATAAGCGTTGGTAATAAATCCCAAACTTGTGGAAATTATCTAAGTTAATGTTTCGATAAAATTATACTATCCAATTGACTGAATGAAATATGTTGTTACAGTTTTGATAAACGTGTGTAATAAATTTAAAATTGTGAAAATTGACAACGTTACTATTTAAATAAAATTGTTATATTGTGGTTACTTTTGAAAGCTTCTATGGAAAGTACCTGTCTGTCCCTTTGCCAGCATATCAACTATAGAATCCGAACAGTGTTTAAGTTAAGATGACGACAGTTCTGTCTGACTGTCTGTGCAATCGAAAGCAACCAAAATGCAGTTCCAAGGGCTATAATTAAAGCCTACAGACCTTTGGAGATTTCAATTAAGTCAAAAGACCAGACCCCTCCTACTCTGGTAAACCACTATAAAATCTGGCGCAGGAGAGTAAAATGTAGTTTAAAAATAGTTTGAATAAGTGTATGGGCGTCATGAATAAAGTAACGATTTCTAGAGAAAATTGCCCGACCCTAGAAGAACGCTTTAGAAAATGGCTCCCGAGCAATTGAAATAACTTCCGTTTCATACCGTAGGTAAATGATTTCCGTTCCAATACGTGCTCAATTCTGTATTCAATAGAGATTTTAATTCATTTCCACCTGAGTTTGCCGTGGTGCTTTTCATGAAAAATATTCTCGTACGCTGAATAAATTTCGCAAGTTTTTTTTTTATTCGCTGGCCGGTGTATTTGGTTGGACACCTTTTTCAGTGATAACAATTATTACTGGAAAGCTCTGCGAAAGTTTCTCATATTTTCCGAGAATGAATTTATATTGGATATCTGAAGTGAGGATTATTGATTCCGTGTGAATATAATATATGACTCTCCTCTGTGGCAGTTGAAAATAACAAAAATTTTCTTTGCCTGTTTTTTGTCTGATATATTCTCGTACCCTGAATAAGTTCCGCCGATACCAAGGGTACCGGTCATCGTCGTTATTCACGTGAAGGAATTGGGATGGAATATTCGAAGTGCCGAATTCCGATTACTGACCCTGTGTAGTTATTTATTTCACCTTTTGGAGGTGGTGTTGATTGGGATAGATAACGGTGATTGAAAAATCAAATATGTATGATTATTTTTCTGGGTTGTGATTTCGATACCAGAATCTTTGTAAATATTTTTGTATATAAAATTGAAGTGGCTTCGTGCCTGCCGTAACTTGCATTTTTGTGAAGAATGGATGTATGGATCCTGATGTAGGTCCCATTTCTGTCATGAATAAGGTTGTTGAAAAATGAAATCTGTTTGCGATTATTTTTTTGGACATTTGTATATAAGGTTGAAGTGACTTCGTGCCTGCCTTAACGTGCATTTCTGTCCCAAATGGAGTTGTTGAAAAATGAAATCGGTTCACGATTATTTTTCTGGAAGTTAATTTCGATCCCGGAAGCTGTGAACATATTAGTATATAAAGGTGAAGTGGCTGTGAGCCAGCTGCAGCCCGCATTTTTTATGATGCATAGAATTAGTTGGAGAGATAAAAGCTGGGTTTGACACCCGTTAGACGATTACAATAGGTCAGGAATGATTTGGATATGAATTGTTGATACTTCCTCATTTGACCATACATGTTGTCTTGGGGATGAATGTGTTATATTCTGAAGAATTTCATATTCAGATAACCGACACCACTGTATTCATCAATCAGATGTCTAGAAGAAACAAAGATACCCGCCCCATAGTCCAAAGATGCAAGCCGCTATCAATGAAAAAGTTGAAAAATATTGCAAGAAGGAGTAGTAGAACCGTCTGATAGCCCCTGGAGTTCTCCAGGGGTGATCGTTAGGAAGAAGGATGAAAAACGACGATTTATGCATAAAATTTTCTGTGAAGAATGCAGTTGGTGAAAAACAAATCTGGTCGCGATTATTTTTCAAGTGGGTGTAAAGATCCCTGATAGGTGTAAATATTTCTGTTGGTACTCCTATTTCTGTGAAGAATAGAGTTGTTGAAAAATAAATCCGGTCATGAATATTTTTTCAAATGGGTGTACAGATCCCTGACAAGTGTAACTCTTATTTCTGTGAAGAAAAGAGTTGTTGAAAGATCGATCTGGTTTTGATTATTTTTCCGGAATTTGAGGGGTATTGATCCCAGGAATTTTGTACATAGTTGTATATAAGTTGATCCCGAATAACCGTCCCTTTCAGGACATGTTGTAACACCCTTTATTTTTGAACCCCAAATTCGACTCAAATTTAAGAAGGTGAAATCACTTTGCCGATAGGCTGCTCAGATGAATACAGTTAGGCCGTGAGTAAGGTTCAATTAATGACTTTTCTTAGTTTATCAAATTGGCCACTAAAAAAATTATACATTAATTAACTTGACTAGTTCAAGAGTTGCTAAAGACAAAAGCCAAAGATAAACAAAAATTCACTGAATAAATGTCACCTGGCTTGTATGGGAAGACAAATAAATATGCAGGAAATCAACTTAACAAATTTATTCCAGACAATTAAAAGAGTGACTGGTTATTATAAATGAACTTTAACGAGTGGAATTTATAAAAAACTTCAACAATATTACTTGAAGAGTATAAAAAACTCAATGAAAAAATTGAAAAATTACATATGTATTAAAAATTTTTTACTCCAATAAAATTTGAACATTTACAAATGTCAAGATTCCTCTAGACGTTGGTGATACGGTATATACCTGCGGAGATCTTCAATGGAGGGAGATGAAGAAGGCTGGTTTATACGAAGATGGTCTTAGCGGTGCGATGACGAAACTGGTCTCAGCGGTACGACGACGAATCTGGTCGTGGGTGGTTATCTATTGATTTTTAGACCCCCTTGTTGGCGTGAATTGGTTTGATCTTCACGGACCAGGCTGATTTTGACGTGATGTATGACCTCCCAGGGTACGAGTCCTTCTGACTCAGTAGGTGGCTTCACTCCGTGGTATATATCATGCGAAGAAGATGATAGGAATCAAAATTTGTACAAAATGGGGGAGAACGAAGGACATCCTTTGAACCTCAAGTTTTTATGATTCAAATTTGAATCTAGAGTCAAAAGATAGATGCAAATGATAGCATAAAAAAAAATATGTCTCACTCCATATATAAGACTGGAAGATAACAGTGAAAGAAAAAATTAAGTAGCAATAAAATATGCTATTCTGGTTTTAAATTTCCGAATTAATTTTAATCATTAAAAAAAATCAACAATGAGAAAAATTCAAAACAGAACTTAACAAACCTCACCCAAAACGTTATGTTAAAATTCAGTAAAATTTTAAAACAAACAACCTTTGATAAGGTGATTAAATGTCCCAGAAGAGTCAAAAAAATTGAATGAGTAAATGTATTCAAAAAGAAATATAGAGATTTCCTTGAGACTTTACCAGGGAAAAATTAAATATAGTACTTCAAAGCAAAATACTCTAAAGGTTGCCAGAGAAAAAATATAGTATTTTAAAGCAAAATACTCTCAAGTTGCCAGAGAAAAAATATACTATTTTGAAGCAATATAATTAAATGTTGCCAGAGTAAAAATATAGTATTTTAAAGCAGAAATACTCCAAAGGTTGCCAGATAAAAAATATAATATTTTGAAGCAATATAATTAAATGTTGCCAGAGTAAAAATATACTATTTCAAAGCAAGTACCAAATGAAAATATAGCGTTATGAACCAAAATATTAATCAGGCCCTGAAGCAAAAATATACTATTCAGTTAAGATAAGAAGAGAGCGACTACACGTCTTTCAGTGGCACAACTCTCTTAGATGAAGATGAAGTTAAGTAATTTTTGTTTATTGAAGCATTTCCAGAGATAAGCCGAAGAGGAGACCGCACGTCTTTCAGTGGGCACAACTCTCTTAGATAATTCTCTTTTCGAATCGATAAGCCAGGTAATTCTAAAAAAAATGAATGAATCTCCCTGCTCTTGGCGACAAGGTAGTAACTGAAATGAATCGATTCTACAACGATCAAAAATCAAATAACCCCCACTGTGAATTGAATGAAGTAAATGGATAAAAGGAACTTATTAAATGTGAATCAAATTTTATGCTTGAGGAATATGTTAAATCAAGTGTTCTGAGACAAGTTAAGCAGAGGTACAATCCTCTCCAGAAGCAATTCTTTCTCAAGAGAAAACAAAATTAATCTCATAAACGTCTAGTTATTCAATAAAGAAAATTGCTTACCGGAGGGCTGTCCTACAAGGCAAACTGCATAACTGTCCCAGAATAGTCGAATACACCCTTTGCAATCGAAATCCTTGGAATAATCCCCTGGTAGTGTGAGGTAAGTAAGCGTTAGTCCACTCGAAATTACCAATTATCTGGTACCTAGAAATGGAAAAAGGGTAGAACTGATTTCCAAAAAAAATTAGTCCCCAATGGTTTGAACGGATACTACGTCAGCCACATAGACATGTGCACTTAATGCTTTCCAAAATGGCCGGAATATATTTTTTTTTTGGTTTCTTCTTTACTCAAATACAACCTTGATAGGAATTAGCCAAAGGGAATATCATATACGATATGTAAGATATAAAATAATATGAAGATAATTCAATCGTAAATTCACTGATAATTCCAAAGGTGACAAAAATCTGACAGTATGATCCTATACTTCCTTCAACAATAACCATGAAATTATCATCCAAGCATTCGAATATTACAAACATATAAAAAGCGGAACAATAATGTTAATCAACTACAACATTGATTGCAAAATAAGGAAAATGATTATACTCCACCAATATCAACTGTGATAGTTATTCCATTTAAAAACCGTAACGTACCAGAATCAGTTCATTCAGCACACCTGCCTTTGTCGAGGTTCAATCGAAGATCATCCTTTCGGTTCGAGCAAATAACCAATTTCACCTGTTTTTTTCACAAACCATTCTCGGTTTTTTCTCTATTTAAAAACACTTATGGAAAAAACAAGCGCTCAACTTGCCATGAAAACAACTGTCTTGATCCCGTTTTCAAGAGCCGATAATAAAGAGCAAATTTTTGCAGTTCACGATCTGAGCAATGACTACTAACCTGTACCACCGTAAAGATAACCGGAAAAGTTATCAGAAATTGGTTATGTATGAGGAAGTAACGGAAAATTCGTTACAATGTCTTTTCTTTCAAGCTGACATTTTTTTTATTGTACCGCAGTTGTATTTTCTGAAGTATAGAAATTAGGTTTTCAGTTTTTACCTTTGCATATTTTGATTCGTCATTCGACTCCGGGACTACCATGTCTTTTGGTAGTAGGGCAGCAGGAAAGTACTGTGTTCTGCTGGATTTGGAATAAAAAGCACCGTTTCTCAAGTATTCCCTGCCGACATTAGGATAGGAAAGTTTCGGTCATAGGTCTTGTAGATATCTGTATATTGTTTCAGGTATGGATACTTTGAGTTCCCAAGCGTCAAAGATAGCCATCGGCCCCTGGAGCAGAACGCTTCGTTTTGGAGAAGCATCAGCCTCTAGGTACATGGTTGTGACGTGTATCTCCAAATTCCCTTAGCCAGTAACACCCCATAAAGCTCCGTTATCAAAATATATGTTTCAAGGTAACCCATCCACTTATGCTCAAGTCGTAATGAATAACCGTATGTTGGTCCTGAAAATTTGAAAATATTCAAGCCTGAAGAGACTCTGTTAACAGATATACGTTACATTACCAAATGTTTTCCATAAAGCATAAGCATAGTTTTCCGTGAAGCATAAGCATTCATGCAATAACTTTCTACAAGTGGTGAGGTAACCGTAAGTGAAACATTGTGTTTAAACTTTTTATAACCTGTTGATTTGATTGGGCCATTGAGACACCTTCATAACAATATTGCCCTGTTGTATATATTTTCCCCCACAACCGTAAGTGAAACATTGTGTTTAAGTCTTTGTTAACCTGTTGATTTGATTGGGTTATTAAAACACATTTATACCCAATTGCCCTGTTGTTTATAATTTCCCCACTGTATTTGATAGCAGTTTGAGTTCATCAGTTTGGCGAAACGCCTATTTGATTTTATTTCGTGCATTGTAAATATTGCATTAAAAGAACGATTCCGCTGTGGAAATAATTTAATCGCACAAGTGTCAAATATATCAGTCCCGTGACTTTCACGATGAATCAAATTATGCATTATTTGTTATTTCGGATTGATTTATGTTGTGGGGTATTGTGTAATAATTACTAGAAATTTGCCCTTTCGGCTGTTACATGTATTAATAGTGTAGAATAATCCATATAAGTTTGGTATTGCATTATTCGTACTATATAAACTGATGTATTACATCTAGCTAGTTGTTTTTGTGATTTCACGCAAGCTCAAACTCTGGCATTGACCGAGTGACAGCAATCGTTGGGAAAAGAATTCAGAATATAAATTATTCTCCCGATACTTGTACAGCAAAAAATCTAATAATCTTATATTATCATATCGAAGAAATCATGAGCGTTGGTAATAAATCCCAAGCTTGTGAAAATTAACTGAGTTAATGTTTCGATAAAATTATACTATCCAATTGAACGCCTTTTTCTTGTTTATAAATCGAGGAGGTTTTTCCATTAGCAGTTACTTTGAAGGTTCGGTTTTGCAGGAAATTTTCCGTCCTGAGCCCTACATTATTTACCCTCGCTATCAACGATATTGGCAAGAAAATTAATCCTTCTGTGAAATATATGCTGTATGCAGATGACCTAATCATTTACTGTCACGGAATAGAAACCTTCTCTACTACCAGATTGATACAGGCCGCTGTAGATCAGCTGTCTCAGTGGTCCCTCAAGACAGGCTTCGAATTTTGTGCCGCGAAATCTAAAATAATTAAATTCACTAGACAGCACTCAGATTCCGAGAGTATCACTAAATGCTACTGACCTCTCAGCCGTGGATCAACATAAGATATTAGGACTCACTTTCGACACCAGACTTAGCTGGAAACAGCATATCAAGAATACCAAGACTGACTGTTTGCGGAGAATGAACGTCCTAAAAACATCATCAGACCAACAATGGGGAGCAGAAGAAGATGTCTTGCTCAAAATATATAGATCTCTTATCCGTTCACGACTGGATCATGGTAGCTTCATATATATGTCAGCGTCTAAATCCGACCTAAAATCCCTCGACACTATTCAAAATACCTCCCTGAGAATCTGTCTTGGAGATTCTCGATCAAGTCCCTCAATAAGCCTGTGTATGGAAGCTGATGAAATCCCTATAAGGCTAAGACAACAATTGCTTCTGGCATACTCCGCTGGAATTGCAGCAAATCCTGAAAACCCTACCCATAGCTTACTAAAACCTTCTATGAATCCGACAAGCCACCCCCCTAAATTACAATCTTTCACACATATTGTCCAACCCTACTTTCGAGATATCGATATTTTAGCTACCAATCACTATGCAATATCTCCCTCTCCCCCTTGGACTAAATCGCTACCGAAACTTAATCTTTCACTCACGTCATACCTCAAACACGAAACCAACGAACTCCTCCTGAGACAATAATTCCTAGAGTTGATCAATTCGAATTCTTTCGATAATTTTCTGTTTACTGATGCTTCTAAAGGCCAACTGAGTGTTGGTTGCTCAGCTACAAACACTGACAGTGTGGTCAAACAATGTTTACTTCCAATCTCCGCCACAGTCCATACAGGCGAACTGTATGCAATTTTCTTGGCCCTAAATGCCATAACACCGGACTATCGAAACGTTGCAATCTGCACAGACTCCCTAGCCTCTATTCACTCCATCAAAAATATATTCACAGATCACCCACTGGTACAAACTATACATGCTATTTCCAGCGAACTCGCTACTATGGGGGTGTCTCTAACATTAATCTGGACCCACGTGGGAATTACTGGGAGTTTGCTGACAATGCAGCCAAAGGTGCATTGTCTGCAAGTTTAACACTCGAAAACATACAGTTACCTACTGACATGAAAACATTTTTCAAAAACTCTGTACAAAAGTCCTGGCAAACCCACTGGAATGAAAACCACACTAAACTTCATGAGATCAGGCCGACAACAGCTCCACTCCAATTACCTAATCTCTAAAGAAAATAAAAGGTAATCGTGCGCAGACTAAGAATTGGACATACTCGAATAACCGATAGACATCTGATGGCCTTTGAAGACCCCCCTTTTGTACAACCTGCAATGTGTCAATCACTGTGAAGCATATCCTGATCAAACGCGCACATTTCGCCACAAATCGTAGAAAACATCACATCCATGGAAACCTAGCAGAAATGCTTACTGATGCATATAAAATAAAAAATACTGTTCTCTTTCTAAAAGACATTGCTATATATAATAATATCTGATATTACCAGTAGTGTACCTATGAGAGTTCTCGCTCAAAATCCCATGCTTTTTCTTATGAAGGTTCATTTGGGTACTTTTGGTCCCGCGGCCATGATGTCCAGGAATATCAGGAGGAATGGGTTACATATCTGACGTATATATCTTACGTGGCTGACCTAAATATCTTACTACTGAATCTCCTCATTTCTATTATGTATTCATTTTTCTTTTCTGCACATATAACAAGATGTTTACAGAAGTTAGATCTCCTACCTAGGATACCTGCTCACCAGGACAGTCATACATACATACATACACACATTAGTGTGACCAGACATAACCAATCTCGAATATATGTGACCAAACACGACAATCCGTGACCACTCGTGACCCTGGAGGAGTGGAGTAAACCACTATAAAATCGGGCGCCCGAGAATAAAATTTAGTTCATAAAATAGTTTGAATAAGTGTAAGGGCGTCATAAATGAAGTAACGATTTCTAGGGAAAATAGCATTATTCCCGACCCCAGAAAGGCGCTTTATAGTGAATGGAAAAAGAAGTTGCAATGAAAAAATTATAAATAAAATAATGTATTCCTCTGGTATTATTCACAAATTGACAAGGAGCAAAACTCAATACTATTTTTTCAATTCAGGCATTTTAGGGGATATTCAGAGAGTCAACTTGACTCTTACAAGACGGGTTGTTCCTAGGATTCAACAAGTAGTTTCCATCTCACTTGTTGATTCTGTATTTCAGATGAAACACAATAGATAATAGAGCTCCATATCTGGTGGTTAATGACATTGATCCACCCATTTCTTACCAATCATATCATATTTCTTGCAGTTGACTAAATATTACTAAACTCGAACAAATATTCCGTAGAAATCTTGGTAATAGTCCAATCTTTTTCTGTTATTATACAAGAAATAAAACCCGAACGACGACTGTCGCCCCATCTATGGCTGGCGTATGCAACTAATTATCACGGCTACTGAATAGTCGTTAAGACGATTCGACTTCCTGGTGTCGTGGGAGATGGATGCCTACCACGCGGGCACGAAGTCAGGTTAATGTTAGTTTTTGTACAACTGTTCTACGTGCCGTTCTACGTGCATTGCAAAGTCATTTTTTTGTCGTTTAAGTTTTGGGCATAGGTGGTATCATTTCTAGTGAGACAATCTCGTTTGAAGGGAGGCCAAAGTTGTGGCTATAGCCCCCGTTTACTAGTTAATTATCTTGTATTGGATAGACCATAAAAAACAAGCAAGTCGTTGTGACGACATGATGTGCCTCTGGCAGTCTCATTCCACCCTAAGAATGGTAGCTGGAAAATTTTGGATGACATCATCCCAACAACAAATGATCTTCTAATAAATTCACAGGGACAGAAAACAACACATAAGGTAAATTTTCACAAATTATTTTCTACAGACGTTTCCAATTGGGAGAGCAATAATTCATCTTTGGGACTTACGATAATGATATCCATATACAATCCCAACCTATCATTGTTCTGTTTCAGATTTTCGAATTCTATAAGCATTCTACGATGAAAAATAAAGCGGACCATTAGTCCATAAAAAGGCACACTGTTCATATGTCCCAAAACTGATCCAACAGAACTAACCTCAACCTATAGGAACAACTGAAAAACAGAATACCACATCACTAGAACATTTATCAATCAAGAGTTCGCAAAGTGGTGAAAACTGGTTTCCTAGATGGTTTTCGCTAGATGAAGAGGGGATGTAACAATGCATAACATTATCTATTCATACAGTAAATAGTGATAATTATTCATGTGAATAACTGAATAAAGACCACCCTTAGAGTATATTCATCCATTACATGTGAGTTTTGAGTCGAAAATTGTACTGTTACAATTATATAACCATTATTAGGATTTTTTTCAATTATCCAAGGACTTGAAATGATTACTTTTTCAAGCTGATGGCATCACGCGGCAAGCTTTCAAATATCTTCAAGTTAATCCCATCCCCCGAAAAAATGCTGAATATGTCGACTTGGTATCTCATTTTCCTAACTTTATATTAACACGATTATCAATGTGCTCACACAGATTTCTTTTCGAAAACTTTAGGGCACTTCGATAATTCAATTGAGGCTCTCGTGGAGTTTATTCGGGCTTTGCGTATCGAACGTAAACTTACCGTTTCAATGAATTAACTGGATATTCGAAACTTGGTAATCAGGTTGAAACATGAAATTTTTGTATTGAATATTTGGAATACATACGACTTTATAATTTAAAAAAATCCTACGTTTCTGAAACAATTTTTGAGAATGCGACAGCGTTTCGAAAACGCCTCCATGACCTCGGAGAGAGCGTGACGTCACAATACTGTTGGACCCGTGGCCCGTTGATCTTCTCTTCTGCAGTAGGCAGCGAGCGTGTTGCTGCCGCTAATATTGTGAAGTATTTATTGTTCGCGTCGTTATCAACATTCCTACTGTGATTTTCAAAACGCCCACTCCAAAAACGAGCTATCGTTGGTGTTCTGTGCCTAGTTGTGAAAATTCAACAAGAAAAACACCGCAAAAAATGTTTTTTCGCGTCCCCTTCGAAAAAGAAATGAAAAAAGTAGTTTTGTGTTACTCGGCGCAAGTAATACCAACAAAAACATAATTGTTTGGCTGCGAGGATCATACAGTATTCATCAACGGGTACTGCAAGAATATTTAAAATAAGATGTTCTGCCCCACATTTTCGATGAGCATTTACAATGAGCAGCTTGATGCAAATTTTAAAGGACTTTTATGAATTTTTCAGTTGTTCCTACCGTAGATAAAACGGATTCTTTTCATTTCGATAGCACAGTACACGATAACAGCAGATTTTTCGATCCGGCGATATAACCACATTAAAAAGCTATCGCATGTTCACAACCCCCTGAAAACAAAAAGAAAGCTGCTGCTTAAAAGATGTTGTTACAAAAGTTACTGACAAGTTTTATGAATTTTCAGGTGGTTTCCGACAGCGTAAAAAAGAGAAGTGCAATAAATTTCTGGTTGTAAGTTCCCAAAATCACGTGAATGAATAAATATGAATGTACTACACTCTACGAATATTGAAAAGAACTCAATTTTTCATGTATTTTTGCATAGTTCCATCACAAACAAACAGGGATTTTCCCAATAAAAAAATCTATAAAATATCCAGATTCTCTTGATTTTGATAATTTCATTCACATTACTATCGATTCGTCATATTTTTCACCTTTCGCAGCTGCCCAATCCAAACAGAAAACGTTTTGAATGATATTTTCTTCCTCATCGACTGTCATTTCCACACGATGCATGTGGCCGGTCCGAGTCCCAACAGTTTTTTGACGTCACGCTACCGAAATGCCACCCCGAGCGGACGGATAATTTGCCGATTTTTAAAGTTATTTTCAACGAAATATTGATGGACAAATTGTTTTTTCCAACGGTATTATTGTTTTTAGGGATCAATCTCTGTAATAAATGTGATTTTTTACCGATTTTCCACATCATGTCCCAAGCTAATTCGTTGTGTAGGTGTTGCTATTCAGACGTCAATAGACCGGATCTGCTGTTGATACTGTTACGAAACTGGGTTCGTTTTTGTTTGTTCATACAGTACTCGAATGATTACTGAACATTTATTCCACTTTAAAAAAACAACACAATAATACATTTTGATACTAAAATGATTCTCATGCCACGAAGTACTTACTTCGAATGAGTAACTCCTATAACATCAATTAAAAAAAACTGTTCATCTGTGGTGGGAGATTCGCTTGTATACATATTAGTCAAAGTCAAAAAGTGCTTTACTGTCGAAGATATAAAATCTCATGGACAGCTTATAAAATAGTATAATAAAATGAAGATAAACCTATATAAAAATCATAAAATATAAATCAGAGTAAATGTAGTCTATAAATAGGATTACTGATAAAATTATTACTCAGTGTAACAAAGGTGATCGACAAGTTACAAGAGTTCACATAAGAGTAACAAGTTTGTGCCTAATTAAGCAAGAATTGATCAAAACAGCCATTGACTTAGAAAGAATATAAATCCTAAAATATTTCATCATTAAATTCTTCCAGCGAGTAAAATGTCTTTTCTAAAAGTAGCTCCTTGAGAGCATTCCTGAATTTGAAATATAGAGATATAGATAGAACATCTATTTTCCATCGTGCTTTTGGGTATTGGTAAAGGAATACTGTTGACATGTCTTGTATTATAATGGCAAGTTGAGCTAATTTCATGACGCAATTTTCTGTATATCAGACATACACTTTCAAATATGAATATACAAGTCAATGTCATTGCTCATTCACAATAATCCCAGTAGCAAAGCATCCAGAAGCTATTTTTGCATAAATACGATATATGATTAGAGAAGGAGAGTTGTTGAAGTACCTATACAAATTTCATTGAGCGAGCATTTAAAGCTTAAGTTGCAGGACTTTGAAAAATTGAGAGATGATTTGTTGACATCACACTAGTTCTTGACTTTTTCCATGTCTGCCAAAACAAGGTCATTGAGTTCAGTGTTGTTCTTGCCATACTATAGTTGTGTCATCTGCAAATAAAGTGAAGTTACCTTCTATGTTAATTGAGGCAAGATCATTGATATACAAGAGGAAAGAAGAGCGGGCCAAGCACCAAGCCTTGGGGTACCCCACACAATATAACTTGAGCCTCAGACAACTCAGCATATAGAGAGACTCTCTGAGTGCGCTCCGATAAATAAGAGTGGAGCCATCGCAGTGAAATATCTCTGAAGCCATACATTTCTAATTCATGCATAAGTATGATGTGATCAACGCAGTCGAAGGCTTTTGTGAGATCACAAAATACAGCTGCGACTGACTCACCCTCATTGATCCTTGTGTATATATTCTCAAGTAGAGCAAACATAGCATCATTAGTGCTTTTCGTTTCACGAAAACCAAATTGACATGAGTCAAGTATATTATTCTTGTTAACAAATGATAGGATCCTTTTCTTTACCAGTTCTTCAATTAGTTTAGAAATAGTAGTTAAGAGTGAAATGGTCCTTATGTTTGATATAACACCACAATCCCCTCCTTTGTGCACTGGATTTGTTATGGCTATCTTCAGATATTCATTTATAAAGAAATTATTAATCGCTTCTGATAGCACACTCATAGCCTCATCAGAAAGATGAAGTAGAACTTTGGCATAAATGTATTCCCAACCAGATATGTGTTTGTTTTTTCATATCAAGCACAAGACGTTGAATCCGCAACAAAAGAATTCATAAACATCATGACAAACTCGATAAATGAATGCACCATGAAGAGACGGCCAACTAGAAAAAATACAAAGAAAGCTCCCTGGATTACTCTCTCACTAATAAAGTCAATCAATACGAGGCAAAAACTATTCAATAATTTACAAAAAACCCAAATAACGAACTATTGAGAAATCAATTTAAAAACTATAGGAATAAACTCACTGCATTGATTATAATAACTAAATATAATTACTACAAATCCCCGATAGAACAAAACTCCAACGATTCAAAAAATCTATGGAAAGTCGTAAAAGAAATTAGTAAAACCAATGAGTCCCCCAAATGCATCGACTCCATTGGAAATAAAAAAGGAAACCTATTAATAAACACTAAAGACATTGCTAACGAATTCAACAACACTTTTTCTAATTTTGGGGAAAATTTAGCCGGAAAAAGATTATTCAACCCGAATTACCAACACAGTAGACGTCGAATGTCTAACAGCTTTTTTATTAATCCAACCGACCGCGACGAGTTGAAATCCTTGATCGGAACCCTCAAGCCTAAAAAATCACCCGAACTAGATGGAATAACGACAGAAATCATTGACCCCTTGGTATTCATATTCAACAGACATATACAAAATGGAGAGTGGCCTACGACGCTGAAAAATTCAGTAGTAGTAGCAATTCACAAAAAAGGAGACGAAACTGATACTAATAACTATAGGCCCATATCACTCATTTCACACCTGGCCAAGATATTTGAAAAAATCATCAAGAAATGCCTATACTCCTACATTAAAAAATACAATATTATCTTCGATAAACAATTCGGCTTCGAAGAAGGAGCTTTTACCCAAGATGCCCTAATCTCTCTCACAAACTAAATTCGTAGCGTCCTTAATCAAGGTAAACAATGAATATTTTCCTCGATTTTTCATTTAATCGTGTCAGAAGCATCGTACAAAAAGAGAACAAGAAGATATTACATATCACGTACAAAGCAAGTATAAAACGGGTATAAAATATATATATAGATATAGCAATATAACAGATTTGACTATTTTTATTTTATGATATCTTGGACCAGAACTCGGCCACGTCCAGTGCTTCCGGGGTGGCATTCACTAAATCCTCTATGATGCAGGTGTTCGGGCACAGCTCACACTGCATGAGGTGGGTGGTGGTTTGAGTGTGTCCACAGTCGCACAGTACCGGTTCATTTGAGAGGCCCCATCTGCGCATATTCTCTTTGGATCACCAGAACGCAGCCTGTTAAGAGATTTCCATATCGTCCATCCTTCCATATGGCCGGGAGGGAGTTCTTCGTTTGGGGATAACCATTCCCTAAGGTGCGCGTTTTCCTCTCGCCACATTGCCAGCCTCACTTGCTGCGGTGTCCCGTCGATGTTCTCTGCTGTGCAAAGGAAACTTCTTCTGGATTTTAGTCGGCGGCGAGCTGGCTGGTGTTCGTACAGCGGGTGGGCTGGTGAGCTCGCCGCCTTTGTCTTTTCTTTCCTGGCCGCCACTTTCCTTCTGATGTCTGGTGAAGCCACGTCTGCAAGGCAATACAGTTTATCAGTCGAGGTTGGTCTCAGACATCCTGTGATGATGCGGCATGATTCATTGCGCGGTATGTCCACCTGCTTGGCGTGGCTAGAGTTGTACCACACTGGGCACGCGTACTCCGCTGTTGAATAGCACAAAGCAAGAGCTGTGGTTCTCACTATTCTGGGCTGTGCCCCCCATGTGGTGCCCGTTAGTTTGCGCACAATGTTGTTTCTCGCGGCTACTTTGTGTTTGGTGTTCATGCAATGCTTTTTATAGGTGAGTCGCCTAGGTATTTTGGTGTTTCGCAGTGTTCCAGTGGCACTCCTTCCCAGTTAAGTTGTAGTCTTCTTGCAGCTTGTCTGTTCTTTGTGGAAAGCGCAGGTTTGGGTTTTGGCTGGGTTTGGTTTGAGGTGGTTCCCCTCATAGTGGGTGGCAAGCTGTTCGAGGGCATCTGACAGGTTCTGTTCGACGGTTCCAAAGTTGTCTGTTTGAGCGGTAATGGCGCAATCATCTGCATATATGAAGCTTTCGGTGCCTTGGGGGAGGGGCTCGATTTTAGTAAGGCAGTCGACACGGTCAGTCACCATTTACTACTGCAGTCACTGGAGGATATCGGTATAAGGGGAAAGAACTGAAACTATCCAGAGTTATATTCCGAAAGACAGCAGACTTAAGAGTCAATGGTGTTCAGAGCGAGTATCAAACGGAGTTCCGCAAGGCACGGTCTGGACCAATCTCTAACATATATGTAACGATTTATTTTTCATTCAAAGTTCGGGTGAATTTCCGCATCCGCAGATGATACCGCATTGATTTATTCGAGTAACTCATGGGATAATTCGAAACCAAAAGTAGAGGATGACTTCCTTCATATAATGAATTGGTTTGATCACAAGCAACTCACCCTAAACCTTGAGAAAACCACGTATCTCCCATTTAGCATTAATAAAACAACAACACCAACATTCCAAAGCTTAGACATAACATAACACCAAACCAAGTTTATTTAATCTCAGCTGAATACGAAGTAAAATACCTAGGCGTGTTGATTGATCGTCACTTGAAGTGGAATTTACACATAAATTTTATTATAAAAAAGATGAATTCTATTGATTTGTTGAAAATATGAACAGGATGTTCATAAAATCAGATGTGGAATCATCTGCGACTGAAAGATAAACTTTAGTCACTATCTTCCATCGTCAAGATAACCTCAATTGAGAATGTTTCCTTTTTCAACATGAATTCTATATTATTCAGAATTAGGTTACCGAAGAAGATCTTATCCATTGAATAATTGAAAATATTATCACTCGCTAATAGACAGCCATATCCGATACGGAATATCTGCCTAGGGATGCTCGTCAAAGGTACACATTCACTCACTCGAAGTGCTACAAAAAAGATTTCTGAAAATAATGTATTCAAAAACACGGACTTATTCTTCAGAACACCTTTACGAAGAGTCAGGTATTCAAGACGTCAGACAACTCTTTGCACTTAATATTATTTATCACTATCATCAAAATAAAACGAAAAACCAGATTATTTCTCACAAGTACGAGACAAGACAAAAAGGCAACTATGTAGTACATTTCATGAAAAAAGCGCTCGAACAGAAGTCCTATGAATTTGTTGCCCCAAAACTCTATAACTACATACCCAATGAACTGAAAGACATCATTAATATTCACGTCTTCAAAAAAAGGTTTAAATATTACATCATCGTAAATCCACGTAAACTTTTCACCGACCTACTCGAAAATAAATAAATTCTTTCCGTCCCCCCAAATAATTTATAGCTAAATAGTTCATGCATATATACGATAATATTAAGTATATATGTATATGTGTGTGTATATGTGTATGTGTGTATAAGGGTGTGTGTGTGTATGTGTGTATGTGTGTATATATATATATATATATATATATATAAATATGAAGTCTATTGTTCTATTGATCACTGTCCTGCCCATTTCATTAATTACAATAGTGTTATATCCTCACAGTTAACTTTTATCTTAAACCCATTGTATTATTATTATAGTGTCTTCATTTCTTTTTCACAATCAACTGTAAATGTCATCTTTGTACTTGAAACAAGTGTTCGGTCACTTATGAAGATATTTCTTATTCTTATATTTCATTATTATTATATATGTATTATTATACTGTATGTTTGTGTGAATATTCTTCAGTATATCTTTAAGTTCCTCAGGGTTAGTCGGAGAGAGAAAGGTGTCATCTGCAGAAATATCGTTCAAAAAATGTATTGGATCATATTGTGAGTTAATTTTCGATGACAATTTTTCAGCGATTGAGCAGTAATAGTTGTTAATTTGATCGCCAGAGAGTGGCTCTCTTTGCATTTATTTGTGGAATTTACTATTCTTCTAACAATATGAAGTTTTTTTGCTGCCGTCACCACCTTTCTGTAAGTGCTTCTATACTTATTGAAGTGAGATAAATAATATGAGTTTTCTGATGCGTACTTTCCTATGTAATGTAGAGATTTTAAGTTTTTACCCTTGGCTATCCAATGCTTCTTAGGTTTACTCCTTACTAAAGTTAGAGGGAAAGCTGACTCAAAGATGTTAGTTAGACAGTCATGAAAACTTGTCAACTTACTACAGTTGTTTTTCCCGCTTATAACAACATAACAACATAATTGTACAATAGTTCCAAAAGTTCTCAGTACTGTATATTCATTTGTGTTTTTTAGTTCTCAATTGTTCTCTGGTATCAGTTCGTTTACTGCAGCTTCATGGTCAGACAGACACCACACATTAGGCAGTTAATATTAGAACATACATAGTCCAAGGTAGTTGAAGAAAACTTGGAAAAACGTGTGGGAGAATTTTCATGCATCTTGAGGTTTAAGGATTTCAGCAAGTTATCAACTAGGTGAGCTTTGGGATTATTACAATCGAAGTCAATGTTAAAATCACTTGCCAATTCAATGTTCGAGTAGGGGGATAACTGGAGGGAATGTCTTCTAGTCTCTCAAGAAATACATATCCATCGCATTGAGGAGGACGGTATAGAACTATTACATATAGGCTATTTCTTTACAATTAACAATCGAAAACTCAAATGCTGAGGAAGCAGCTTCATCACTTTTTTTACCACCTCCATACCAGGTGGACTCCACTTCGTTTGGCTGTAGTACAATATCCATGCGTGATATTATGGCTTTAGATAGAAAGAAGGCTCCCCTCCTGTTCATGCTGTAGATAACCACTCAAGTTGAAGTTAGATTATCTCAAGAAGTTGTTGCATTTCAGTCAGTGGCGTGTCTAGGATTAATGGCCCTCCCCGCGAGAATTGTACCAAGGCCCCTTGTTTTCAGGTGAATCTCTTCATTAATTTTGTTGTGAAAATATGCGTTCTGCTTCTATGAGCACTGTGAATAAATAACAACTTCTCAGAAAACTGGGAGAAATTATATTGAAATCTCAAAACAAACGTATAATTCTTTGAAATAATATAAAATATAAAAAAAACAAAGGAACAAATTGAGATCAGTAGAGAACTACATAAAATATGATCAAAAAATGAATAAAGTATCAAAATCCCTCGGAAATGATCATTGAATATAACCAAAACATGTATTGTATATAATATAAATTCAGTGAAAATATCTTCTTCTTGCCTTCCCATCTGCAAATTCGTTCATAAAAACTGATTTTCCAATTGCAGCTGCTTTTTCTGCTACTATGGATAATATTGCAAGTCCAATTAGCCTCTCGTGTGACATTGTATTCCGTAAATAATTTTTAATGATTTTTAATTTGAAAAATGACCTCTCAGCAGAGGCCACATTTATAGGTAAGGTCAGAAACAGTAACAGGGATGTTATTACTTCGGAAAAGTTAGAAGATAGCGTATAATTCATGATTATTAGGAATTCTGCAAACTCTCTTATATCTTTCAACTTCACTATTTCTTCTTTTAGAGGTAAAAGCAAAATTATCTCGAAAGGAAAAGTGGAAGATAAGTCACTGGGGTATAACTTCTGTAGGTTGATCTGAACAAATCTGCTTCCGACATTTCAACTAGCAATTTTGGATTAAGAAAGTTGAACTTGCTGACAGTGGTATTCATGGCTTCAAATCTATTTTTGATTTGCAGAGAACGATGTCAAGAGTCTTATAGTAAATGTTTACTTTGAAGAAATGTTCTCTTTCTGAAAATAAATATTGTGTGTTGGGTTCCCCAAGAATTTTTTTCGATGTAATGTTTCTTTTTTCCTGAAACTTTGGTTGAATACTCCATTTTGCGGCGACATTAGTAGCTTTCGTCTTCAGTTGGTCGTAATCATCTCTATATTCTTTTATTTTTGTATAAGTTGACTCTAGAGATTTGCAAGCCCTGGACAAATCTAAATCATCCAATTGCAGCAATTTTGATGCTATGTTAGCATTTTCCAGTATTTTATAACACATAGTTAGTATAAAAATGAACTCAAATTGTTCTAGACTTTTCATTAGGCTGATAGCGTGACTTTGTTCTTCTGTTTTTCTTGAAATTAGTGAAATTTCAGTGAGAGTTTTGATTATATCAATATATCTTAGGTTCACAGCCAACAAAGACATAGCCCGCCCTGACCATCGTGTGGGATTGAGTCTTTTCAATGTAACTATTGATTCTCCAGTGATGGATTTCAATATATCCCACCTGTTCAAACTAGTACCAAAAAACGAATATAAATCATTAACCACGGAAAAAAAAGAGGAAACCTCTTTAACTTGAGACATGGCATCGTTGATGACAAGGTTCAAGTTATGAGCAGCACAGTGGATGTAAACTGCAGTAGGTTCAATATTCATGATCCGATTTTGCACGCCAGTATACACCCCACTCATCACACTTGCCCCATCGTATCCCTGATCACGACATCTTTTTATATCTAAATTAAGTTTTTCGAGTGATGATATAATATTTTTGACCAGTCCTTCTGCACTTTGATCCGTCACATTTGTAAAACCCAAAAATTTTTCGCTAATCACCAGTTTTTGGGGTTTGCCAGATTCATCTTTTACAATTTCCACATAACGTATTGTTTTACTTAATTGGTCAACTTTCGCAACATCCTGAGTCGTGTCCATTATAATAGTGAAAAACGGGCCCTCTTTAATTTTTTTCATCAAATGTTTTTCTATGCAAAGGGATAGAGAATCTATCAATTCATTTTGAATAGTGTTGCACAAATAATTTACTCGCCCTTTACCTCGTGGCCTTGAAATAAGTTCTTTCATAAACGGATCATATTTTGATAAAAGATTCACAAATGGTAGGAAGTTACCATTCCTTCTTGGCCCCAAATGAAAGTGTTCTATATGTAGATGACACTACTTTAATTTATTCTCATGAGGAATATAATTCCCTAGAAAGCGTATCGGAAGAAATTGAAGAGAAAGCTGAACAGTGGCTCATAGCTAACAAGCTGAAATTAAACAACAATAAATCACAAAACTTGATAATCTCTACCAGGAAACCTATCCCAGAGGATAAAAATGTGAAGCTACTAGGATTCATTTTGGACGATAAGCTAATCTGGACCGAGCACGTCAGGCAACTTAATTTGAAACTGTCGCGTTCTCTTTTCTGTATTCGACAACTCAGACATTGCACAAATATAAACACCCTGAGATCAGTTTATTTTTCTTTATTCCATTCTCGTCTTAATTATGGCATTGTAGTTTGAGGAAACTCATCTGCAGTTTCTAGCGTTTTCCGACAACAAAAAAAAGCTATTAGAATTCTGTGCAATGCAAAATATAGAGAAACCTGCCGACCACTGTTTAAAAATTTAAAAATCATGACTCTTCCTTCCATTTACATTTGGAATACTTTGATAGAAATTCACAAAAGAATTCCCACATTAATAACACAATCAGACATTCACCAACACAACATCATAGGTGCAGATATAATAAGAGGACCTAGACATAGGCTCAGTAAATCCCAAAATAATTCACTGAATTTGAACGTCTACAACATTCTTCCAGGGGAAGTTAGAAAATTTCAATAAAACAATAAAATTATTTTTGCTCGAAAACCCCTTCTACTCTCTTGAATATGTTAAATGTGTAAGGCAAGGTGTAACTATGCTCAGGGAATCATGACTTGTCAATAACTTGTCAATAACTTTTCAATTATTTTAAATAATTGATGATATGATTGATCGACTTATGCTCAAGTTCTTGTATATGATGTCCATATTAATAACATATTAATGTATTACTCTATTATATTCATTTTATTTTATTTATTTATTTACACATTTTTTGACAAAAACTTTTTTACTACTTGTGAACTACAATTTTACTATTTTTGTAACTGTGACCTGGCATAAATGTATTTTGTGTACATAGCATAATTAATAAAGTATCTATCTATCTATATATACATCAGTGATATTTTCTCTGTGACCTCTGAATGCCAGTGAATTTTTAGCCAAAGCTAGAGTGATATCAATAATCCTGTGCAGAACTTCTTTCCAGAAATTTATTTCCTCTGAAACATCTTCCATCAAGGCCTCATCTATCTTACCCTTTTTACTCTTCCATTGATCATAAATGAAACATGAGGATACGTGGTTCTGAGATTGAGCATGAACCTTCAATTTTTTTGAAAGTCTGCCAATCCTTAGTTCCATCTTGAAACGATGACTTTTTCACTTTTGAAAATAACCAGAGGGTTCACAATATGCCGCGTTATTTTTTGGCGAATAACATAACCATTTTTTCTGAATGCTGATACCAGCATGGTTTGTTTGAGAATAATAAAATTTTGAGAATGATCTATTACTATCATCTTTCGGAAACTGAAGATCTGGCTGACAAGGTCCTTGGTTAACAATGAACATTTCAATTTTATCGGTGAGTGTCCGATTTTCGAAATGGCCCAAATCGGTTGGATAGGCGTCTTTCAAAATCGAACATAAAAAATTGTCTTCAGAATATCCGATACCTTCCGTAAACTCAATAGATTTATCAGGCAACAAAACAGTTTTCGGTACTTCTGACACCGAGATTGCACGTTCAGTAGAAATTTCTCCTTCATCACCTGTTGTTCCACTACAGTCTATCAAGAATGTTGTGATTTTCGGTAATTTCGATTTTTCTTCTTCAAGTCTTTTTCTTTTCCTTCTCTTTGAAGCCCCACTGCTCAAACTTTGGTTTAAATTCTCCATACTGGAAGGATTAGGTAGGTTTGTTATTCATGTTAATATCAATTATATGTAATATATAATTCCCTTACCTTTTACTCATTTTTCTTGAGTCTATATACTAACTACTATACAACTATACCATACCATTCCTTCCCCTATTCGCAATGCAACTCACTCATAATAGTAATAGTTACTTTTACTTAGTCTGCATATTCACAAAATGATTATCTCGACGCCTGATTCAATCACTGGCGTTCATCGATACGGTACGGAGTACGGACATTGCCGACAAATAACGATCAAACGATCCCTAGTCACAGTTTATAGCTAAAGAAGCAGTTAGCTCACTTGGTCCAAATGCATGTTCCAAGGTAACATCCACTCCAGGGAAACAATTCAGGATGCGCAGAAGACTGTACGCGATTATCGCTCTTCGAAGTATCCGAAAAATGTCCGTATTAGGGCCACTTGCACCGTAGTAGTAAACAATGGTTTAAGTCCTAAACTAAGTTTTAAGTATATTATTATCTTGCACCTTGTCGTAAACCTCGTTTAGTAGTCTTAACTAGCTGTTAAATTAAATCCCCAAAATTCTAGGGAATAAATAAGAGTTTAATAGTAAACTTTGAAACTTAACCATACATTTTAAGTAAGTGATGGTAATTTTGTTTATAAGAATCATGGATTTAGAATTGGAAGAAGACATTTTCCTAGAAGACTATTTAGATATCATAGAATTTGGCTTTCCTAGCCGTATTTATGAAAGGTTAAATTATTTTCAAGATATGAATGAATTAACTTTTTTCAAAAGGTTCAGACTATTGAAAGGGACAGTCCTTCAACTTATAGAAATAATAGAAGATCAACTAGAATACCCCCACGACGACTTGTAAGTATCTAGTGTACAATGATTATTTTTTAGTCAGTGTTGAAGAAAACTGTGAAAATAAATACAATAATTGTTTTTATAGAAACAATAGTGTTTCACCAATAAATCAGCTGCTAACAACCCTAAGATTTTATGCAAGGTCAGGGCATTTGGCTGCTGTAGCAGACTTTATGGAGATGCAACAACTAGTCGAGTAGTAAAACGAGTTTCTATAATTTTGGCACAGCTCTATGGAAACATTGTAAAAATGCCAACACCTGAAGAAAGACTTCGAGTTCAAACGGAATTTTATGACAGAGCTTCATTTCTTCAGTAATCGGTGTTGTTGATGGCACTCATAAAAATCCAGTCACCAGGTAAATTACTCTGTTCTTCCCTTTCTACCAATACTATATATGTGGTAATTAAGTTTGTGTATCATAACGTGTAGATTTGATAATTAATACCTATTACATATAAAATAGTGAACAAACATTTAAAAAAAATATTTGTGTTAACCCAAAATATAATGATTAATTTGTAGGTGATGATGCTGAAGTGTATAGGAATAGAAAAGGATATTTTTCTATAAATACCCAAGTTATATGTGATGCCTCTCTAAGATTTTTGGATGTTGTTGGAAGATGGCCAGGTTCCATCCATGATAATACCATTTTTAATAATTGCAGAATTCAGCGTAAATTTGAACAAGGATCTTTTCCAAACTGTGTGCTACTAGGTAAATACTTCATATTCTAATGAAAATATCACATTAAAAAACATCCTGTCTGATTTTTGTATACAATACTGTCCTACAACTTTATATGAAACTACTCCTCTGCTTTTAATACTAAAGGTGAGGGGACATCCATATAATAAAGCCTGGTCCATTAATTAATATGACATGTGTTGGCACTGTCAACATGAATTATACAATGGATCTACCTGTTCTGTCATATTTATAAATTATTTTGCAAAACTACAAATTTATTTATTTTATTTCAGGTGAGAGTGGAAAACCGTTAACACCTCAGTTGGTCTCTGAACATTCCCCGGAGATAAAGAATTAAATTTTCTTGGTACTTTCTCCCATGTTTTTATTTTATCTTGGTTGGTGACCGCATCCCTTTTTTTATTCTCCACTATATAAGTTTATATTTTGCAACAAGTTAAACAAACATGTTTTTTCATTTATCGTAAATTGCATGAGCGATTTCTGGAATTTTCTGTTTGTAAACTGATATTGACAAAGTTATTAAAAACTAGGTTAGACTAAGCCATGTGAAGATAGTCACTAGTACCAACTTATAGGAAAATAACCAGAAAGGTGGTTTAATATTAATCTAGTTTAGTTGAACGACGCTGCAAGCCAAACAGTTAATCTGAGATTTAATAAATTAATCGTGGTTTTCTTAACAGACGTTTAACACTAATATGGTGCAAGTGGCCCTTAGTAACACCGTAATACGCGGTATGCGCGAGGGATAGAAATCAGAGTTGCGCAGTGTACAAACGAGAACATAAAGATCAAAGTACCGACGCCAAGTGAGCGAACTGATTCTTTAGCTATAAACTGTGCCCTAGTGCTGAGCTGAAAGCTTCGATTTGGAACGCAGAACGCAGTCCACGGTATATCATCTCATATGATCAAGGTCATACTCGATGTTAGTGTTGACTCCAAACCGTAAAGTGGCGCTGAGATCGACTCAAGTGACTAACACGCAAGCGCGTGCCAGGGGGGCGTCAATACTGTCAAGTCAATGACAGTCTGTCATTCATTGTTTATAATCTTCAACGTGTGGAACATAAACAATTTAGAATTTTTCTGTTTGCTCTTGGTATTTGAAGTTTGAAGAAGTATTCGATTAATATGGTATTTTATTGTTGCGTGCCTTCCTGCGGTAACAATGGAAAAAATGTTAATTTGCATCGCTTTCCTGTTAACTGTACACAGGTAAGTATTTTTTAATTGATTTTGTATTCATTCATTTCTTATTTTTCATGAAACTCAACCAATGCTTGATTTATTTCCAGATTTGTGATATATGGTTACGAAAGATTGCTAGGAAGGACTTACAGTCTTTGAATAGAAATCAATTGTATAAAAACTATAGGATATGCGAAGAACATTTTCATGAAAGCTGTATTTTGCCAGTGTTTCCTAGAAGATTAAAATTAGGTTCATTACCGGTATGGAATCTTGGAGGTATGTAAAATTTGCGCAAGTTGTTCAAATACAATATTTTTTTGAGTTTTTCAAATATTAATTATTGAAATTCAGGTTATAACTACATTTATTTTTTATGCAGAAACTGAATACACAATAGAGGATTGCATGCACAAGACTCACTCTATGTTGGAAACACCCAGCTCCTCTACTGCATTGGAAATGATGAGGTGTACCAGTCCAGTCACTGAATGTTCAACAATCGAAGACAGTTTATGTGCAACCCAAGGAAGTACAGGTACTTATTATTGTTTTTTACCACTTGTTTGCAAGCGTTACAATCGAAAACTCAAGTGGAATGGACTGGAGCATTTACCGTTCATGTAAACATTACAAATGGTGAGCTCGAAAATAAGTCAGAAGCTTGAAGAGGTTACGTTTTAATTTATTTATATTTTAATAATTTACTTTTAAATGTAATCAAAATATCTTTCATGGCGACAGTTGGGTATTTGTTGATGCAGCGCAATAATGCTTCAGAAACTATTTCTAGTTTCGATGAAATGAAGATTGGAATGCAATTTTACAAAATCGTGAAAAGCGAAAACTCAGGCCATGTATTATTAATTATGAAAGTATAATTGATCGTTATTTAGATGAAGAATATTTACCTGTGGTCGCACGTTGAACGGCTGAAAGAATATTTTGATCGTTGTGAGAGCTTAGTGGAACGCACTCATAATGTTGTCCCAGAGGTCCATCGCTCTTTACAAAACATATACAAAGTGACTAGAATTTGTCTATACTATAAGAAGTTATCTTAGTATCAAGTTTTTGATTTTAGCAACTGAATTGCCACTTTCAGTCTCTTGGAAATATTAACATTTTAGTCCCAAGGCAGTAAAAGTGGCATTTATCAGTTCCTAACATCAGAGATTTCCTGCAATGCCAAACTTATAAATGGCAAACTTTTGAAAATATGTGCCTAAAACTTTTTTTTTAAGGAGTGAAGGGTTTCCTACCTGAGGCCGTTGGCACTGCTGATTTCCTTCTGTTCTTCGACAAGCTATTCGATAGTTTTAATGGAACTTTATTCAGCCCACAACATAGAAAATATCTGAGAACAGCATTAACCAAGAATTCTGAACATCTTGAATTTTGGAATAAAGTAGTTCCAGTATTGCAGTCTTTGAAATTTTTGGAAAAAGGAAAGCATTATGTGACTCCATCAGTTTCAAACTGGATTTTGACAATTAAAAATATGAATGCACTATTTAGCAAGCTATCAAAAGAAGGTTTCACTTACTTGAAACCTAGAGCACTCAACCAAGACCCTTTGGAAAACTTTTTTGGCCAGATTCGCAGTCATGGTGTACGATATGTAAACCCTACCTGTTTTTCATTTATTGGATCTTTCAAAACTCTAATTATTAACATTTTTTTTAGTGTCCATTCCCCAGGATCCAATTGTGAAGCTGACTCAAATATGCCACTGAATAATTTGAATAATTTACTTCTAAATGAATCAAACATTCAAAACTCAGAAATGGAAAATGAAGAAAGCCAAGAAATTTCTGTACCTCTGGCTACAAATTATCAAGTGTCATATTTGGGTCAGTCTGTAATAAAATATGTAGGTGGATTTGTTTTAAAAAAAATGTTGAAGTTTATAACATGCAAATCATGCAAAGGGGAACTTTTGTCAGGGAATGATCAATTTAATTTTATGATCGATGCTAAGGAATACCACCCTAATGCACTTATAACTCCTGGTTCAAAAATGACTTCCTATTTTGTTTATTTCATATCTGAATTAAATAAATATTTAGAACATAAAGGAACTGAAATAAGCTTGAATCGTCACATATTAGCATTTTTGAACCAACATACAAATTCTGTAGGATGTCCAGTACATAGACGAAAAATGAAACGAATGTTTTATAAATTCATATGTTTTTATAATTTTAAAAAAAAAGAATTGACTACTAGCCCATAGTCGATACCTTAAATATAAAAAAAGGCAAGCAAAAATTAGAGCTCTCAAGAAATTGACTTGATAACAATATTTCTTATAGTAATGAGGATGTCCTCAAACATGTAAAGTTCAAGTGTTGGCAATTATAATAAAAACAAGATGCATTTTTATTTTGTCCTTTGTCTACTGTGTGCCAAGTTCTCAACATTCGCCCAAACTGTCATTGTGAATTTGAGTTGATTCTTTTATTTTTTAATGAACCTTTGTTATAACTGATTGAATGACACTGATGTTTAACAATACAAATCGATACCACCCCTTCGTCATATACTTGTTACTATCACTCCTGAATGCACATTTCGATCATATCTTCATATCTTTTTCAAACAATTTTTTATAGTATATTAAAGTATAAGTGGATAAAAAGGGCTTTAAAACACGCGCGATTTTTCGAGCACGACGGCGCAGCCGGAGTGCTCGAAATAGAGCAAGTGTTTTTAAGACCAGTTATCCACGAATACTTTACGTTATTTTTTTTTATTGGTGCACTTTGAAATCATATATACTGGTATTATTACTACAAATAATAGAAATAAGAAGGTTGAATTCGTGATGTGACATCAGTATACCTTTCGTTGTCATGGAAATGAGAAAAACATTCATTTGCAAATTGTTACCAAAGATCAATATTTGTTGTCACCAGAGCTCAAAAATGAATTATTCTAATATCGATTTTTTGAATAGTGAGGCAGAATCGCGGTTAATACCGCAAAAATCCAGTGATATATATAAAAAAGAATATGAAAAGTTCATCAAATGGATGGAGGAGCACATATAAATGAACGAATTGTGAGTAATATTTTGACGTTACAAGGTACTCCTGTCAGATCAATAATCAAAAATTTGTCATTTAGACTTCACGTTTCTCGATTTGTTGATGGTGTCATGGTTACCTTTAAAAAACGCGCGTTTTTTAAAGTTCGATTTAAACACGCTGAGGCGTGCTTTAAATGGGTAAAAAGGGGCACCAATAAAAAAAAAAATTTAATCACCAAGCACACCAGAAATAATGAGGAGAAATTTTTCAGCTTATCACATTCAATATTTTTTCTTCAGACAAATATGACGAGTGAGATCCATTCGTCTCTGTTTTGAGTTTTCAATACGGTGATAGCTGAGTCAGCCATTTTGATTGAATATTGCTCATTTGCACCACACAGTGCTGAGAAATCCTTTATGTTGAGGAATCCCTAATACCACATAAATGGTGGTCGAGGGTCCTCGGCAGAAAGGTTTTCCTGGCAGAGTCAGGGGTCTCGTGATTTCTTTTTTTCGCATTTTGTACAGTAATGCACTACATTAACGACCTCAAAATTGTACAGTAATGGGCCATTTTACAGCATAGCAACCATTAACATTTAACGTTCTCGTACCTTTCCATAGATTTTACTGGAAGAAGCTTCCCGGGCTGCATTTAAGATATCTTCCAAGTCGTTTTCATCAGCCATTTCGATAATTATTTGAAAAATGACTTAATTTGGATGTCATCAACGTTGTCAATTACAAAAAAATATCCTGGTTATATTGATAAGTTACTGCTAACTTTTTTTAGAATTTCTCTGTAACTTATTATCATCAGATTTCAATATGGAAGGCAAAATAAATAATTATTTACCAAATGCAAAAAAAAGTATATGCACAATGTCAGAAAAGTTATTTTACTTGACTCGTATGGTATTTAAATCCTCGCTTCGCTTGGATTCAACTTACCATACTCGTCAAGTAAAATTCCACTTTTCTGAACTTTATCCATAATACTATTATGAGCCGAATTCAAAAATTGCCGCCTATTGATTAGTTCATGACTCCAACCACGTAGGTGGCGCTGAAATCAGTCGGGAAATTTTGACATTGAGTTTGCGGTCTATATCAGTATGGAACTCTTGTCTATGACGCAGTCGGTTGGGGGCTGGACTGGGATGGCTTGCGTCGGCTTGCGACAAATAATAACGTGCACATAGTACATACTGCACACAGAGGGTAGAATATTCGCAGCACATCACAGTAAGAGTCGTAAGACTGAAGAATATATTCTGAAAACTTATTCGCGTTATCAGAATAGAATAACAATTTCAAACATATTGTTACACTTACCGCGTGGGCCCTCCGGGCCCCCGTAACATCCGCCGCGGGGTTTCGCGGTATAGTAGAACTGCCACTGATTTTAGTATGTGATGATGAAGATGTTCCTGATGAAGTGCTTTGTAGAATTCCAGATTATTGTTGTTTATAACTTCATTCATTTTATGTCTGTAAGCATATCGGAATGGTTCGGTAAATATTATTGGGTTTGTGTGAATTGATTTGTCAATGAAATCTTCTGTAAGGTTGGGCACGATTTTATACGGCCAAAGAAAAACTACATCTTCGGTTAAGTGAAATGCATTATTAACCGCTGTCTCAATTAATACTTTATTGGATGCGTTGGGTTTTATCAGTGAATTAATCAGATATAACCCATCAGTTAATCTATGTAAAATCTCAGCTAAATTTCTGCCATGAATACTCGCTATCATTATAATTTTTCCTTTTCTCATGGAGGATTTGCTGTCACTATAGGTGAATTTAATGTTGGTAATGCATTGACCTTTTTGCAGTAGTTGCTCTGGAGGAATTGAATGATTGAAGTATAACTAATATGTCTAAAAACCATGGTGTATTCACTTATACCTGTAAAATATTGGAACAAACTGGGGGACACCAGCCCACTTGATGACTGGAGTTATCTAGAGTTTCAGATGGCACCGACGTCGTTTCTTGTCATAATTCAGTAAACTGCAATTACAGACCACACAGGGTGTTTTTGTGATTTGTGTCCCTGATCCGTTCTGTGATTGTGCTTTTGTCGGTTTTAATTTTATGTCAATTCGTTGTGAAATATTTTGAGGTTGATCGATCGATGTAACATATTTTAGAACAAACTATTCCATGTACTGATGTCAGTTATGTCAGTGTTATATAGAATTTTCGAGAGGTTTTCCGAAATAATTCTAATTATAAACGGTACCAATTTATTTTGTATGGTTAATTTCCTATTGATACGGCTCCACCGAGTTGGTACTTATGTATTTCTGTCCCTGTTTGCTCATGATAAAAATATTATGATGGAGCGGATAATGATTTTATGAAGTGCTGTAAATTACATACAATTACTTAATTTAGCTTTCAAACCAATGAAAGTACGGGAGATGCAATCTCTTTCGCTTTCTGAAAAATCTATATTCTAGTCTGAAGGAAGTGTTTTGCGACATATCTACAGCTTTTGACTGTTACATAAGCTTCATCTCTACAGCTTCAGAGGACGAAGCTTCAATTGGTTCGAATCCTCTCAGCTTTTGGACAAATTAAGAGGTGTTCACTATTTTGGCAAACAACACGACTATCTTATCGCAAGAACTCAAATTACCTTCATATAGCGGAGTAAAAATAGCTTAAAATCATGCATTATTTTGGAATCCTGGAGGACTCCATGGATTTTCCTGAAACCTTCTGATATTACTTAGAAATTACTCGCAGAAAAAAGTTATAAACTTATATTCGTGCGCTGCTTGTTTATTAATTTTTTAAACAATGAAAAACAATTTTGTTAGGCAAATTTTACCTTGATTGATGCTATAGGGGTTTTTGAGGTCGCCAAACCAGAATATGATATCGAAAGAACGATGGCGTAGCCAGTCGTAAAGGTAGATTTCATGAATGATAATTTAGTTACACATTTTGTATTTATGTATACATCTCGGAGAAAAAATTTTCGTATAAAAGTCTAATGAAGCTCTATCAAACAACTTATAGTTTGCCGATATTGGGTATAAAAATGAAATATTGCGAATTTTTTTAAATGTTTCAACAGCTGCCATTTTGAGACTATTGGACCATTTTTGAAATTAGCCGAGGTATTCATAAGAAGTATTTTTGTTTCATTCGGTTGAAAAATTTCGTTTTATCCCATATATAAGTTTCAATATCACATTTTAAACTAGAGTTTTTGAAGCATGGCCTCAAAATTCAAATTTGTAATTTTTTTAAATGATTCAATATTTTGAGCTCTGTATTTTTCGAAATAAAATTTCTTTTTTTTTTGTTAATTGTCCTTTTTTATTTGTTTATTTTGAGAGCAATCTGTGAAAATTTCAGATGTTTATCTTGAAAATAAAAAAAAATTGATTTTAGACAGAATTCTGCTTTGACGTAATTTCATTTACGTACTATTCCCATACATATTTTTTCACTTTTGAAAACATGACTTTTCGTTAGCTGCATTTTTCTTCTTTCAGTTAAGTTGTTGTTATGTTAATTTAATCAATTAGATCAAAAGTTATAATAAATTTAGTGTAAAGCGCTCGTGGCTGCTCCTCCAGCGCTGCACTTCAAAGTCGCCGCCTCACACTTTTTTCGCACTTTAGCAAAAAAAACTTATTTGTTGAATAATTATTGAGGCACACACTTTACGGTTGGTAACTTTTTATATGTTGTTCCCAACATCATCACTAATGTACGGTAAAAAGTAACCATCATCCCCCAACTGATGTTTAATCTCTCTCTAACATTCAAATATGATATTTTCGATCCAATATAAAGTACATCAAAAGATAAACTTATATTTCTGTTCTCAACAAAAATTTCAAGCTTTTTATAAAAATGAACAATTTGTCAATTTACTAAAAAATATAATATTTTCTTATTTGATACAATTTACTTATATTAAAAAGGGAAAAAATATTATACGCTGCGTATACCTTGTTTGAGGTCGTAATATGAATATATGTTGGTTAGGTAATTTTTTTTTTCTATATAAACGTTATTAAATTTTATTTAACAAAAAATTGTATAGATTTTGTTTATATTTGTCGAAATTTTATTATTAATTCAATTTTTTTAATAAAACCAATCAAATCTTCTTGAAGTACAGATTACAAGCTTCAGAAAGTACTATTGAAAAATCTTGATATCAATAAACTAGAGTTTTTGAAGCATGTCCTAAAAATTATTATTCATTTTTTAAATTTTAATTTTTGTATGATTCTTTTTCATTTGCACACCTTCCAAAGTGTCATTTTGGGACTAAACTGTACAAATTTCAGATGTTTATCTTGAAAATTTAAAGAATGGCAGATCTTTAATTGATTTTATAGAAAATTCTACTTAGACGTTACTTCATATATGTACTATTCCTATTCCTTTTTTTTTTCATTTGAAAACAAGACATTTCGTCAGCTACTTTTTCCTTCTTTCATTCAAATTTTTGTAAGCTTAATTTTATCAATTAGCTCAAAAGTTTTAACAAATTAAGTGAAGCGCGCTCATGGCTACGTGCTCCTCAAGAGATGTACTTCAGTGTCGCTACCTCACGTTTTCGTACATTAGAAAAAAAATCTGCAGCTTACAGTTTTCATTTAAAAAAAAATATGTATATACCTTTTTCATATAAAATCTTCCATTCTTTCGAATGGCAATATCAGTTTTTTTTTTTAATTTATATATTTTTTAAGACATTCAAAAACAATGTAATTTTGCAACTTATTTGTTAAATAATAAATTAAGCACACACTTTACGGTTGGTTACTTTTTATATGTTGTTCCTTACATCATCACTAATGACAGGAAGAAGTTCTCACAGTCCCCTAACTTTCTGAAGCTAAAATCTAATATTACTCCACTACTAGTAAAATGACTTGTATATGTATAAATTAATTTGAATCTTCTCTGAACTACCTTTGCCATTTGTAATATTTTTTTTCAACTTGTGATTGTAATGTATCTAGTAACTAGCAAGTCAATAATTTTATTATCAGTTTTATATTTATTTTTTATATTATATATATTTTGTATAAATTTTTTTCCATGAGATGACAATCTTCTGACTCAAAGTATTGGAATATTCCAAATATAGTGGATATTTTTTTCCAAAGAGCCATGGGACCCTCTGTAACGGTTCGGAATTCACTAGCAAAATCAAGATATCTTCATAGAATTGAAAGTCCACGCTCACTTGTGAAATTCATGTGTTTATTAAAAAGTGAAAATTATCCTAATCATAGTCATTAGTCTTATTGATCTTGGGAGTGGGCCTTGTTCTTCCGAACAACTGCTTGGTTTAGATCGCCCTCCTTCTCCGATTATCTCATGCGGGGTGTTACTGAAAAATGAAAGAGAAGCATTTGGATTATTGTTTTCTCCCCTCACCTTTGTAAGTAGGGCTCACCTTTTCCTGAGAAGTCATTCTAAGATAGCTGGAAGCAGCCTAGACTGTCGCACACCAGGATTCATCGATTTCTCAACTTCATCAACAGATTTTATGATATCTACAATGAAATCTCTGATTTTGTTCATATCAGAAGGTTGTTAGAGAGGTAATAGTCGGGTAGAGATGGGCAGTGAAT
Source organism: Gonioctena quinquepunctata (assembly GCA_018342105.1). Lineage (NCBI taxonomy): Eukaryota > Metazoa > Arthropoda > Insecta > Coleoptera > Chrysomelidae > Gonioctena > Gonioctena quinquepunctata. The sequence continues at coordinate 177,567 of JAFIRS010000414.1, forward strand.
GGCTTGGTAATAGTTTGTATCGGAAAGTTTAATGGAACAATGTAATCGGGAACATTTTCCAATCCCCTCAATTTCCAAGGTAATTCATCATCTAGAGACATCAGTCCACCCTCCTACCTGTTCTCATTCCTTCGTGGAAGTTTCCATGATCCCAAAAAGGCCATTTGAGAAGAAATTGTCGTGTGGAAAACTATTTTCTGGGCCAAATCCCTGTCATCAAATTACCCTGTGTACATTTAATCTCAAAGCGCATATGCATATGAGGAATGAACACGGTATTCGTTTTCCAGTTTCAAACTGAAATTGACCTGGAGGATGTAATTGGGGTGCGCTCGACGGGTGGCCCATAAACCCAGTATCTATTGTCAATAGCACTTGAGATTTTCGGATAGAAAGGCGTAATTTACTATAATCCTAGGAAGGCCTTTTAAAAGTTTGGGATTTATAAAACAAGTGTACGAGATATTGTTTCTTTGTTCGGCTTCCCGTATATTTTTTCAAGATGTCGAGTTAAAAACAGATTTTCTCTGAGAACCATAGAAAAAAATACAACGGACGAGCGGCAATTTTAGCCGGCTATGGGTGGGAGAGTAATAGTTTCGAGGCCGAGAAAGCTTTCCTCAAATCGAGAATGGTCACTTGAGTTCACTTCACTGCGCTTGGCCTTTCGAGCTGGAATACGCTCTACGACCTGGGGGTGAGTGATATATTTTCTTATTTTCTTCGAAAGCGCGCTGACGGCGTGCGATTTTCTGCGACTACAGCCTGTCCAGTAGATATTATACGAGTGCTTCCTGGGGAAAAGCAGCTCAATTCTTTCACAGTTATTTGGAGTCCTAACTGTGATCTCGAAGCCTAGCGATAAATTTTATTTTTGAGAATTCTTATCGACGCTTCGCATCCTACACCGTCCTAAGGACTAGATACGAGGGTTGATAGCCAACGGCAGCAGATTGAGGGATTTTTGGATCGTCAAGTCCAAGAGTTCTAGCCTCCAGTCTTTTGATTATTCAACCTTTTCGTTTCAGCTCCTGATACAGGTTTTTCCAGCGTCCGGATGATTTCTACGTTGAAGTTGATTTGTATACTAATTAACCCTTCTCTTACAGGATCCTGCACACGTATGCTTTGGTATGCGGGGTGGAACAAGTCTAATTCGATTTCTCCTGAGGCTGGGAGAATACCCCCTTATCGTCGGCAGCTCACTGACGTGATATCCCTCACAAACCGCGATTTGTGACAGATACACGAAGCGAGACGTCCAGCAGATTGAACCCAGAGATCATATACGTGTATGAACCCCAGTTCACGGGTCTTTCTGCGACTAAAAACGTATCAGTTACACTGCGGTGATAGGTGTAAACACGGTTTATTAATAATAAATTCTATCAACAAAACTAAAGGTTTTAGCTCATGTGTGTCGAATATGTGTAGGGATCGTAGGTGCCTCTGTATGACCGTAGCATAAGCTCAATTTTGTGTTTGCAGTTGTACGCGTTATATAGTTCTGTCTTAGGGAAATTTCATTAAGATATGTACGGTACGGTATTAGGGAGTAAATTCACTTTCAACACCCCCCCATGTCCTACAATTTACGCTCGAGGACTCGACCAGAAACACAAATTCAACAAACTTCATGTGTACTTCACCCCGTTGAAGGTATTACGCGAGTTTCATATACCCAAGCTCTTGGTTGTTCTCCACATGAGAACCGGTCGGCTTTTCAGCCCATCTTATCAACAGCGCCAGTCCGTGATTCATTTTCTGTTGAAAATAATTTTTCTTTTGGCTCTAGCTTGGAGAGCCCTGAAATCATTAGGGATAATTCTGTCTCAGAAAGTTTAGGCCCGAAGAGCGCACAGCTGTTTGTTGAATCGCGCAACGGAATCTAGCGTTCCACTAGATTCGCAAAAAGCGGTGCATTTAAATTCACTTACACCTCCTAGGTTAAACCGTGTGAGAGGAAGTATGGATTGTATGAATGTGAACAAAATTCCCGTTGGGAACCTTCCTGGTGACGACAATGATGAAACACCGAATAATTTTTCTGTTGAACAGAATACAATGCGTGATCTGAGTCAGAGGGACAATTCCAATAATTTTTGTTTCTATAGGCCATTGAGAGCCTCCAGTAATATTTTGAATTTTGGTGATAGACCCGCCAGGGTAACTCAAACCCCAGTAAATAATGGCTCAGCCCAACGAGTTGTGGAAGCCTTCCAAAATTTAGAGCGCAATACATTAAGTTCAGGGGCTTCCAGCCCACTCAATTTTTTTGAACAATTTTCAATAAATTCAGGAATGAATGAGAATAGAATGTATGAGTCAAACCGCCTCCGCACTCCAGACAATAACTCAATTATATCAGAGCTCAATTGCTCGCGAGCTAATGTCGGGTCCCCGATCGAAGGGGTCCCATCTGCACGTGAGGCCGTTCATCAGACGGCCCGCCCGATTAGTGAAATCCCTGCTATTCGGCAGGTGGTATCGCCAGAGGAACGGGAAGAATGGGATTTATTCTTGAGGTTCGAGAGGTTCCGTGAAATGAAACGGAAGACACCGGTAATCAATGCCGGTGAGGGAATCTCACCGCCCCCTTCCCCTGTAGGTAATCGACCTGTTTCGAGACGAAATCACTTTGAGAAAATCGCCAGGTAGACTTCAAGAAAAATCTGATTTTTGACAGACAGATCTAAACATTGTAGTAAGTTGTATAATCATTGTAAGCGATCAAGTCACAATTTTTTGCATGAAGTAATGTTGACAGAAAAAGAAAATTTCATAGGTTTGAAGTTTGACATTTTGCGTGACACAAACATTCCTTAACCGCGCCAGCTACTAATGAAGTCCTAAGCAGAATTTAACGTTCTTCATTCGTGTCTCCCAAAAATTCTGAACAAAATCGAATCAGTGAATACACCAGGGTTTTTAGGCATCTTGAGTATAACCTACCTTTTTCGAAAAGTCAAAAAAATTAAAAATTCTAAAATTTCAACGCTCTGTAGATCGGTAACGATGCGTTTGCGGACACATGTTTATGGAAAAAAGTCTTATTTTGACCTGAAAAATACGCCCCTGAAATCTTGATATTGAATTTTGAAACACCCTGTATATCACGCTCCAGTACCGTTTATTACTCTTGAATAAACAGACGATGTTTCATGAATTTTGGTAACCCCTGAACTTGATGCTAATGACGTATGATAAGGTAAGACAGTTTGTGAGCTCAAACTACTGTTCCAGAGATGAATGAATCTCATATGTTGGTCATAAATATTGTTGAAGTATGATTACGCTTTCCCCTAGTACTATGCGTCCGCTTTGCACTAATTGTTATTATAAAATACCTTTATTGAATAGGGATTAAACCAGAAATCAAAGTTATGAAGACAAATAAAATGCGAAGTTAAAAGAAATGTAAAAATTATTAATTTGCCTGTTCACCCCTCTTGCAATCTTCTACTGCGCAAGACGGCACGTATGAAAATGGATGGTTTTCGAATACCAAAACATAACTTTTTGTAGGGTATGCAATCACAGAAACGTTGAAAACACTCGACGACAATCCAATTCAATTCTGGTAGGAAAAGCTACTCCTTCCTATTAAATCAGATGTCCAAAACTATTATATCACCAAATCAATATTAGAAACAAAAACATATGAGACTCCACCAAAAATATTCCCCATGGGAAAATTCTCCAAAAAAACAAGGGTACGATCCTCTGTAGAACCCTATAACAATTTATCTCGTTATACAACACAGATATATACAAAAATTTGCCAACAGCTTACCTTCGATGGAGGGTTCATTTCGAGTCCACGAAAATGTCTGCCACGACGAAAAATGGAGAATGAAAAATCCACAACACAATGGCCTGGCTTACAGGAATGCATCCCTTGAGGTAGCAGTATCACACTTCTCTCCGCCGTCAAATCCCGAATCCCGTGGTAGAAATAGAAATTGTGAAGACCCCTGGCTTTCCAAATAGCAGAACCTTTCGCCGTCACAGCGCCTTGGATTTTCCTCTCTTCTCCGTTCTCTCGCTAATAGGAAGCCTAGCTCACGCGACTTGCCTCGAGAGCCGCCCATTGGAAGAAATCACTTCCATGATAATAAACAATGATGAGATTTCACAAAGATAGCCGAAGACTAATTCGTACTTCACATTCCTTTACTACGAACGTACTTGCTTCCCAAAATGAATAAAAACTTAACTAGACAATTTCAGAAAATACTAAATTTGAGAATGAGACACTTGGTAATTTCCAAAGAAATGCTCCGTGAGTGGCGAATCGATCTATCATGAGTTCACTTGTGGTACTAGTCCAACTAAATTCGGATAATTCCAAGATATAAGTAGTCCGGCAAGATTATGGCAATCTCCGAATAAAAAAAAACATAGTAAAGAAATTGTACATGATACAATATTCAAAACAAAATTCTAGAATTTCCGAGAATTGTTCTTTTCGGAACCATCTGGTTCTTGTAATTATAGACATCATTCAATTTTTGTCATCGGAATACCCAGACGGCCTGGCTGAAGAATCTAGGTCAACGGTCGTAAACAACCTGTAATAATAATATATAATAATGATAATATATGTTCATTTACTAGGTAACGAACAAAAAAGTTTCCAGGAGAAAGTATGTATAAATACCAAGTAAATAAACAGGAACGCCATGTAGTCCTGGGAGGACTGTCTATGGAGAGGTTTATGTTTATTTGCTTTCATGAACATATGTGCAAAATTCAAATTGCTGATCCATTTCTTAACTTATAAGTATGTTCCTATGACTATATAAGATAGAGAATACAAATAAGTCTACCCGATATACATAATCAATAAGATATAGAATATAATGAATAAAGTACATGGTAGGATGATTTTAATTCTCTTCATTTTATTCATTTAATGAATAATTGAACGAAAGTGTGCCCTTCCACGTTGCAAGATCCATTTTTTAAAGGTTTTTTATAAAACAGTTTCGATTTGATGCATCTTATATTTTCCGGAAATCACGAGTATGCCACTGTGCTGTTACAACCGTCGGTCCGACCGTTAGGAGGGACGTCTTGTTCCAGATGTTCGATAACCGCCGATGGAAACTTCGAGAAATTGTTATCGATTTTATCGATGATGTTGTCGTGTGGAAAGCCAAATCGTGAAGCGTTCACATGTCGCCGCTCAGACTCGCATTTCCCGCGAGCCTTTGAGCTTCAGTGAACCCTCACATCAACCTACCCTGTGTATATTCCATCTCAGAGCGCATATCCATATGAGAAATGAACACGGTATAAAAAAAACATATGAAACACATTTTTTCCTACGAATTGAAGGAACATCAATAATAGTTCTTTAGTTTTGAAACTGAAATTGACCAGACGCACGAAATTGGAGGTGTGGAACGACAAGTGCTCACTGCAAGTGCATTCAATGGGGGCCCGTAAAGCCATAAAACCATTGTCAACTGCACTCGAGATTTTCGGTTAGGAAAGATTCCGTCGGATGGTAGTAAATTAACAGCTTAGGATGTCGGGAACAATTGAACAAGATATTGTTTTTTTTTTGTTTCGGCATGTCGATTTTGTTCAAGAATTCGGGTGAAAACAGACTTTCTCTGAAAGGCGATAACGGTCGAAGTCAAGTTGAATACGCTCTGCTCTTGTGCGATTTCCGCGAATACAGCTTCTCCAGTGTGTATTTCATAAGTGCTTCCTGGGAATAGCAGCATATTCTTCCACAGTTATTTGGGTTTCTACCGGTGATCTCGAAGCCTCAAGATTTGTTTTTTCTCTAAAGGATTTTTCATCGACGCTTCGCATCATTCATGTCCCGAAGACTTCATAAGAGGATTGATAGCCGACTGCAGCGGATTAAGAGGTTTTTGGACGTCAACTCCAAGAGCTCTTGCCTCCACTTTTTTTATCCATCTACCTCTTTTGTTTCAGCTACTGATACAGTGTTTTTCAGCGTCCAGCTTACTCAGACGTTCTAGGTAAAATTATCTACTGATTAACCCTCCTCTCACAGGATCCTGCACACGTGTGCCTTGGTGCGTAGGATTATCTGAGCCCGATAAATGTGGCCGCCTCTGAGTTTGGAGAGGACCCCTCGCATCCCAGGTGCTCACTGACGTGCGATTCTTCATGACCCGCGAGTTGTGAAAGATACACTGAAGCGAGATGTCAACCAGATTTCACCCCGAGATTACACACGTGTGTAAACCTCACGCGATACTTTCTGCGACTAAAAACGCATCAGTTACACTGCGGTGATAGGTGTAAACACGGGTTGATGATAAATCGAGTCAATGAAACTAAAGGTTTAGTTCACGTTTGTCGAAAAGGTGAAGAGATCGTAGGTACCTCTGTATCACCGTAGCCTAGGCTCAATGTGGTGTGATACAGTTGTACGCGTTATTTTGTTCTGTGTTAGAGGCATTTTATTGAGATAGGTCACGGTACGCGCCTAATTTTCAGGGAGTAACTCTGACATCCATTCATGTCCTATAATTTACGCTCGAGGACTCGCCACAAAACAAGAATTCAACAAATGCATGTGTACTTCACCCCGTTGAAAGCATCACGCGAGTTTCATCCAACCAAGCTCTTGATTGTTCTCCATATGATAATCGTTCGACTTTTCAACCCACCTAACTGCGCGAGTTTGTGGTTAATTTTCTGTTGAAATTGTTTTTCTTTTGACTCTAGCTTGGAGAGTCTTGAAATCAATAGAGACAATTCTGCCTCAGAAAGTCTGACCGTCACACAGTACGGGCTCCATATTATTGGTTCGAAGAGCCCACAGTTGTTTGTTGAATCGCAACGCGTCAAAAACTGCGCTACGGAATCTAGCGACCACCTAGATTCGCAAAAATTGGTTCATTTAAATTCACTTGCATCTCCTAGGCTAAACCGTAAGGTTAGTGAATGAAGTGCGTGAAATTTCCTCCCACTCTCCGCCAACGTCAGACCCAGGCAATGTTATGCAAGGTCTGACTACGATTTTCAAAGCATTTTCGACTTTGGCCGCTACCGGCATCGACAAGGGACTCGCTATAGTGCAGCCCCTAAATTTGCAGAATTACCACAAGAGTGCCCGCAAAAGTTTTCGAAGGACGTCAAAAGAACTTTGTCAAAATTTCCGAATACGGAATGGACGGATATTGCCATCAACTGGTTAAGAGGCGATGCTTTTGAATGGTTCAGGGGCTATGCCAATACCAACAAAGATTGGTATTTCTTCAAAAATCGCTTGCTTGATAGTTTCGACAACGAAACTTTCCGCGCAAATGCAATGAGCCAATTGTTCGGCCAGGAACAGTCTGCGGAAGAGAATGTAAGCACGTTCATAGCTCACCAGTGGGGATTGGCCACTAGACTAGTGCCATCCATGCCCGAACCCGAAATGGCACTTTTGATCGTCCACAAAATAAACCCTGCTCCGCGAGTTCATCTACAGAATTTGCGCTTCGATACAATTGAACAACTGGCCCAATTAGGGATAAGTAATGAACTACGCTGAAAGAAGCGAGTCAGCTGAAAAGCGCCCCGATGGAAAAACGTAAGGCGGAAAAAATCTCCATAGGATTTTTCCAGGCCCAACGTTTCTGAAAAATCGTGGAACACTCCTCAGTGCATGTAAGTGCTCCTCAAGAGCGTTATATTCCCCGCAATGATTTCGCAAATTGCAGCAATTTCCCACAAAATATGAATTCATACAGGTCGTAGCCGCCTAGGCAGGGCCCGCCCCAATTCGGCGAAAATCGTCGAGTTCCCTATAACGAGAGGATTAGGGAACAAAATCAGCGATACACCGCTCTGCAGAGGCGAGATCCTCAGCGCGGGGCAGAGCCTTACCGAGTGCCCCCTCGGGACGTCGTGGCGTTTAGAAAACGACCGACGCCGAGCGCTTCGCCAGGGCCCCAACGCGATAAGCCCTCCGGGAGTGGAGGCAATGGGAATAGTTAGGAAGCAATATTTTTCCACGAATATTTATTTTTGCACAGCTTTCTAATACAGTACCGTATGGATTCAAGGAGAAGTATTGTTAAATGAGAGTAGTAGGGCTGGGTGCACGGGTAGAACCAAAAGTCTAATTTTGTATTTCGTGCAAATTCTTTATTTGTTATCGCAGAGCGCTACGAACTATATAGTCATCTTCAGTGCTTGCCTCCAAAATAAGAGAATAATGTTTGAATGTTCTTAAATGGTTATATCAACTAATTGTCAAAGTATCACTTACTCGATTACTCTCGTCTCATCGTCATAATGGATTTAACGAAAGTTCAAAGAGGCCGCCTACATCGAAGCCAATAACGCCTTCAGTCAACCAAGCGTCGAGATCAAGAACGTATGGAAACCACTAATTGCTCTTCCTTGCGGACTGCAGAGGCGTGAAACTTCACGCACTACCATACCTCGTAAAAAGACACGCACCACAGCACATGGCGGAATTACACGCATCATTGCACCGACAGATATATAAATTGGTAAGTAGCACCTAAACTTGTCAGTATTCACCTGAAGACGATTGCAGATACAAGCTTTCGAAACATCGTGAAAACCTTTCAAATCCATTAAGACGATGGACGTCCGAAACGAGAGTAATCAAGTTAACACATCGTCGACAACTTTCAAACAAATATCACTTACTCTTCAGGCAAGAACAAGGGCAACCCATAGAAAACAGACATTCACGAAGTTAAAATGTATAAAATTGTGACAAACAGTGTAAAACAAATTCTTTTTATAGAACATCTTTATCAACTGCGTTTTTAATTATGTCATCCAAAATTCATCTGTGTTGTGTTAATTTTAGGTTTGACAAATTGAAAAACGCTTGCAGTTGATTTTAAAAAATATTTATGTTTTGCACTGTTTGTCACAATTTTATATATTTCAACTTTGTGAATGTCTCTATCTCATAGGTTGCCCTTATTCTTGCCTAACGAGTAAGTGATACTTGACAATTATTTAAAATAACAATTTAATAACATTCAAACATCAATCACTTACTTTGCAGGCAAGCTCTGAAGATGACCATATAGGTCGAAAGCTCTCTGAGATTAAAAATAATACATTTTCACAAAATACAAAATTAGACTTCTGGAAGTATTGATATCGTCTATAAATTATTCAAAATCTTTGTCGTCAGACAGGCACCTAACCAATCAACCGACTTAAATTCGGTATATGTTCTTTTTCACGAATTTTCTGAAGCCTCTTATTGATATTTCTAGATTATAAACTATTCACTTGAAAACATTTTTTTTTATTACATATAGATTTTCTTGAGAATTTCCATAAATGTCAATTAATATTCAAAAAATATGTCATATCTCATTTTAGCCGAAAAAAAATAAAGAACAATCCTACGAAATATCTTTGTTCCTTAAATGTTTTGAGATTCTCATGTAATGAAAAATATGCCATGACTAGTGTCGTTAAACAAAACAAAAACGGAAAAATATATGCGGTATTCGGTCCATCATCTTCACATTATGGACTCGTCCGCCGAATCCTCACTTGTTACATAAATTACTCTTATGTTGTCTACTAGAGAGAGTTGAGCACTTTCCTCATGAATAATTAAAATGGCAGTGGTATCTGGAATTCACTAGGAGGTGTGGGCAAGAGATAAATGCGATACAACAATTGATCTATAGAAAAATTACTAGGTTCTAACAACTTTGGAAAAAATCATCTCATAAAAAGTAGTTTGTCATTCGTTTTCAACGCTTCCCAATATACAGAGCAGCTTTTTTATAGCCACCCTCCCCCTTGTTGACTTTTGTACGGTTCGACGAAGAACAATGGAACAAAAATCATTTTGAATGATACCACCGATACCACTTTTTGAAATTGAAGACATTGTGATTGCTCGATAGATGGTGCGGAGGGGCATATCAACTTAAAAATTTTAAATAGCAGGGGCAATCAAATGACAATTCGTTGAAAATATAATTCAATTCTCCTTTCAACCATCCAATTTTTTTCGAATTTCGTAAATACGTTTTTTCACAATATGCATTTGAAATGTCAAGTATAAGTTCGGATCTAAATGGTACCCTTACCTCGATAACTTTTGAATGGTTTGATGTGAAACAATTGGACAAGAAATATTTTGAATGGTATTACCAGTCCTTCTTTTTGGGAGAAGATACTCGACATAGAGTGCTGGGGGCACATCAACATGAAAATTTCGTTGAAAAGTTAATTCAATTTCAGTTTCAACCATGGTTGTTCTACGGAATCACAATCGCGAATAGTAACACGAAATACAGTCAATAGAGGAAGATAGAGAAGAGAATAGAGGGAGATTTTGAATCCATACAATAATCCAATTTCCGACCTAAATATTACCCAATTAATTCATTTTCAATGACCATAGTCATATCGGGTACCATTAATTGGATTTGGTAAAATGATAATCAAGCAGTTACCTAGAAATGCCTACTGTGAAGTTGGATTATTTTGTCGATGTCCAAGACCTTCTAATGAATTAATGGTTATAACACTAGTTACCCACTCTCCATATTGAAAATGACTTATCCCATTTGTATTTAGTGAAGAGTTTCATCTAGAGTGAATTCAGAATTGAGACAACACAATGGTAGGTAGGTAGGGGGGAAACACGAGTGGACACGATTTGCTGTGGCGACGGGGGACACCCGACAGTATCATGACAAGCAGTGGTTGAAAGTTTACGTTTGTTAGATTAATAAGTGGGTAGTGTAGTTTATTAGTAGATATTGACACTACTTAGTCATAGATTTTATCTAGATCCCTATGACAAATATGCAGTAAAATATTTTTTTCATCAAGAATTTGTAGAAGTAGTTCCCTGCGTCTCGCGTATGCCCTTTACGAAATAATTTGGTACGTCTATGGAATTTCCAGTGATAGTTTCGCTTCTGGCACCTTCGAGAAGAACTGTTCATCAAGAGGGAGAAGGCCAAACATTCTGTCTCAATACTGTATTCACTCTACTTCTACTAATATCTTTTTGGTATTTCGAACATTATCATGGTCCGTGCACGTCCTCTAAAAGAGAAAACTGAAGCAATCTACATTTTTGGTGAGGCCCGTGAGAACTACCATGCAGCGGAGAAAATTTTCAATGAAATACATTAACTCGCAGGTATTTGAGGGAACTGGTTGAAAAATTTAAAGGGAACTGGCAGTGTTCATAAGGCTAGTGGAGCTGGCCAAAAATCAATTTCGGGGGTGACAGAAGTTATTGCCGAAATGGTGGCTAATCCTCAACGATTGACGTCTCTACATTGACAGTAAAAAAATATTTGAGAAACACAAATTCCATCCATACAAGTTGGTAATATAACACCAATTCACAGAAAACGACCCAGACCGAAGGATGGAATTCTGTCAAAATATGATGGAAAATATGGCTGGGAACCGTAATTATAATACGAGAATATTTGGTTTTCAGATGAGAGTACTTTTTTTTAACGAAAATGTGAATACACTAAATATGCGGTATTGAAGTTTTACAAATCTCCATATCTTTCGAGAAGGACCCCCAGAAATTGAATGTGTGGGGAGGGCTCCTAGAAAACCATACTGTAGTTCCTTTATTTCTGGAAGAAAGCGGTAATTTATACCTGTACATGCTACAAGAAACGCCCGATCTACTCATACTTCAAATACTAAAAGAAAATGAGAACGAATCACTTTGCAGCAAGACCCTCCTCACTTCCAACATCAAATTCGAGAGTATCTGGATGCAACTTACCCCATGAGATGGGTTGGACGTCGTAGACCAACCTAATGGTCGGCACGATCACCAGACCTCACACCTTGTGACTCCTTTCTGTGGGGTTACCACAAATCGAAAGGATATGAGCTACAATCCGACTCTTTGGAAGAACTGAAACAACGAATAACACCGGTGTATTACATAATGTTCGGGAAGAATTTTCGAATCGAATATTTCATTGTCAAGACGGACATTTCAAACACCTGATTCGGTAATTGACAACAAATTTTCCTCTTATTCTCAATAGATAAAAATCCTAGCTGATAGTTTTGTTTTTTGTTATACTTGACATTTCAAATGCATATTGTGAAAAAATGTATTGACCAAATTCAAAAAAAAATTTATGGCGGAAAAGAGAATTGAATTATCTTTTCAAAGATGTGTGACATGACCACTCAAGCCATTTGAAATTTTTAAGTTGATGTGACCCCTGCGCCATGTATCGAGCAATCACAATGACTTTCATTTCAAAAAGTATTATCGGAGATATCATTCAAAACTGTTTTCGACCCATTGTTCTACGTCAAACCATTCAAAAGGGGTAGAGGGGGGCTATAAAAAGCCTTCCTCAACTGAATCCAGTTTCAAAACAAGAGGGTTTGATAAATACAAGAATATATTTTCTCAAAGGTCAAGAATTGGAATTGATTCATTAGGTCGTTAGGAAAAAAATCTGTTTTCTCATCTTCCTTAATTTTTTGAATAATGACCGCGCTGATGAAGTATTTGAAGTTATTTGCTTCATTTTACATTTCAAATTATTCATTCAAATTGTTTTCTGTAAGACATTCACAAAAAATAACTTCATTTTAATCGTGGATTTTTCAATTCACAGAAAAATCTTTCCATCAATATTCAATTGAGAATGTTTCCCTTTTCAACAACTAATAATTATTCAATTAACTTTCAATGATTCATAATATTCTCAAGATTATCGAAGACCTTTCATATGTAGTGATCAAGGCATAACATTTTTATTGCTGAAAATATATTGTCTCACAATTTAATGGTAGCATTCTGGAAGGCACTGTAAAATTTCAATATTGCTAATATAAGCCATCTTGCCAGAATTCCAGCTCAGGTTCAATCTGTCAGTCAGTCTAATGGTTTTTTCCATTATCGCCAAATGTCATTCTATATTTCATTCTCCCGAACATGACCCGTTTTTTCATTCAATGGAATCGCGATTATGTAAAACAGCTTTTTATCGTTGTAACAGTATCCACGAAAATGGCCCAGTAAATTTCAGTGAACCTCTCGATTAGTGAGTGTTGAAATGAGTACAGAATGTTAATCTTCGCCAAATCTTCAGAATCTATCTATACTATTATAAAATTGTAATTGTATGTCTGTTTGTTTGTTCGAGTATCACGCAAAAACTACACCCGATTTCGAAGGAACTTTTTTGTTTGACAGCTTATGATTATACTTGAAAACTGGTTTGTGTTTCATCTTGCTACGATGACGGGAACCAGAGATATAACAATAAAATAACATTTTTTCACAACCAATACAACCATAATCAGGTGAGCTCCCATATATATATATATATATATATATATATATATATATATATATATATATATATATATATATATATATATATATATATATTATACATATATATATAGTTATGATAGGAAATGTTTATCAGATAATGAAACTGATAATTCCTTATTATTATTAGGTATTTATGCTGTTGGTTTTACAATTTTTCTATGCATTTTGCTGTTCTGGAATCTTGTACCATGTTCTAGTCAACGCATATGTCTGAAAAAGTCAATACTGAACTTTTTCTATTGTCATAAGTATGTTGCCAACAATACATTCAATTTGCAAAATTTATAGAAATAATATAGAAATCAAAATTCATGAAAAAAAACTTTGGATCTCCAGTAGACAAAATGGTATACAGGTTGGAACATCTTGTATGGTAAATCATTTCAGAAGGAAACCCAACAGCGACAATTTGAAGGAAATAAAAAATATAAAAATTTGTACAACGGAAAAGTGTTGGATATTAATTCTAACAAACTTTGTACATATAATATAAGATGTAGAATTAGGAATTGTAAATAAAATCCTCAGAATAGTTTAAAAAAAGAAATAGTCATACAAAAAGTGGGGTAGAACTTTTAATTAGTGAAAATAAACAAAAAGTGAGGGTTGCCAAGAGGAGGAATAACAAGCTTAAAAAAAATATGTAAAAACGAAATCACGTATGAATTTGAAGAAGAAAAAATCAGAAAATACCAGGAAAAAACAATCAAATCAATCATTCAATGTTATAAAACCCATTCAGAGAGGAATGGGAATATAAACCATGAAGTAAAAACTACTCATCTGATAAATCGAACAAAAATCCTATCCGTGACGTTGCCAGTAACAAAGGGGCCCTTCTACAGTGAAGCTGTACTTTCCCATATATCAAGAACACTTCCAAGAGTCAAGAAAACACTCATGAGGAAGAATAGCTGGTATTTTAGACCAGAACTATATAAAGTGAACATGTTAGTGCCAGACACTTCTTTTGGTTATTTGGATCACTTGTGTCCATTCATTCGAACATTATTTGTTTTTTTTTTCAGGCTCATAGACTGAGCATAACCTTGAAACGTTCACCACTTATTTTCACACATAACCAAGTTATTTACTACTTTATTTCACTGTTTTGATTAAGATAAGTTAGATATTGCAGGTTAGGTCGTTTTAAGGACTTATTTCAATGAAAGAATAACTATTTAACGGTTTTCTGAATTCATGGTTTATCTATTGATCACCTAATCACAAATCTTTCCACAAAACAGAACTTTTTACTTCAAGCAGATTAACCATGAGAATGAAGATACGTCATACTCCATAGGCGTACCGACTGAGCTGGGATAAAGTAGAGGAGTTCAGGTAAAAGAGTGTGAAAAAGGGTAAGAACAACATAGCCGGATATTCATTATTGTTATGATAGGTATTTACTTTTCAAAATTAACAAGTAAAAAAGGAAATCAATTAAACAAATCTATCATAACAAATATTTTATTATGATGACTAGTTATTAAATAATAAAAATAAATAAATAGCAATAACAATCATTATAATAATTAGTACTATCATAATAATATATATATATATATATATATATATATATTTATATTTATATATATAAATATATATATATATATATATATATATATATATATATATTTATATTTATATATATATATATATATTTAAAATGGGAGCTCACCTCATATTGGTTGCACTTGGTTGTGAAAAATATTTGTTTTATTATTATATCTCCGGTTCCCGTCACCATATCGAAATGTAATACATGCCAGTTTTCAAATCCAATCATAAGCTTTCAAACACAAAAGATTAGCCAAAATCGGTCAAGCAGATTTTGCGTGATGCTCGAACAAACAAACAGACAATTACAATTTTATAATAGTACTAGCTGGAACCCGCGACTTCGTCCGCGTAGAATTCGTTTTTTCCCTATGTTTTTCTGTGTTTTGTTCTATCTAGCTCATGCTTGTGGCTTTGTCCGGTTCCCATTATCCCCTTTTCTGATATTCCGTTATCTCATTTCCCATTATCCCGTCATCTCGTTGGGTGGCATTATTGATTTGACAGCGAAAGTATTGCTTCATGACGACTATTACAAATTTCCTTTTCACCCCTTTGGGGACGGAATTTTCAAATAAGGTTAAACACGATTTATTCATTTGTAACAGAAAACCGAAACATCAGTTTTCATCACCCCAACTTAAAGACTAACGAACCTCTATAACAAATTTCACTCCCCATTTCACCCATTTCTAAAAGAACTTGAACACATATTTCATTATTTGTAACAAATACTCACCTCAAATACCAATTTTTATTATTGTAACGTAAATAAACTTAACTTGGTTTTTACTAATTTATTTCACACTTAAATCTACAACTTAATTTATATTACGCCACTGTATAGCTCGATCGTATGGGCTCGTTCAGACTCTCCGTGCCATCTTGAGGGTTGCCTATTTATCTCCGTTACAGAATTCCAGATCTCTCGAATTCTGGCAGTTGGCGACCAGCATGTTCCAATTGTTTCCAATATTGACCGTTGTTTTCCGCGGCAGAGCGACTGGATTGTTCTCGAATATCTCCGGGGATGACCTCATCGTTGTCGATGGCAACGCGTGAGGCGACAGGTCCGGCCTAGGTTCGTTACATTGCCCCCTTCTTAAAGACATTTCGTCCCGAAATTTCATCCTTGGAGTGTGACGATATCTGCATGACTCCCCATATCTGCACCGTGAAGTTCGATGGAAGTAACACTCCACGGTCTTCATGATCGGTCGTGGAAGAGGGTTACAGCAAACCAAAATCTTGACGCCGCTGGATCTGAATATCGCCTCCAGCATACTTCTTATGACTCTCCAGTCCAACCCATCAATACCACAGGACAATTTTGGAATTGCTAGATCCACCAGATTCTGGTCCACCATAGTATCTCTTAGTTTGGTGAGACTCTTCCAGACATCTTCATAGGACGGTTTATCTTGGAAATGCCTCTTGGTAACTAGGTAGTAGATGTTTCTCTGGCCTTTCTTCAACTGTAGCACCCCACCAACTTCTGGATTCTGCTCCCGCAGGGTTTGGAGTTGACCAAATTTCTTGGAGAACACTACGGCGATGCCCCTGGACATTCTAAGATCTTCTGCCACACAGTGCGCTGGTGCGTAGTCAGCAGGCACTTCGAAAAGGTCTCGTGACTCCTCTCTAGTAACCCCATGTAGAACTTTCTGCCCGTTTGAATACAAGGACATAAACTTCTCGAACGTCATATCATCCTCCGGTGGCGAGGGTGCAACTTGGTCATGGTTTCCAGCGTAAGGGGCCAACCTGTTGAAATGGACGACCCTTGGTTTCCCTCGGGGTGGCTCATGGATTCGGTACACAAGGTCGTTTATCCTTTTCACGATTTTATACGGGCCTTCCCACGAGTTCCGCAACTTTGGTGACAGTCCACGACGACGTTTGGGGTTGTACAGCCAAACCAGGTCATCAACCTTAAACCCTCCAGCGTCGGCCTTGATGTCATAGGTCTTCTTCATTTTATCGCTGGCACTCTGGATGTTCAACCGGACTCGTTCGTGGATGTCGTCCATTCTCTGCCGAAGTTTGCTGACGTAGTCCTCTCCCGCAGTGTCTTGTCCTGGCGGTATCCCAAACTTCAGGTCACAAGGCAGTCGCAGTTCCCGGCCCATTATAATACTAGCAGGAGTTTGACCGGTTGACTCGGGTACGGCGGATCGATAGGCCATCAGGAACAAATGAAGATACTGGTCCCAGTCTCTTTGATGGTCAGAGACAACCTTGGACAAGTGGCGGTTGATCGTCCTGTTCATCCGTTCCACCATTCCATCGGACTGCGGATGTAGGGCCGTGGTTCTTGTCTTGCGGATGTTCAGCAGTAGACATATTTCTTGGAAAAGGTTGATTCGAAATTTCTGCCTTGATCCGGAGTGCAGCTCCATTGGAAAACCGAATCGACATATCCACTCTTTCACCAAGACGTCGGCGACGGTGATGGCTTCCTGGTTGGCAGGGCATAGGCTTCCGCCCACTTACTGAAGTAGTCCATTGCCACAGGATGTATTTATTCCGTGGTCGGATACGGGAAACGGGCCGGCGATGTCAATGGCGATTCTCTCGAACGGGCTGCCTACGTTGTACTGACGCATCGGGGCCTTGGGTCGTATTCGAGGTCCATTGCTAGCAGCGCATACAGCGCACTTTCTGCACCAGTCCTGGACGTCAGCTTGACAATTGGTCCAGTAAAACCGTTGCCTCACTTTCTGCAGGGTCTTCGTCACTCCCAGATGTCCTCCAGCGACTCCATCATGGATTTCCCGCAGCACTTCCTCTCTTCTGTTCCTGGGAACAATTAATTGGCGTCTGTCTTCCCACCAATATCGGCCTCCAACACACGTTTCAGGATCCCATTGTCCAGAATAAGAGAGTTCCATTGTGCCCAATAGGACTTAACAGCCGGCGAGTAACCTGCGACTTCCTGCCATGATGGTCTTCGATTGCCCTTCTTCCAGCTGACAACTAAGCCAAGGTCGGGGTCTTTCTCTTGGTCTTTCTGGATCTTGCTGTCATTCCAGTTGTCATCCATTGCCGCGGTTCTACAAAGTGTTGCTTCTTTCTCTTCTGCTCTTCGGCAATGTGAGCAATCATCTGGACATGGTCTTCGCGACAAGGCATCTGCATTCTTATGGCTAGTTCCGGCTCGATGTTCGATCTCGAAATCGAATTCTTGGAGTCTCTCGATCCAACGTGCTACTTGACCCTCAGGATTTTTGAACTGTAAGAGCCATTTGAGAGCTGCATGGTCAGTTCTCAACAGGAATCTTCTTCCATACACGTACTTGTAGAAGTGCTCCACTCCCTTTACAACAGCTAACAGCTCTCGCCTGGTGACACAGTAATTGCGCTCTGGTTTGCTAAGCGTCTTGCTGAAATAACCAATGACCTTCTCCTGTCCTTCCTGGATCTGAGATAGGACAGCTCCAAGTCCCACGTTGCTGGCGTCCGTATCCAAAATGAATTTCCCTTTGGGTAGGGGATAGCTCAGTACAGGTGCGTTGATCGAAGCTTCTTTCAGCTTCCTGAATGAGTCTTGACATCCTTCGGACCACTGGAACTTTGTTTGGCCCTCCGTGAGCCTGGTCAGTGGTTTAGCGATGTTGGCGAATCCCAGCACATATCGGCGATAGTATGTGCATAAACCAAGGAAACTTCGAAGTTGGTGAATGTTTTTTGGGATGGGCCAATCCTCAACAGCTTTGATCTTCTGGTCATCCACTGCTACTCCTTTCCCAGAGACAACGTGGCCGAGGTATCGTACTTCTTTTTGGAACAGATGGCATTTCTTAGAGCTCAGCAGTCGCAGGAATACTTCCTCCAAGTTTTTCACGTGGTCCTCGAACGATCTGCCGACCACAATTATGTCGTCGAGATACACTAGACACGTGTTCCATGAGAGTCATCTATTCTCGGGAGAGGGTAACTGTCCTTCTTCGTGACATTATTAAGTTGGCGATAGTCTACACAAAAGCGTGTCGATCCATCCTTTTTCTTCACCAGTACGACTGGAGAGGACCAGGGACTGTCAGATGGTTCGATAACTCCTTCTTTTCCCATATCGCTGACTATTTTGTCAGCCTCTTCCTTCTTGGCAAGAGGAAGTCTTCTTGCTGATTGCCGGATCGGTCGGGCACCCCCAGTATCAATCTTGTGCTGAACCACATTAGTTCGACCTCCTTTTCCTTGTCCGGTATCGAAGATGTCTTGGTACTTTTTGACTTAATCTCTTAGTTTGGGCTGTTGAGCTGGTTTTATATCTTTGGAAGAGATGGCAACTAATTTTTCTAGTTCTGTGGGCAAGTTGTTGGGTTGGCTAATCGTACCTCGTACGCCCCGGATCACAGATGAAACTGACGAGCAGTGCCCTAAAATTATTCCTTTCTTTAAGGTCACTGGAAAGTAATTGACATTCATGACCCTTACCGGTACAAATTTTTCAGCACGTAACAGGGTTTTCCCTAGGGCAATCCCTCGTCCAATTTTCTCAGCCCTCTCAGGTACGCTTACATCCTCAGCCAACAGCACAGTGGGCTCAACATCACCACGCTCCACTGCTCGCACTCCCGTCCAGGCGAGCCTCCAGGATGGTTTCAGCCCTCTCAGGTACGCTTACATCCTCAGCCAACAGCACACGGATCAACTCTTCACTTCTCCCATGAAGTACCAGCTCTTCTCTGTTGACACGTAGGACGCCGTCTTTGAAATCCAATTCAAACCCTCTGGAATTCATGATGTCCATTCCGATGATTGCATCGTCTTCGATGTCCGCTACAAGTGCCTGATGTTTCACTTTAGTGCTGCCCAAAATTATTTCAATCGGTAGCTCGCCATATACAGTAGCTGGCTCCCCTGTTGCTGTGCGTAGCTTCCAAGTTGTCGGTTCAATTCGTTCCGGTGTTCTGGCAAAGGAAGGCCCGAGAATTGTCCTAGTCGCACCTGTATCTAGCAGCATGGTGCAAGGCTCGTTATTGATGAGACCGTCTACGAAAACACCTCTGTTCTGTCGTTGCAGGATAGCGACATATGCGTTGTTAACCGGGGCTTGCTGGACACAGGCCGACGATTGCCCCTTCTCGTCGACCTTCTTTAGTTTTCCTGCATCGGAGTCGTGTTTTCAAATGTTGGACATTTGCGACGCACATGTCCAATTTTGCCACAATTCCAGCATCTTATCTGTCTCTTCTCAGGCAAAACTTCCTTAATCACTTTCCTTATGGCAGCTTCCAAATTAGCAGGCTCCTGTGAGTCTCCCTCAATCATTCGGACTTTACTCTGGCTTTTGCAAGATTGTTTCGCTGCCTCGAATTCCAAAGCGCGTGCCAGTGCGTCTACGAGATGTGTTGACGGGCTAGTGTCAACGCTTGTCTGGTTTCTTGGTCACGGAGTCCATCCAGGAATGCTTGAACCGCTAGTCGCTCCATTACATTTTCTGGTGTGGCTGGATATGCGAGACGAACCAAGCGTGCAATGTCAGTTTCGAATTCTTGTAAGGATTCGCCCGATTTTTGGCAGCGATTTTTCAGCTGGGAGTGGTATACGTGTTCCAAATGGGCGTGGCCATATCGTAATTCTAGATGTTTAATCAGCTGATCATAGTCCTCCTGTTCTTGGGCGGTGAGAGTTTGTAGAATATTTGTCGCTTCTCCACGTAATGCAAGTGTCAGTGCTACAGCTCTTTCCCCTGCATTCCATCCGTTTGCTTTGGCCGCTGCTTCAAACTGCCGGCGGTAATTTGCCCATGGAGTTTTTCCGTCGAACTGAGGAGGCTTCATGGAAAGCTTCCCTATTTCTGAAATGACCTTGACATCTTTTATTCCCTCTTGAACTTTATCCAAGTTCAAACTCAAGTCCAGCATTGCATTTTCTTTAACCATCTCTGTGGAGGGCGCACTATTAATTCGTTTTTCCAGCTTACTGATCGTTTCCTTTATTTTGTCCATTTCTGCCTCGACCCCATCTTTGATTTTATCTACCTCCGTGTTCATTTGCTCCCTAATTTCATCTATCTCTGTCTCAACGGTTCCCATTCTTTCTTCTAGAAAATTAGCCACACCACACAATTCTTTTTTTAGGCCTTCTGTGTTTTCCAGGAACTTCTCTTCCAGGCTTCTTGAATTTTCAGAAGCTTCTCTTCCAGATTTCTAGAATTTTCTTCAAGCTTCTCTTCCAGATTTCTAGCATTTTCTTCCAGGTTTCTTGATTTTCTAGAAGCTTCTCTTCCAGATTTCTAGAATTTTCTTAATTCTTCAGTTTCTAGCATTTTCTTCCAGATTTCTAGAATTTTCTTCAAGCTTCCCTTCCAGATTTCTAGAATTGTCTTCAAGTTTTTTATTATGGGACTCAAATCACCTCCGGGAACTTCGAATAAAAATGTTTCGGGGTCCTCACCTTCTTGTATAAGTCCTTCTGCAAGTCTTTCCTGGAGTACTTGCTTTTTACCCGTTGTTTCCAGTTCCCTTTCCTCCAATTCCTGTTTCAATTCCGCTACCTCCAAGTCCGCAAGGCGCACTTTTCTTGAACACATTTTGTCTTTGACGAGGTATTAGTCTGTTTCACACGAAAAGTTTATCAGTTTGTTAAAAATTCACTTCGCGAATTATTTTCCACGGGCCACCAGTCTATTGTCTGTTTCACGCGAAGAGTGTATCAGTTTATATTCCCACGCACAATTGTCCACCTCGCGAAAATTTATATTACGCCACTGTATAGCTCGATCGTATGGGCTCGTTCAGACTCTCCGTGCCATCTTGAGGGTTGCCTATTTATCTCCGTTACAGAATTCCCGATCTTTCGAATTCTGGCAGTTGGCGACCAGCATGTTCCAATTGTTTCCAATATTGACCGTTGTTTTCCGCGGCAGAGCGACTGGATTGTTCTCGAATATCTCCGGGGATGACCTCATCGTTGTTGATGGCAACGCGTGAGGCGACAGGTCCGGCCTAGGTTCGTTACATTACCCTAACTTGAAAACTAACGGAACCCTCATACAAGCTTTCATCCCTGTAGGGGTAAAATTTCTAATAACACTGAAACACGTATTTTTTTGTAACAAGGACCTCAAATACCAATTTTGATGACCCTAACTTGAAAAATAACAGGACCCCCCTACAAACTTGCAAACCCCATTTTACCCCTTTAGGTGTTGAATTTGTAAAAATCCTGATATACCCATTTCTTCATTTGTAAGAAATAGCTCAGATTACAATTTTCATGACCCTAACTCAGAAACTAACGGAAACCCTATACAAACGACTTTCAATCCCCATTTAGCTCCCCATTTCACTCCTTCTGTTTCTAAATCGCTGATTTAAAAATTCACGAGCTATTAAAGTAAAATGCGCCGGCGTTTCATCATGCATAAAACATATTCTTTGTTTCAGTAAAAGTGGAATGTCTTCAAGTAATTCAGGCAAAATATTTTCGAGGAAATCATGATAAGAATTTCCATCAAGAGTCCCTGGAAAAAAGTGGGGACCAATCAAATAATCCCCAACAATACCAATCCACACATACAATGAAAACTGGTGTTGAAACCTGGACTGAACTATTGCGTGAGGGTTTTCGTCAGAACACACATAATTATTATGAAAGTTTATTATGGCGTTCTTTGAAAAATATGCGTCGTCAGTTAATAATATCTCTGCAGTTTTGTGCAGTTTTCTTCATCCATTGGCAAAATGTTACACGGGGAAGGAAATCTCGGGGCAACAATGCTTGGACACGGTGTATGTGATAAGGTTACAACTGATTTTGTTTGAGAATTAACCAAACTAATTTGTAAGATTTTGCGCAATTTTTCTTGTGCTTGTCTGTGGATCTTATTCGATTGCCTGAAGAACAGTTTTTTTTAGAGGATACAGACTTCATAAGCCGCTGAAAAAGGTTTCTGAATGTCTGGTGATTCGGCGCTCTATGATTAGGGAATCTTTTATTATAAATACGTCTAGCCTCGTAGCAATTGCCATCGGCAAGACCGTATACGTAAATCATATTGGCTATTCGTATATACTACCATTTGAAAAGGATTGGAACAAAAATACAGAAAAAAACTTCACTGTCACAAGAACGGATTGAAATGACATGACAAGTATTCACCTAAATGTTAATTATTTAAATCGGAAAAGAGTCCAAAAAAACTATGTAACAAAAACCAAGAATCAATTTTTGACTACATTCAAGTGTTGAATGTAGAAGACAATTGAATGAAAGAAGATAAATGCATTGGCGTATCTTTTCCGATATTTACTACTCAGAGGCGACTTACGAGCCCCACGTAAATAATTCAAATGCATCGATTATTTCAAATCCCAATAACTCGAAAACAGTTGCTCACAGCGACCTCGACCAGGAATATATTTTTTATACAAAAATTTTGGAAAAATTAATTTTTCTACTAGAAAACGTGATACAGGTACGTACAAAAAAGTTATGACATTTCAAATGACTGAAAAGACATGCAGATGGCGCCACTCCCACGATCGAGACAAACTAACATTAAATTTGATTTTGTCATTGGAAAATACTCCCAGATACCAACCCTTACTCAAATATCACAATTATTTTGAAACGTAGTCACAAAAAATAAAAATAAGAATTTAACTTTGACACCCTGCATCTCAGAAACGAATAACTTGCGGACATATGTTTATAGGAACTTTTCTTCTTATTTTGACGTCAGCAAAATGCTCCTAGATTTTCCACACGTACCTACTTAAGAAACACCCTGTATATATACAGGGTGTTATGTAATAAGTGTCCGATATTTTATAGGACGATTCCTCAGTTATTTATAAGGTGAAAAGTTCATATAAGCATGGGCCTTAATTTTTGATATACAGGCTGTAAAAAATTATTTTTATTTTGGTTTTTCGTGAATAATTTTTGAAATAATCTCGATATTTGGACGAAAATTGGTATTGGGGATTTTTTAATATGAGAAATTCAAATTTAATCTTAGTTTGGCCCTTAATTGCAGGGGGGGCGCCGCCTACAGGTCTTTGTCTCTTTTGGGGAGTCACAACTTTGTCGTGCATGTATGTATCACAATTTCTAGAAAAAAAATCGATTCCTTTATCATTTTCACGTGAAAAAGGAATGCTTTTCAAAAGTCGCTACAAGCAGCCGTTTTCGAAATATTTTGATTTTCAAATTATTCGTTGCATGTGTTGGTCAAAAAGTGAAACAATTTTAAAAACTTTTTTTTATTCAACATAGAAACATTTTAAATGTTAATTTTCAAACAACAATAAATAACGGAACACTCGATATAAAACTAAATCAAAATTACAATAAGTGTTCGAAATGTCCACCTCCTGCCTGTATGCACGCATCCAATCTTCTTCTCATTGATTCGCGCACTCTTTGGAAAATTCCTGGAGTATTTTTAATCGTTCTACAAGAGTTAATTATTCGATTACTTAATTCTCCTTCATTTTAAATAGGTGTCTGGTGAATTAAGGATTTTAGATGTCCCCACAGGAAAAAATCCAAACTCTTAAGATCTGGTGACCTAGGGAGCCATGGTTGAGGCCCTCCCCGACCTATCCAACGGTTGCAGAAAGTTTGATCTAAAAAATCTCGCGCTTGGATGCTAAAATATGCCGGGGCACCGTCATGCATAAACCACATTTCATTTCGTAGTCTAAGCGGAACATCTTCCAGTAAAACAGGTAAATCTTCTTTAAGAAAATGACGATATCTCTCTCCGTTAAATCTTCCCATAATAAAGAATGGACCTATAAAATAATCTCTAGAAATTCCTGCCCACACGTTAAGAGAGAACTGTTCTTGGAAATGTGATTCCTGTATCGCATGGGGGGTTTCTCTGACCACAAATGATTGTTGTGAAAATTATCTAGCCTTATAAGCATTTCCGTTAGCAAGTCCATATGTAAAATGTATGTGATACATACATGCACGACAAAGTTGTGACTCCCCTAAAGAGACAAAGACCTGTAGGCGGCGCCTCCTACAATTGAGGGCCAAACTAAGCTCAAATTTGAATTTATCATATTAAAAAATCCCCAAATACCAATATTCGTTCAAATATCGACATTATTTTAAAAATTATTCACGAAAAACTAAAATAAAAATAAATTTTCAACACCTTGTATATCAAAAATGAAGGCCTTGCGGACCCATGCTTATATGAACTTCTCACCTCATAAATAACTGAGAAATCGTCCTGTAAAATATCGGACACTTATTACATAACACCCTGTATATTGAATCCTTTATGTGAAGAAAACCGTTTTAATTCGATTTTTCTACCCTGTATATTGTTATGAAATTGAATTTGTGGTGGATAATTTGCATAGAAACCTGCTATGAAGTTATGTTTTTGCCTGATTCTGATTTTCGTTAGGGTTCGATGATTTCATCCAATATTTATTTAATTCATTTGAGTAGAGAAATCAAAATTAGTATATCACATTAATATTTCAGAAGTATAAATTAGAAAACACATTTACTTTGGAATTTATCAAAATTAAATTATTTATCAGTAAAAACATCCTGTATAGGAAGTCTGAACTGAAATAAAATGAAATATGATAGATATCAATGATTTTAAAAAGAGATAAAATATGAGTTTTCAAAACTGAAAGAAAAAAATACTATCCCTGACCTTGATTCATATCAATTGTATAATGTTCGGAGAAAATATTTCAAATAAAAAATGAACCATAGTATAATAGAGAGAAAAATGTTTTGCTGCAATGTCAATAGTCGAATCCTATGAAAAATTACAGATATGATTGGATAGTTTGAAAAAGAAGAGTTTCCAGGAGATGGCTATTGATTAAAAAGAAAAGAGAAGAATGATAAGAAATATTTATAAGAAACATCTTTGAATTTTTAATATAAAAAATATTGATAAAACCTGAGAAATTGTCTATATAATTGACATAAGTGCATCAAAATAAACCCCAGTGAAACTCAAGCAAAAATAAAGTGAAGTCATCAGATTAGAAACATACCTAAGAAAAACGAGATTATAAATCCTGAATCTGCCGATACAATTGTTCCAGCCAACATTCTTCAACAACATCACAAGTCAACCACCGTTATATCCACCAGGACACTGAAAGTGAGTAAAATTTTTCCTTTACAAAATCACAAATATTTTTTAAGACTTATCATGAGCTTTCAAACAAGAAATTTCTTCAAAATCGATTCAGTAGTTTTTGCGTCATATAATATAACGGGATAAAGGGAAGCGGGATAACTGAATAACGGCATAATGGAAAACGGGATAATGGAAAGCGGGCAAAGCCACAGGCATATGCTAGACGAAATAACACAAAGAGAAACAGGTAAAAATACAAATTCCATGCGGACGAAGTCGCTGGTACCAGCTATACATATATAATTACATGTCCTGCCTGACTGACTGATCAACGCCCAGACCAAACCGCTGGAAATAAAGAACTGAAATTTTGACAGCGATTCCTATAGATAAGCAGTTCGGAAAGTTTTTTTTATATTCCATTCCTAAAGGGTTGAAAAGGGGGATGAGAAGGGAAGTAAATGTACAGTTAGTTTTCAAGTAAGAGTCTTGAAAATTGTTATTTAGGCTTTTTTTTATTAAATAGCTAGTATGTCAGGGTAATTTATGTTCGAGATCTCCGTTACAAATAAAGAAATACGTGTTTTAGTGTTTTTGGAAACTCAACCCCTGAAGTCGTGGAATGGGGAGCTAAATGAGGATTGGAAGTTTGCATAGGGGTGTCGATAGTTTCTAAAATTGTAATAATGAGGTCTTTGTCAAAAATAAAGGAATAGGTACATCAGCGTTTTTACAAATTCAACCCCTGGAGGGGTGAAATGGGGTTTGAAAGTTTGTAGGGGGGTTCCGTTATTACAAGCTTTTATTAAGTTTCACCTGTCCCAGTGTTTGCCTGTAATCAAATCTTGCAAGTTAAATTTGACCCCCTTCTAATCAACCGATTGATTTAAAATTTGGCAGGTGTACATAATTTCGGTGAAAATGCATTATTTTAGGAAAAAAACGCGGACAATTTGTGTGATTATGGACCGATTCTATTCAAAATTGGTATCTAGGGGTTTTCGGGGTCGAAGATTATGATTTTTTGTCAAAATTAAAAAATTCAACATGGCGGCTCCAAATTGCCGGACGAGTTTAGTGATTATTGTCCGGTTCTAATCAAAATTGGTATGTGGAGGTTTTTGGGATTGAAGATTTTTTTTTCAAGCTTTTTAATTAATTATTTTATTCTGTGATTTTTAATAAGTGTGCATTTTTGTCAAAGCATCATTAGTATGAGGCCTTTTTCATGTAAGTTCTGAGCTATCTAGTCCTTCAATGAGGAGATTATCTAAAGATTAACTCGTCCTCCATCCTGGAGTTGCCATCTTCAATTAATGAATTTCGACAAAAAAAAACAATAATTTTCGACTAAATTGATAATCTCCGACCCCAGAAATACCGACATACCAATTTTGAATAGAAACGGTCCATAATCACAAAACTCTTCTACCATCTTGGACCGCCATCTTGAATTTATGAATTTTGACAATAAATTCATGATCTCCGACCCCAGAAACCCCCACATACCAATTTTAGAATATGATCATAATTACAAAACTCGTCCGCCATTTTTATTTATGAATTTTGACAAAAAATTCTTGATCTTCGACTCCGAAAACCCCCACATACCAATTTTGAATAGAATCGCGCTCTAATCACAGATATCGTCGGCCATCTTGGAGCCGCCATTATGGTTTTATGATTCATAATCTTTGGCCCCGAAAACACCCACACACCAATTTTGAACCGAATCGGACCATAAACACAAATCTCGTCCGACATCTTGGAGCCGCCATTTCGTTTTTCCCTCTAACATAATGTATTGTCACGGGAACTATGATCACCTGCCAAATTTCACGGTAATCGGACAACTAGAAGTTCGTCAAATTTAACTTGATAGATTTGATTACACACATCGGGACAGGTGAAACTAAATGAAAGCTTCTAAAACAATCGTGTTTCAGTGTTATTAGAAATTCAACCCCTACAGGGATGAAAGTTTGTATAAGGTTGATTTGTTCGAAATTATGAATATCCCAAGAGGTTATCTTGAACGATGGAAGATAGTGACTAAAGTTTATCTTTCAGTCGCAGGTGATTCCACATCTGACTTTATGAACATCCTTTTCATAATTTCGAGCAAATCAATCTATCATACCTCATGACAGGTTCCAATGTCAAAAACACTAATTTCAAAGAGTCACTCCAGAAGAAATGTTTCTAACATTTTTCCATCTTTGCAAAGTAAGATTGCTCCTAGAAAATGTGTTTCCCAATTCTTCCGGTCCTCTTGATGATCGTGGAAGCGTGAAATAGATTTTCGTCGACAAAAATGTATTGAAGACCTAGTGAATGCGATGCCTCCCTTGCATCAATGTTACAAATAATTTCTGGTGCGTACACTTTTTTGGAAAACATTTTTTTTTTGTCTCATTCATCTATATGAGTTTGTAATTAAGACTGGAATAGAAAATCCAATAACTATCTGAATGAAAATGCAAATTTTCACTTTTAGATTTTCTATTTTGAGTCAGGGTCTTTTCTCAATATATATAAGATGTAGTTCAATGTCCAGCGTAGCTTTAGTTGTTTTCAGTTAGATATTACAAAAAATAACTTCATTATTGTCGTGAATTTTTCAATTTTCAAAAAAATCCAATTCAATTTTCAATTGAGAATGTTTTCCTTTTCAATTTGTATGAGGGTTCCGTTAGTTTTCAAATTAGGGTCATAAAAATTGGTATTTGAGGTCTTTGTTACAATTAATGAAATACGTGTTCAAGTGCTTTTAGAAATTCAACCCATGAAGAGGTGAAATGGGGAGTGATTTTTTTTATGGGAGTTCCATCAGTTTTTAAGTTAAGGTCATGAAAATTGATGTTTCGTCTCTCTGTTACGAATGAATAAATTGTGTTTAACCTTATTTGAAAATTTTGTACCTAAAGGGGTGAAAAGGAGTTAGTAAATTGGTAATAGTCGTCATGAAGCATTACTTCCGCTAGGAACAAATAATGCCACCTAAACGAGATGACTGGATAATGGCAAACGAAATAACGGAATATCGGAAAACCGGATAACGGGAAGCATACCGAGCTACAAGCTAGATGGAAAAAAACAAAGAAAAACATAGGGAAAAAATCAAGTTTTGCGCAGACGAAGTGGCGGGTACCAGCTAGGACTATTATGAAATTTTAATTGTCTGTTTGGTTGTTCGAGCATCACACAAAAACTACTGGGCCGATTTCAGTTAAACTTCTTATGTTTGGAAGCTTATGATTAGACTTAAGAACTGGTATGTATTTCATTTCGCTACGGTGATGGGAACCGGAGATTTAACAATAAAACCAAATTTTTTCACAACCAAATGCAACCAATATGAGGTGAGATCCCATTTAAAGTATATATATATATATATATATATATATATATATATATATATAGGACAATGGATAACTGGACAACGGGATAACCAGAAACGGGTTAACTGGAAACGGTATAACGGGAAGCGGGCATAAGTTAGATGGAACAAAACAAAGAAAAAAATACAGATTCTTCGCGGACGAAGTCGCGGGTACCAGTTAGTATGATTTAAATATATTGACAGAATGAATTGTTCGTGTGTGGTTTCCACATTTCAAGTTTTTCAATATCAAATAGATTCCCGTTTTCATCAAGCCTAAAAATATCAATAAGAATAACTTAAGGCTCGTTCGCAAATTCCACAGAACAATCCTAGAAAACTTAGTAAAAAAAAGTTGGAATATTTTCATTTTTGGGGATCATTTTAAAGTTATTCAAAAGGTAAATAGTGGAATATCCCTCCTAGAATGAAATAGTGTCATACAAATAATGATTATAATAATGTGTTCTTGGAATAATTTGATAGCATTTCTGACCAATCTATCTCAAAACTCGCATTCCTAAGAAGAAGACATTGGTCCGCGAAGTACACTAATTCATCTGTAATTCAAGATGAACTCAAGTGTGGATGTATTTCATTCTCAAATTGCTACAGTCTATCAACATCCGGTTCGAATTCCAAACTACTACATAAGAAGATGAATCCGCCGCGGCAACATTGATGTCATCCTGGTTGACCAAGATACGAGCTCTCAAACAGAAACCAAAGAAAGATCTGCCTGATCTTTCTTTTACACCCTGTATACACGGTATATCTTGATTAAACATGTAGGCCTTCCCTGCCAAAAATACCTCATGAAATCTCATGAAAAAATATAGACGAATTATGAGAATTTATAAGGATCTATGAGGAAAATATGTAACCTGTACGTACGTTATCCCTGGCACATACACTTTTGGATCAGGAACTCCTCATCTAATTTTATGCGACTCCTATAAGCTTTCATATGAATCAGAATTACTGAGAATTCACAAGTTTCGATAGGAACACATGGATACAGAGTATAAGAGTTTATATTAGGCAGTGATGGCTCGAAGATACTATAAGATTCGATGAGTTAATCCACTTTCGATTACAATAATATTCTATGCTCATTTACAAGTCTGAGAAAGTATGAGAAATGTGAGAAAATTCACAATTTATAATCTTATTGGGTATCGTATGGAGAGAGTGGGTTCAGGATTCGATGGTCTTTATCAGGATATCCGCATCTAATTTTATGCGAATCGTTCAAGATTTCACGTGGCTCACACTTAGAATTCACAAGTTTCAACGAGGAAGCTCGACTCAAGAGTATTTATAAGAGTCTGTATCAGGCAGTGTTAGTTTTAGGAGGCTATGAGGCTCAATAAGGATAATAAGATTTAGACCAATTTCAATTACAATAATATTATATACTCATTCACAAGCTTGAGAATAACCCTTGAGAAATGTGTGGAAATTCACAAATATAATCTTATTGGGTAGATTGTGGAGAGAGTGGTTCCAGGATTTCATGGTTCGGATCAGGAATTCCTTATCGAATTTTATGCGACTCCTTTGAGCTTCATATGAATTGCTGAGAATTCACAAGTGTTGAGAAAACGAGGATACTTTATGACGTTGATCCTTCCAATAAAACAATAACTAAAACCCATTTCACTTAGAAAATTGCAATATCAAATAATGGCTCGAGAGTTGTTCCAACATTTCGTTTGAACACTAATAACTCTCTTCACAAAATGATAGCTCCCTTTGCATGATTGGATGGTATTGTAAAAAGTTCTTATTTCCAAAGTTCCCGCCATATGTCCGTAAGATGGCTTGGGCCAATCCCAAAGTAGAGATATTGTCCCCTATAGGGGTATAGATTATTGACAATATTTGTTGTGGTTATGCTGTCTGAAGTAAAATTATTTGTTATACTTATTTTTGGTGCTGGTTTGAGCAAAGGGTGGTATCGTGCCTCGTAAATCAAAATATGGGTATGATACACTTTTTCAAGTGTATATATATATATACTCTATCTCTCGCATTCACGGGCGTTTTCTGGCTTAATTCCGGCGTGGAATCGTAATTATTAGGATTGATGACTAAATGACTTAATGACCACAATACTACATAAAAAACAAACCTAATCCAACTTTTTTTGTTGGGTCCGTTGAGGGCTGATGTGTCATTTTCTGTAGGCAAAATCTGTCCTATCTGATTTGCAGTGCATACCTACCTCTATAATAGACTGGCATAAAGTGTATCAATTACTCAAATAATATATGATTGTTGATTGAGTACAAAAAAATATATAAACTGATATTGTTGGTTTCAAAATAATAGTTTTATGAATTAGTTGGTATTTGAAATGCACATGAATTTCAAATACGTCAAAGGCCAGAAAATTCATAAGTTTTTGCTCGGTATAATGATGGCTGATTCCATATATATATATACATTTTGATATAAGCCTAATATTATGCACTTCCTTGGTAGTTGGTATCTGTACTTTATGAAACATCTCCAAAGTAATAATCTGTGAAAATATTTAGATGCTGCATCTTAATTTTTAATTGTCTCTTTGAATCATGTAGACCATATACCTACAAGTATTTATTTCAGATGTACAAGTTATTATTTTTGCTATTTAAAAAATGTTTTTTGTGGGAATATAGTTTTTTGAGGCAGATGGTGGTGGAGTAGCTTTAATCCATGAAAAGTGGCTAACCCCCCCGGAAAAAAGAAGTTTGGTGGCCACCTCTTGAACAACAAGACCATTTTTCAAAAACACTAAAAAAAGGTAAACCCTGCTGCCAATTGGAAGATATATAGGTAGTGTAGCTAGGACAGTTTTGAAAAAGATGAGACTGATTTATTCGTGTGAAGAATAATGTTTCCATAACATACTTCAGTTTCGTATTCTACTCAGTAGATAAAACTGATATTATTTTGTTCTTGTACAGGGTGTCCCCGCTTGAAGGTGTCACCCCCCCTTTATTCTCGCAATTCTCAACATATAGTGATATAAGTATTATAAAGTTAGTAATATAAGAATATTGTTCTTCTCCTTCGCACAAGGGGGGCTGGTTCCGAAAAACCCCGTACACGTAGGCTTCTCTATTTGGGCCCTTTGTGCGCCCACTTGTTCTGAGAAAATCAGCTGGGCATGCCGATTTCTTTGACAAAATTCAGCAACTTCCTCAGCTGAATTTCCTTGACGTCCTCTGGGTTCAGAATTATGCTCCCAAAGTTGATCTCCCTCTGGTGCACCAAAGCTGGGCACTCAGTGAGGATGTGCGACGATGTCTCGTCATCTTCCAGGCACCATCTACATAGGGGACTATCTGTGATCCCGATGAGCTCCATGTGCCTGTTCAGGTGATTATGTCCCGTTAGGAGCCCAGTCACAGTCTTGATGTCCCGTCTGTTAAGTGACAGTATCTCTTCAGAAATTTTTTTCCTTGGTTCCTTTATGTGGAGCTTTGATTGCCTCATGCCTGGCGCGTCTTGCCATGTTTTAAGGAACTGCTTTTGTAGCAGTTCCTCCATATTTGAGATTGCCAGGCTGCTGGGTATTCCCAAGATGGGTTTAGGTCCAACTGGTGTCTTTCCCGATCCTATCTTGGCTAATCTGTCTGCATCCTCGTTCCCAGGGACACCTGAGTGTCCCGGGGCCCATATAAGGCTGACTTTGCTTGTTTTCGATAAACTTTCTATGGCGTTTCTACACTCGGACACCAGTTTGGATACAATGCCATTTCCGCCTAACGCCATAATAGCAGCTTTGCTGTCCGAGTAGATGGCAGTAGGCCATCGACTTTTATTGTCGAGATTTTCCTGGACACAGGTGAGTATAGCATATACTTCAGCCTGGAACACTGAGGCATATTTGCCTAAAGGAACTTAGATTTATATCTTTGTTCGTTCTTCGTAGACCCCTGCGTCGGACATTCCCCCAAATCTTGATCCATCTGGGTACCAGGTTGATCCATGGTTTGGGGGTCTGTCAGGCGCATTGTCTTTCCATTCCTCCCTTGTGGGGAAGAATATTGTTCAAGAGCACCGACGATTCTTTTACATTTGAGTAATTACATTAAAAATTATTTTTTACTTTTTGTCTATGTTCAAAGTATAGCGCGTTCTTTAGTTTTTCAAATTTTATTCCATATATATGTCATATCATAACTGGTACCAATTTTTTTTTGAAAAGCTGTTCATTTTGTTGATACAGAAAATTAGCTCTGTAATTTAAAAATTCATAAAAAATTATTCGAAAAAAGTTTTTGAATGACAAAAATATGATGAGAATAAAAGGGGTGACTCCTTCGAGTGTTACATGGTATACATGAACCTGAATCATTTCAAGTATTCATTTATTGAATTTTCTGTTTTCAAATGATCCATTTTGTAAAATAAATCAATATTTGTTTTTCTTCAGACGGTTTTATTAAGGCTTCAAAGAAAATAAAGCTAGTTGGAAACTTTTCGGATATCCAAAGTGAAAATGAAGAATTGCCTTCTAGAAGGCCAATAAAAAAGGGATCAGTTCACTGAAACATCAAGTGATGAGGATGACGGTTATCGTAAGTATGTCTATTAAAAATTATAGGTGCCATTTTTTATGTTTTATGTGGAACTATTATTTGCTCACTAGTTACTTATTTTTGTTCTTGTCTTACCTCAACCTCGTCAATTGTTGCAGATGCTATACTACAAAAATGACCGTTAACGTCAATCCAAGAAATTGAAGATAAAATCAAAAAAATGCTCTCATTGGCAGATACCTACTGTATGTTCATTCATTATATAATTATCCATTATATTCAAACCTTTATGTGAATATATTGGAAGTTGTACCTCTTTATTTTCATACATATAAAGTATCTAAGTTTTGGTGACATTAAAACATTTTCATTCATAAATGAGGTATGGTATTGAAGAGGTTGAATTTTTTCAGCACATTTTAGTTATACTTTTCCATATACCGGGTGACACAGGATATCGGGTCACCCCTGTAACTTCTGCATTAGTGAACGGATTTTTCTTAAATTTGGTACAGTTATGAAAGCAATTATTTCGGATTTGATCACATTACAATCCAATATGTCTGGAAATGCCAGCAAGTCTGTTTTTTCAAATGGAACACCCTGTATATTTTTACATATTCAAGTTCAACAGGTCAAAACCAGTCCAAACCCTATGTCAAATGTATTTTTTTTCAAACAATTGAAATTAAAATTGATTTATCATTTTACCTCGTGTGTAAATGAGATTTGGTCAAGGCTATTCACAATGAGTCGCACATAGCAGAGGAACTTAATGTTTTCTGAAAAATTATTTTTTGTGTCACTTACTGGTTAATCAATTCAGTCACATCACATTTTGATCAAAAATGGAACCCCTATGGGCTCTCTAGAACATACATTAAGGGAAAAAATAACATATCATTTTTGTATTTCGGTGCAGTAACAAATTTTTATACATTAAAAAATCTACAACTATTTCATCAGTTTCCTTGCAGTTCGAATAATTTTTCAACTGAGCCGTAAGCCGTGGGAAACAACATTTGACCTTAACATGTTCATTTTTCTATCCTAGACTTTGGTTAGGATATTTTCTCCTGAAACTACATTTTTCTCTGACTCTCGTAGGATAAGCTATCCCTTTCGAGAGTTGAGATGAAAGATGACAGCGAAACACAATTAGTTGACAAGATTCAGAAATGTTGTTTTCCACAGCTTAGTAAGTTGAAAAATTATTCGAACTGCAAGGAAACTCATGAACTAGTTGTAGATTTTCGAATGTATACAATTGTTACTGCACCGAAATACAAAAATAGTATGTGTTTTTTTTTCTGAATGTATGTTCTAGAGACATGTAGGGGCTTATAGGGGTTCCATTTGAAAAAAAAACATATTTGACCAAAATGTGATGTGACTGAATTGATTCATCAATAAGTGACACAAAACATATTTTTTCAGAAAACAATATTTCTTTTGAAAATAATAGATTCTTGTAAGTGACTTCCATATAATCCATCAATCAACAGTAGGAACATATGAAACCGTATTAAAACATATGGCATTCATCCTAGGAAATACGGTTAGAAACATATAGGAGATGTATGGTGAGTTCACTTAAAAACTATAGATATTACTGAGAAATTCCCGTTAGATACCAATAAAATGTGTATCTGTGAAACATAATGACTTCTGGTGAAAATCACCTATGGTTCTATATGAATTTACGGTTTCACTATCCAACTTCAATCTCATATACCTACTCTCTTCCATTAACCGCTTGTTTAAACATATAAAACCATATAGCAATCATTCTGGGAATCACCATCAGAAAC
The DNA here is from genome assembly GCA_018342105.1 of Gonioctena quinquepunctata. NCBI lineage: Eukaryota > Metazoa > Arthropoda > Insecta > Coleoptera > Chrysomelidae > Gonioctena > Gonioctena quinquepunctata. Next base: position 213,277 of record JAFIRS010000414.1, read on the forward strand.
ATATAGGTGTTATGTGTGAGAACCACAATTGAAAACCATAGATCCTTGCAAGTGACTGCTATGAAATCTCATACATTCTCATTTATTTTCAAACTGCATGACCTCATAGAAACATATAGCATTCATCCCAGGAATCGCTGATAGAAACGGATATGAGTTATGTGTAAAAACACATTAAAATATCATAGATTCACGTTAGGGAATGCCATTAGAAATTAAAGGAACGTCTATTAATAACTCATGAATATCGTATATGGTTCTATGCGGGTTTGTGGTTTCACTATCCAACTTGGATCTCATAAGTTTTCTTATATATATTTTTTATCAGTTTCTATGAGACATTTTGGGCAGGGTTGGCAAGCAAGTTATTGCTAGCAAGAAGTAATAAAAAAATATAAAGCCTTGAGCCTTGAGCCTTGAGTAAAACAAAATAAGCCTTGAATAAAAATGTAAAAAAGCCTCAAATAATAATAGAGAAATCGGTCTTGAATAATAATAACAAAATTAACTTCAAATAATAAACCCGCGCAAAAGTCTTCATAAAAAAACAGCTTAAGCTGCCCACTAACCAGTAATCTTCAAGATCGCGGAACTAAGCGGCAGGAATTAAATTTTAGCACAATAAAAAAACGTCACGTGAGCTCAGGCGCAATCGTAATTTATAATTCGGTTTAATTTCCGCTTCACAAAAAAATATCCCTATATAGATAGCAGAACCAAGCCAGTAAGCAAGCAGAAAAAAAGTAGCAATAATGAAAAATGGCAATGTAATTTTCTGAAAACTTGCGTGCTTCCTCAAGTATGATGAAACACTAGGGTTTCGGTATTTCCCTCCTCTCGGACTCAGCAGCACCAATTTGTACCCTGTATACCCGCTCCTCCCATGGATCCTTCCGAACATGGTTCAAAACAGCGGTTCCCGAGTTTCCGTCCGGTATAAAAACCCTATAGGAAGTAATATCCTATCAAATATTGAACGGAGTTATGATTCAACCCTACCCCATTGAAATATAAGTTTAACTAAACTAAGTTGCTCATGTTACTAACTCAAATCCCACTCCTTTCAGAACGAAAAATCACCCTGTATGAACTTTTTCCAATAACAAAAACGTGGGACACAATCCACTATTTATTAAAAAATATACAAAAAAAAAAAAACTTCCCTTATTAGTATAAATATGAGGGGGCACAACTATCATTATTATTACTAACACCCAATAAAAATCAACGTGATGTGCAAAAATACTCTTAGATATAGAATGCTAAGTGGGACAACTCGCCTTCAGCGTGTCTCGATCCGCTCTATAAATCCAATCATATGACATATAACAAAAAAAAAGTAATATATTTAAAGACAGAATAGTACGAAGGCGTACGAAGGTGTAGAAGTGCCACACTTTTTGTTATTTTACAATTCCGACTTGTAAGTCGGAATTCCGACTTGTATTTCGGAATTCCGACTTTGAAGTCGGAATTCCGACTTGCAAGTCGGAATTCCGAGATACAAGTCGGAATTCCGACTTCTCAAGTCGGAATTCCGACATAGAGGTTATAACAATGAAAAAACATTGAACAAATGAGATTATTATAACATATATATATATATATATATTATTTATATAAATATATATATATATATATACAGGATGTATCAACGTGGGTGGACGATAGCTGCTTCCCTATTTGAGATAAGAAAAAATAAAAATAAATAAAAGTTGTAGAAAGCAATGAAAGCTATGTTTCAAAAATAACTTCCAATATACAGGGTGTTCGATAAATGTGTGACACATCAAAGTTATGTTTTTTCAAATGAAATATCCTATACTCGATTGTATCCCTTTGGAAGAGTGTTTCTCAAAAAGAGTGATTCGGGAGTTATGTTGCAAATGTTGTTACAAAATGGATTTATTCGACACCAAATATATAAAAATCAATAATTTGCAATAAGAGAATTTTTCCACACAATATTCTAGAAAATAGGGTATTTTCATTTCATATTCATAATTTTGCCGAATAGCGCTTTTTCCATACAGGGGTAACCAAACTCGGGATCACTTTTTTCTCAGTTTTTTCAAATGGAGCAGCTCATAAGTAAGGCTATACCAGAACACCACTATGTGTTTGCAGAAAATTTAGTGTTTGCCTACTTAATTTCCATCGCAAATTTATCTAATTCTTAAGGAAAGTATGAAAAAGTCATCATAACAGCAATAACGATTTTTTTTTAATTCAATGCTGGACAAAAGAGGTAACAAAGTAAACTCAAATAATTTGAAAAAGCGTAAATTCACAGGAGATGTTCGAACAATGTCCCATTTTGAGCTATCTTCGGACATCAATTGAAGTTGATCTTGTAATAGAGCGAAAAACTTCTCTAATTCTATTCTTCATTACTTCTGGTATCGTTGGTTTCTCGCGTTAGACCTCTCCTTCATCATATCCCCAGAGATAAAAATCTAGGGGCGTGAGGTCTGGGGACCTTGCTGGTCACTGAGTGGGTCTGTTTTTTGGGTATTCATTTATTTCTGCGCCATCTGTTTGAAAATATTCTTACCCGATTTTGATTGTGGGGAGGCACGCTATCATGGTAATATAACCTCTGTCTGGTGTCAATCGGTACATTCCCCAACAAATTTGGTGAATCATTTCGGAGAAAATATCTGTGAATTTCTCCATTCAGTGGCCCATCAAAGAAATATAGTCCTCTAACCTGATCTCCAATCATGCCCCGACATTTATCGACCATCTATTTTGGTTATCAACTCCTCTGACCCAATAAGGATTCTCTGTCGAGTAGTACTGGCAAATTGTGGCTATTTACCATCCCATTACTTTCAAATGTATTTCAGAAAATTTTGTTCCTCGCGACTGAAATTCGATGTATTTTCGCAATAGCGAACTCTTGTATCATGATCCCTTTCATAGAGTTCTTCATGTAATTCAATTCGGTATGCATGAGGATTTTTTTATCAATATTCTGTTCACGGAAGTATGACTCACATTTAGCTCTTTTGCAATGTTCCTCGTACTAACATGAGGATTCTTAACGGTTGAAAGCATCACCGCTAATTCAGTTTCTTCTTTTGGTGCAATTTTATTTACTTCTTGCCTTTTCTTGCGCTCGACACTGCCAGTTTCCTCATATCTTTCTTTAATCCTCCGAAAACTCTCTGACTCTAGACCTTGAATCAGGATATCGAACTGCATTCATTCTACTGGCTAACATACAATTTCTGTCATGTTTATGTAAAAATATATATATATATATATATATATATATATATATGTGTGTGTGTGTGTGTGTGTGTTCGGATAGGTTTCCGAAGTCATGATTATTATGAATATTGAAAGTTAGGGTTGAAACGCGTCTAAAAATTTGGTAATTTCGGCTTTCATTTTGGAGCCATTTTCAAAAAAAGGGAAAAAAATATATTTAAATATAAGTTATTGATAAGAGCAAAAGAGGGAAGTGTTTTCCAAGAAAGGTCTCAATCTGCCTACTCCTAGGCTATAGTCACTGAGGTAGAAATGTGATTTCCCCTGAGGTCTCAATCTGCCTACTCCTCAGGTGTTGTCACTTAGGAAATAAAATGAATTCCAACCGAGGTCTCAATCTGCCTACTCCTAGGTTGGAGTCCCTTAGGTGGGATTCTCTAACTCGACACTGGGGTCTCAATCTGCCTACTCCCCAGGTTTTGCCACTAGCTTTCTCTGAGGTCTCTCAATCTGCCTATTCCTTCGAGGAAACTGAGGATCAGAGGGTGGATGTGAAGTATTTAACCTAGGTGAATTCAGTGAAGCGGAACTTTGGGCACGGCTTGGTTTGGCAGTAAGCCGGAAAAGTAGATGTTTCCAAGTATTGGGTAGTCTGCGTCCATCATCGCGTTTGTTGAGGCAGTTCGGGCGCTTCTCGATCTCAAGGACTTCACGAATGACCCTTGCTTGCAGTGTTCTCTCAGTGGCAATGGTCCTGGTGTGTTCGATATCCATTCTGTGGCCTGTCTCTTCATAGTGCTTGGAGATTGCCGAAGAAGGGTCTAAGTATTGGATAGCAAGTTGATGTTCATTAACTCGACTGGTGATTCGCCTGTTAGTTTGTCCTATATATGTCCTAGGGCATTCGGAGTATAGTATTTCATATATTCCTTGAGACTCATCAGCTATGTTATCTTTAAGAGACCTGAGAAAATCAGAGCTTCTATTGTTTGCTGTAAAAATTGTTTTAATGTCGCGTTTCCCTAAGATTCTGCCAATTTTGATATAAACAAATTCTAGACGCGGTTCAACCCGAACTTTCAATATTCATATATTCATATATATGTTATAATAATCTCATTTGTTCATTGTTTTTTCATTGTTATGACCTCTATGTCGGAATTCCGATTTACAAGTCGGAATTCCGAGATACAAGTCAAAATTCCGACTTATAAGTCGGAATTCCGACATACAATTCGGAATTTCGACTTACAAGTAAATCAGATTTCTTCAGGTTAAAAGTTAGGGATTTCGTACAATAGTTGTTTTCTGTTAGATATTACAAAAAGTAACTTAAATTTTTCATTGTAGAATTTTTCTATTTTTTTCCATTTTTCAATTGAGATTAATGTTCCCTCTTTCAACATGAAAAACATACTAAGAGATTATCCTGAACGATGAAAGATATAGTTTATAAAGTTTATCTTTTAGTCAGTTTATATAAGTTACTCTTTTGTTATACATATTTGCGAGCATATTTCTATAAATCGCTGGGAAGTTGAGGCAGCATATCTCTGAGAGCTCGTGGGAGAAATTCCCATCGGGATACTCAAACTTAGTAAATCCATACTGTATTGTATATATACCTCAAAAAATGTAGAATAGTTCCATTCAATTTATATTTCTAGTGCTTTAATGGTTTTGAAGATAACCTTATTCAATACTTCAGACAAAAGTTCCACCAACTGAGCAACTGATGTCACTATTTCTACTTCCTCATATGATTATTTTTCATAGATAGTACAAAGAAAGATAACAGCCATTTTGCGTTATTCATGACCTCAGTTGGAAGACCTCTTGAGCACGTAATTAAATTGAATATTATACAAGGGATTGAACTGAATAAGTGTGTGTTGCTGCAGCAGAAGTATTAAGACCATAACACTTTGCAATAATATAACTGCGAGAGAGGAGGAATATTGAAACAAGTGATGAACTAATATGAAGTTTATTAAACATCTCATCTCACAAGATAAGCTGGAGCTACCAATAATGTATCTCAAAACAAAATCGCAAAAAAAACTGATAAAATTAACATTTTGGCATAAATCTAGCTGTCAGCTTTGGTCGACCTGAAAGCAAATGGTAAAGGATAATATTCGGGATATCAATTCAAACACACACACTGCCCTTTGGATATCCCACTGGGTTGACAATTAGAAATTAAGTTTTTCACAATAACTTATCGAGAATTGCTGAATTATTTCTATTAAAATTTGGTAGTGATTTCCTCTTGGAAATTTTAATTCTTTATTACTTAATCAATCCACAAAATTGTCAAGCTTTTGTTGGAATATCTCTATAACGGTGGATGTGATTTTGGCAATGTGAACCATCAGCTGTTTTTTTCTAAGGAATTCAAAAAACAAATCTAAAAACTGAAAAAGCTCCATAACTCCATGTAAGGCACACTGGATAATATATCTGAAATTACTTTCCTATAAAAAATTTAGCGCTGTTGAGAGAAAATAAGGTACCAATTTGAAATTTGAATGAACAATATTCACCCGTTAAATTAGGATAAAAAACGTTAGCTTGATTGTCATTATTAAAGGCATTATCTTCATTATCGCCTGATTTGCTTTGAGTGCTTATTCGGCGCCTCTTTTGCCGATTGCTAAGCTAGCAGGCTTATATCGAGCAGACATTCTATTTACTACTTCTAAATAATAGATATGAAAGGTACTTATCTTTCGAGGTGAAAATATATTCTAATACGCCAATCCAACCACGTAGAAACTAATTGATAAAAATGATATATGATAAAATGAATAAATTCCTTTTTGTTGATTTCTGGGTATAAGGATGAATCTAAAATGGCGGCAACAAGTTAACACCTCTCATCTATTACACCATCAGTAGATCTACACAACAAAAATACCCTTCGTAAAATGAGAACATGGTAAAAAACAACACTTATCTATCCTCATTTTTCATTAAACACTCAAACACAAATAGTCAAAACATATTTTACAAGTGATAAACAATCACCTTGTGCTTTGAGCAACAACAGTCAACGCCATCAACACTCTCAAAATTATGTTAGTTAAACAGACGAACGCTTAGGAATGATGGACGTTTTCTACGATCCACGACACACGATCATGATCTATTTCTTTCTGTATCATAAAATTCCCCGATGTGCGATGTGTATAATATGTCTCGCGTATCTATTGTCTCTCTCGTTCTTTCAACTCTCCACCAGTGTGGCCTCCACTAACACCGGAAAGCAATAAAAACATATATTGCAATAAGAATTTCTTATTCAGGTTACGTTCGGGATAACTTTAGGAATTCGCAGTGAGAATTTCTTATTCTTGTTACACTTGGGATATCTTCAGGAACTCGCAATGTGAATTTCTCATTCAGGTTACGGTGAGGATAACCTCAGGAACTCGCATTGAGAATTTCTTGTTCTGGTTACATTCGCGATAACTTTAGGAACTCGCAATAAGAATTTCTCATTCAGGTTACGTTCGGAACATCTTTAGGAACTCGCAATGAGTTGGAACCTGGCAAATGAAATGTGAGGACTCCAAGATTTCTCCTGGGGACAGTAGTGATAATTTCGTTTAGTTACAGCACATAGCTATCACCGAGACCTCGCAATAGGAGTTCGCATAAGATTCTAATTACAACCTCTCAGAGATCTCGAGGAGAGATTAGTGTTACCTGGGGAGATTATGGATTTTTTGTCAAAATTCATAAATTCGAAATGGCGACTCCAAGATGGCGGACGAGTTTTGTAATTATGATCCGATTCTATTCAAAATTGGTTATAAGGGTTTTTGGGGTCGGAGATTATGAATTTATTTTCAAAATTCATAAATTCATGAAGGCGGTTCCAATAATATGGTAGACGAGTTTTGGGATTATGAATTTAGTAGAAAATTATTGATTTTTTGTCAAAATTCATAAATTGAAGATGGCAGCTCCAGGATGGCGGACGAGTTCATCTTTAGTCTCCTCATTGAAGAACTAAATAGCTCAAAACTTACAGAAAAAAGGCGCCATAATAACGATGCTCTAACAAAAATGCATAGATTACGCCCTGATCTAAACTAAAAAGCACAAAATAAACTAATTTGATAAAAACCTTTTTAAAGATAAGCTTCCATTCAAATGCGCTAAAATGTAGAAAATAATTGCTTTGGATGTGTAACGTGTTACAGATTCAAAAGCTTGTCACTTTAGTATTTGAACTGGAAACTTTGTGCGACAAGCTCTTGAATCTGTAATTCACTTTGTTGCCGTGGCAGCAAGACTTCGCTATCGATTGGAGTTGGCAGCAAATGTTTTTTTTGCAAAATTTAAAATGCTCCGATTTTGAGGTAAAACGATCGTGTGGTAGCAAAACTGCTTTCACGCTCAGTTACTGGTCGCCCTAACACTTTTTGTTCACTTTTTGCAACATTTTGTTGTTAAATTTGACAAATTTCGACATCGTTTTGAGGTGACAGCAAGTGATTTTGTTGATGTACAAGTAAAAACCCGTATTTTAAATGACTTTTTAAACATCCGCAGATGAGGTAGATAAAACCCGTGCTAACTCCCGAATTATAATTTCTCACACACCCACGTTATAGGTAACTGGCACAACCAAAAATTAATCATTCAATTTAATTTAGGAATCCTAGAACACGAAATTATTCCTCAACAAATGATACTATTGGTATAGAATAATCCGCACTTTAATATACCAATTTCCGATATAGGTTTATTTCCTATGAACAGATATCTATAACTGACAGATTGGAGGTTTATTATATGATTCCTCTTTTGATATAGATGCCAAATCTCAATTTTTCTTCGATGAAATCATATCGGCTCTGGATATGTTCTTCACAGTCAAGTCCAAAATTTTAAATAACAGCATAAACAATTTAAATTGTACTTATAGATTATTTAAGGCAAATTAGAGAATCATCACATTTTCTCCTAGATGTTTGTAAGATTAATCCTTTTAACGACCTGAAAGAGCTTGTTAAGCACAAAAAACGTATTTATAGAAATGAGATAATAAAAGCTAAAAAAGCAGCTGATGATAATTACATAAATCGCAACGGTAATCGACAAAAAGCAATGTGGAATTTGATTAATATAAATAAAAACAAGTCAGATAATTCGTCAGATATTATTTCTCCTGGCGATTAATTATTTGGGTAACATTGCTGAAAATTCAATCTTACCTTCAACCAACGATAATTCGGAGAGTTCTCACAAAAAAACCCAGATTGGGAATTGATTTTTTCTGAAATTACATATAATCAAGTTATTGATACAATCAATAATAAAAAAAAGTAACGATGCATATGATATTAACGTAAAAATTCTCAACTGCATAAATATATCATTCTCATTCCTCTCATCAAACTTATCAATCAATGTATCAGAAATAATATTTCCCGAAATTTATTAAATGTACAGCCATATATGTATTAAGTATCAATATTGATAATAAAGACAGCAAATGTGAAGCCAAAACAAATGAAGCATGACGTGTTCTATTACTCTAGAAATTTGTAACACCATTTTAATAAACTATTATATATATATATATATATATATATATATATATATATATATATATATATATATATATATATAATATATATATATATATATATATGAGAATGTGTAGATGGGGTCAAAATATCACCAGTAATTCATATAACTTTTGTTCCTAAAATCCTTCGTTACCAAGTTACGGGCCCTCAAAGTTACAAAATTAAAAATATTTTTCTTTGATAACTTTCAAAGTGAATATTCAAAATCATCTAAATTGGTGATTGACTAGACAAATGAATTCCTTTGATGAGCTTTCATGCAGGAGTCAGTTGTTCTGCTACAAAGTCAGGAACGAACTACCCCGATGGTGCACACCCCAAAACTTTGAAATGACTGGGATTTGTCAATATGTTTTAACAAAAAAAGGTTACCTGGACAATTTCCTGAATAAAAGTATTCGTGTGGGAAATCGATCGTAGCAACGATTTTTTATAAAAATGCATTTTTGTTCGACGACATCCAACCTCAGATGTCTACCATATTCGAAAAGATTAATTTGTAATGAAAATAGAAACGATAGGTACAATGTTCATAACGAATTTTTATCATGCAAACACGTTTACTTTACAGAACTCATGGTGTAAATAATCAATCGCAAGCCTCAAGAGCAAACAGAAATGCAGAATCCGCTACAAAAACTGCTCGATATGCCCCGTCTCTCTCAATACATTTTCTGAGTCGGCGCAAACACCCTCTCTGCACTTGAAATAGCATGCCAGGGTCGTTTCGTATGGCTTCACAATGTAATGTAATTCTATTCAACAAGGCATCTCTGGTGTGAATAGGTGTAGCATGAACGAGGCTTTTGAGATGCCCCCACAGAGAGAAATCCAATGGATTCAAATCCGGAGACCGCGGTGGCCATGAATATGGCCCACCTCTATCAATCCATCTATTGGGGAAAATCTGGTTCAGATGGTCCCGCACAATCAAACTAAAATGAGGAGGAGCGCCATCATGCATAAACCACATATCTCTTCGGGTTTGCAATGGAATATGTTCCAAAAGTCCATTCAAATCGTTCTGAATGAACTCCAAATAACGTTCCCCATTCAATCGGTCATGTAGAACGAATGGTCCTATAAGATGGTTTCCTATGATACCAGCCCAAACATTCACGGTGAATTTCCGTTGGTGTTTGGTTTGCAATATCCCATGGGGATTTCATTCGGCTCATATGTGGAGATTATGAGAGTTGATTACTCCATCTCTACTGAAACCTGCTTCATCAGTGAATAAAACTCGAGTAATAAAAGTCATATCCTCTCTTTGCTTATCCAGGAACCAATTGGCATATTCCAGTCGTGCTAGAAAATCTTCAGGTGTCATGGCATGTACCTTCTGGATGTGATATGGGTGGAGCAGTTGTTCCCTAAATATTCTATGAATAGTGGACTTGGATGTATGGAACTGTTCTGATAGGTTTCTGATACACATTGAAGGATCATCAGCGACAGCTTCCAAAAATATTTTCCTCCAATACAACGGTACGCACAGCCCTAGGAGCGCCCTCACTACCTCGTTTTGGCAAAACTGAACCTACAATAATGTCGAAATAAAACAACTGGCTCCAAATAATTATCCATTAGACATACCTGTCTCCCTCAAGCTGCGATCGACACGCTCGAACGTTTCTCTTGCCGGTAACATTCGATTGGGAAAATGCTCGGCATACAGACGACGGGCTTCTGCAGCATTACCAAATGCTCGTCCATACAATGCATGCATATCTGCATATTCGTTGAATGTAAACTGTTCGGCCATATCAAAACACTTCAAACTGTCCTATTAGAATATTGACAATACAATGACAACGCACCACTCAACAAAACAAAATCGCATTCCAGTTGTCATTTTTTATCCAACTAATTTTATTTCTTTCTACAAGGTGTTTTTGTCAACATCTGTGGAAGAAATGGAACATAAATTTATTCACCGGATATTTTTCACCTATTCATGTGCAGCCGTTTTTGTAGTTTATTCGTTTGCTTTTTATTAGTTATGTCTTCCGATGTGCGTTTTTTCAGCTAAATTTATCTTCGGTTAAAGATTTTCTCCCATGAAATTATACTTATCAGTGAAACTCCTCAACATTTAAGCTGTGAATACGAATTTGCAACATCCAAATGTTGAGTTTCATGAGATTCAGATAACACAACACGGAACGTGCTTATTCCACGCGTACATACAAAATATGGACTGAATTCGATATTTCATAGTGGAGTAGCTTGTTAGTTCAAAAACACCACGAATCTACATAACTTGATATTTCATTTGAAAAAATATCTTCATTGTGAATGAAACTTTCAACTAGGTACTGTACTTTTTGTTTACGACTTTATTTTAGCATATTTTATATTATCCCTGTTATAAATGTTGTTGAATTAACGTTAGCATTAGTATTTCTACTGTGAACATTTTTCATTTCAAATAATGGTGGACGATCGGGTTTGATGTCGTCGAGTAAAACTGCATTTTTATTAAGAATCGTTGCTCCGATCAACTTTTCACACGAGTACTTTTTTTCAGAAAATTGTCTACCTAACCTTATTTTGTTGAAAACTATTGAAAAATTATCTGTCATTTCAAAGTTTTGGGGTGTGGACCATCGGGGGTAGTCAACAACTGACTCCTGCATGAAAGCTCATCGAACGAACTCATTTGTTTAGTCAATCACCAAAATTCAGATGATTTTGATTATTCACTTTGAAAGTTATCTAAGAAAAACATTTTTCATTTTGTAACTTTGAGAGTCCGTATCTTGGTAACGAAGGCTTTCAGCAACAAAAGTTATATGAAGTACTGGTGATATTTTGACCCCATCTATACATTCCCGAGAGGAAAAGAGGAAGTCCAGGGAGACCCTGTATATATCATGGCCCCAAGAACCAAAAATGCCATTAGTTATATATTTATATATATTTATATTTAGTTATATATTTATATATTGAAATAATGTATATACCTTTTTTTTGGTTGTGATTTACTATATCTAGTGACTCTCGAATGTTGTTGATTTATCCTGGACTATATTCATCAAATAGAGACCACCCGGTGAATAAATCTTCAAGAGTTAAGCCGAGACTACCAATGTCTGTAAAATTTGTATGACAATATTAAAATGAGGGATCAGGTACAATAGGAGGTACTTGAAACACAATAGAATAGTTCTGCACGTACTTTGCGTAATCCATCCTACCAGCTAGAATATGATGGTGTCTTCTTGCTACAGGCTTATATAAATCACAATATAATGATTTAGGGACACCCTTTCAACACGCCAGCAACTATGGAAATTTAATTTGCTCGATTCATCCAATGTCACGAAGACCAGAGAAAATTTTACGATTCCACGATAGAAACCAGCAAATATAAAAAATAAGTTAGGTATTTATTTCATTCAAACCCAAAAACTCGACGATATCGTGAAATATGGGTTATTATAACACTCTATGAACTGCGGCCCTTGGTAATATCAATTCATGCTTCGCTCTGCCTTTTTCTCATTTGCAACGTCCAATTGATGCGCAGTCGCATGTATTGGTTGATGTTCGGTTTCTCTAACTACGCGCTGCCAATGTGACAAGGAAAGACATATATAACCCGACTTCCCTTTCATTCATATATTTATTAACTACGAATTTTGATAACTGGCCATAAGAGCAATACAATGAAAGTAAAGTCGGGTTATATCAAAGAGAGTAAACGTAATCTGAATAGGAGGTCCTAATAAGCTCTAGCCAATTAGAATCTTGTAGCATCAACCCGCCATAGTGACGTACATGGAAATGGGTACAGGTGGCCCGCGTTACATACAGAGTGGTCCAATATACAATCAAGAGCCTGTAACTCTCAGATACCAGAGTGCGGAGTCCACTAGTCCGCCACTGTCCAGAGAGGATGGTGGTCATGACGTGTCCATATACGTCACTATGACTCACAAATGATATTTCATCTCTTTCTATCAATGTCACCATTGTCTTATGGGGACTAGACTCTCCTACTCAGATAACGTTAACTCTCTTTGGGGTTTTATATGTCTTTCCTTGTCATATTGGCAACGCGTAGTTATGGCAACCGAATATCAACCAATACATGTCACGCCTCCATTTTCGGGCATGCGCACTAATTCAACGTTGCCGATTAGAGCGATGGTAATACTTCATTTGTTTTTGCTTCACATTTGCTGTCTTTTTCATCAATAATGGTACTTGATACATACAGTATCGGAAACAATTTATCTTGGGTGTAGACAGAAATCTACACGAGCAACAAGAAACGCAATGATATGATAATACCACATAAACAAGAGAGACGCACTGCTGTGCGCCCCTCCTGTTATCCCATCCGACGCATTAACTGACCACGTGGCAATGCGACACAGCGCACAGCGACTCAACTCATTCTCGCCGAGCCGTGGTTGGAAAAACAAAAGACCGTGACAATTATTACCTTTTGAAACATGCCGCCTATTTACACAACCGCAGAGAAAGTACAGATCGTTAAGTGGTACTTTGGGGGTAATTCTGTACAAGATACTAGAAATCTTCATTCATAGTGGCTTTTGCAGATAGACCTGTACCTACGGAAGCGACTGTCCTTTCAATTATTAACAAATTTCAGAATTTTGGGTGTGTGGCAGCACATTGCAAAAAATGTTGTCCCACAAATCCACCACCGCATCCCAGATAAATACCCGAAGAACAGGAAATAAGAGAAATACAAGTGTATGCATTGGCAGAAACGACACCTTGTTCAAGTAGACAGATCGCCGACGAAGTGAATTTGAATGAAAGAACTGTTAGGAATATTTTGAAGAGAAACTGTTATAATTGTTTCAAAGTCAAGACCACACAAAAACTTTTGCCTGGAGACCATTTCAGACGTAGGGAGATTTGTGAAACGATGGTCGAAAAATGCAATAGAGCAGTGTAAATGATGACTTTCTAAAAAAGGTGTTATTTACCGATGAATCGTCCTTCTCAATTCATCGACAACACAACCCATCCGTACCTTATTGGTCTCGTAAAAATAAACATTTGAGTATTGCTGTGGGGACACAGTACCCAAGCAAATTAAATGTGTGGACGGGACTTTCAGGCGATCACGTCATAGGCCCATTTTTTATTGAAGGGAATTTAAATGCAGCAAAATATTTGCAACTTTTGTAAAATCAAATCATTCCGATTTACTTTAACGACGTGTGGTTTCAACAAGATGGTTGTCCTACCCACAATGCAGGCACGGTGGCTACATTTTTGAATCAATTATTTCCCGATCGGTTTATTTGTACGCGAGATACAATCAACTGGCCACCTTGATCACCAGATGTAGCACCTCTCGATTTTTATTTCTGGGGCATGCTAAAATCGGAGGTATAGATTCGGCTATTGTTTGGCCCAAAATGGTGGTTTGTTCGAACATTTAATAAAATAATTCCGTACACAAAATATTTAATTTGGTTTGTCTTTTCTGCTGAATATTTTTTTCTCTCCATTCAAGAAATAATTGTTTTTCTGTTAGAAATAAGTTTTTTGTTTTTATTCTTACAGAAATATCGTTTGCTTTTGTTTATGTTTAAGAATTTTCTTTTGTTTTCACGGCCACCACGGCACCAAAGATATTTTGATCTACCCGTCGCAGTTTAATTTGTTCAAATTATCTGATGTGAAATTATCGTCAATAATTCTTCTTCATTGCAGCGCACACATTCTCCCGACTGCTGCTGGTATGATACTGACGTCCTGAGCTGACCGCCCTGACTCTCCTATATCTGTGTCGTGTCGTCGATATCCCTTCCTCGAGCGAGTCGAGGAGAAATTGTATGCTCTCTCAACATATAGCAAGCTATTCTTTACGCTCTCATGAAACCACCATACCCAAGATAAATACTTTCCGATACGTATATGCGTTCATTGCATTGCTCTCTCTCTTCATTTGTTGTCCTCTGCTTCCAGTTGGCGCAATATGGACATCTCCCCTGCAGAAAATCCGTTCCCATCAGGCTTTCTACCGACGTAGACAGGGGAGGTGTATCGAGGGGATGCAGATAGTCTTGCTCTAAACAATACTGCATCCCTTATTAATGTTGCTTGCTCGTCTATGACGGCCGGGACAATCACAACATACGCCACCTAGGAGCAGCACTGTTAATTTGAACGCAACAGCGAATCGTCGAAGGACATCCTCAGCCCGGCTACAAGATGTAAAATTTAAATCATCACTATTTAAATAAAAAATCTCTATCCTGGCTGAGAATCGAACTCGGGACCTCTCAGTCTCTAAGTCGGGTGTTAAACCACTGTGCCATCCTCCCCTATTGCATTGCTCTTATGGCCAGTTATAAATATTCGTAGTTAATAAATATATGATTTGCAGGAACACTCAGGAACTTAAATTATGATAAATACAATTTGTGCTCGTGATGGCAATGTCATGTTTGGCTTCAAATTCTTTATATAAACCAGTTTGTTGTCTGGTTTGGTGAAACGAGAGAAGTCCACAAGAAATCAGTTAAAACGTGCAGGCTGTAGAACTCAATTTGAATCCGGAAAATTTCCCAATCTCTCTCAGTAATTTGGATGTTTTTAGTATTTCCAATTTGGATAATCGATGACGATATATATTTCCCTTTTGTCTGGAAATCTGAGAAATCTACCAGCTTCGTTTTTCGACGTTGGGTTGGATAGAATATGATATATTCTGCCAAAACACCACTGTTTATCTACTACAAATTCCCCACTGTGAAAGGTATAATATTCCAAGCTGAAAAAGATACTCTAATTCGCGCTGATAGTACTGATCAGGAAGCTGAATCAGAACTCCCATGTTTGGGATGCGATTGCGTGATTCGAATATGTTCGGCGTAACCGTTCATTGGGCGGAGCTTTTCGAACTTATGGAAAAGTATCAAAACAAAAAATAAACTTTTGATTTTTTCGAGATGGGAAAAATAATTATGGGAAATTAAGGTTTTAAAATTTTTCAGAATACCTATTTCCACCGGAGACGAAACTCAGTCAAAACAATCTTTTGTCTATGCGTCGCGACTCGGCCAACAAGGTGTTATATTTATAATTCACTGCGCCGCGGCGGATGGAAAATTCCGACTTCAACACACAAGAAAAGGATGTTTTGATCATATGCCTAAACTAAGAAATATTTCTAGTGTCAGCGATAGAAACAGGAACAGAGTTTATTTCTGAGAATATCTCAGGTAGCGGGAGGTAGCGTTGATTTGGAGAAGTAATTTCATACCGGCTGAAAATCATAAGCATAATAGTTTTCCACTATTACATAAGAGATGGAGTTAAAGGTAACAGGAGGTGAAAGTTGCCAAAAAATGTCAAATAAGTAATTTTATACGGTGCCAAAATTTAGGGGGTGATTTTTGAGATCATTTAAAACCGAAAAAATAATCGTCAGCTGTTTTGAAGAGGGTGGGTTATACGTGAGTCCCGTGTTTCGACTATGTCAAAAATGTTGAGTTTATTTTATACCGTATGAAATTTTTACAGCTGAATTTTTATACTTTTTAAATAATCGTCAGCTACATGTATTGCGGTGGTAAGACCCTTAGTCAGCGGCTCAAACAAGCTAGGAGCCCAGCGTATCTGAGCATTGTATAGCCACTTTTACCGGTAAACTGACCCCCAAAACATTCACTTGTCGGCGATTTATATTGTTGTCGACAATAAAATAACTCCAGATTTCAATTTCAATAAGTATTATATATTAAAATCGACAGAAAATCAGTTCATGCAATAACCATATTAAAAACATTTCAATCATTATAATGATTCATTGATTGATTATTAATTAATGTCACTTTTATTGTACCGTAAAAACTTTGTAAGAGTAAAAGTTGAACAGTTGAACATTTCCAAAGATGAAAAGTTGAAAGATTACGCCTTGTGGGGTATTCATATTGAAAAGGAAAACAATCTCAATTGAATATTGAACAGAAATATGTTTCTGTGAATTGAAAAATCCACGATAAATATGAAGTTATTTTTGTAAATATCTAACAGAAAACAACTACTTCCCCAGCTAAAACCACGATGGACATTGAACTACATCTGATAGATATTGAGAAAGGAGCCTAACTCAATAGAAAAAAGCTGAAGTGAAAATTTGCATTTTCATTCAGATAGTTATTTGATTTTCTATTCCAGTCTTAATTAAGAACTTATACAGTGCTTCTCAAAAGTTCCCTCCCCCCTCTTATTTTTGGAACGATTATACATAAACAAGTGAAATTTGGAAACTGAATATTAAAGGTTGTAAACTTCCCTACTAGTGATGATAGATGACGAAATCGTCAAAGATGACGTCACAAGGCCATTGTGACCAATAATTTTAAATGGAACCCTACGGCAAGCGACACCTCTTTTAAAAGGTATCGGAAAAACCTATTCAATGATACAAATTTTGTTTGTGTTTATGGCAGTTTCAATGGCTTATTAGTAAACATTAAAATTTAAATTCCACCCAGTATGATATTAATTACAGATTTGAGAATCAGTATCTACTCAAAGTAATTGCTCGAAGTGACCCCCATTTATTTCCTGACAGTGAAATATCCTATTTTTAAACTCTTCTCGTTCTTTTGCAAATGTGTCTGCGGAAACAGCCTCACATTCTGCAACAATACGTTGTTTTAAAACGTCAATATTGTCAGGTTCAGTGGCATAAACCTTCGATTTAAGGTACCCCCACAGAAAAAAATCCAAAGGTGTGAGGTCCGGTGATCGAGCTGACCATTCCGTTGAACCTCGTCGTCCAATCCATCTACCACGATACTCCTCATCCATATACCGTCTTACTGCACCGTAATAGTGTGGAGGAGCACCATCCTGTTGGAATGTTATTTCCAAATTGCCGAATTCATCTGGATTATCTTCCAAAAGTTCAAGGATTAACGGTTCTAATGCGTTTTGCAACAGCTCCAGATAAACCTCTCCAGTTAAATTAGTATTTAAAAAAAGAGGCCCAACGATGTGGTTTCCCAGGATACCTGCCCAAACATTCACCAATTGGGGAAATTGGGTATGTGTTTCACAAAACAGGTGAGGATTTGCGTCACTTCAATACCTCACATTCTGTGTTTTTACATTTCCATTTAGATAGAAAGTACTTTCGTCACTAAAACAAATTGTTTTGACATAGTCTGGCTGTTGGTTAATTTTAGTTTCCATATTTTCACAAAATTCTAGTTTTCGGTCTGGGTCGTCGTCTGAGAGTTGATGAACCATTTTCAATTTGAATAGATGAAATTTGTTTTTTTCAACACCCTGTGTACTGTACTTCGACTGACTTCACAGGTAGATGCAACGTGAGTTGTTGAAGAAGTAGGATTAACTATTACTTCTGCCAGTATATACATTTTTTTCTCATCAGAAATATGTGGTCTGCCAGATCGTTTCGCATCATTAATACTACCCGTTGTTTCAAACTCACGAAGAAGCTCCCTTAAATAAGTCTTCGAAACGGGGCGATCGGGAAACCTCCCATCAAAAATGCGTTCTGCTGCATGAATATTTTGTCCAGTTTCACCAAGAATTAGTATCGCTGCAACTTTATCACCTAAAGCACGTACCATTTCGCTTCTTGAAGCACTTAAACGTTCGGCTCACAACAGTTTAACAAATTATTAAAATGTACAAGAATATTGAAAGTACCAAAAGCTGCTAAAACAGTTTAACGTTCAATCAACAATACAGAAATTATTAAATGTACAAAAACTTGGACAATTACAAAAACGTCGAATTAGGGAGACTAACAAAAACGTCAGCTTATTTGACAACTATCCAGAGGCGGAGCTTAAATTTGGAATTTTAGTAATAACTGACAACAGGGTTTTTACGAGCTGTAAAACCCATTAAAAATATTTTGAAAATTTCGTGTCCTCGCCGATTCAGTGGATTAACAAAATGATTACTTATTTGAATTAGTTATTTGTGCAACCAGTTGGAATATTTTCAGTGAAGAGATCAGCATATTTTGTTGAATTGACATTTTATTGAATTCATCAATTCGACATAAATACTTGTTTAAATGAATATTTTTGTTGAAGCAATCAGCAAATTTTGTAATCTGATGATTTGATTCAACAAAATAACTACATGGTTGAAACAACATTTCTGCCAAAACGAGTTATGAATAGAGTTGGTCTAATAAGATGTTTGATTCATGCAAATTAGTTTCAGTTGATTAAAACTTGAAAGTTAATCCAAAACCAAGAAATAATTTTACTCATTTTGAGATTATATTTCGTCGTGCATATACGAAACTTTTATTTGTTTGATTCAACAATTTGTTTTTTTCTGTGTAGTGAATGCGATGCCACTGTTGCATCAATGTTACAAATGATTTCTGGTGAGTACTCCCCCTTTGGAAACATGTTTTGTATGTGGGTTGATTACCACAATCTAGTTAATTTGATAGGTTTTTAATAAAATTCAAAGTAACAATAACGAGAACTTTAATGTGTCTCTTGCGAAAGACATTTCAGAACTAAATAACAAACTTAAACAAGAGCATCAAAAAGGGCATAAACTTTCTCTTGCCACATGGTGAAGAGGTTATCCTCCAGCAGGTACTTAGACGACCCGTACGGATTATGGATAATAAACAGATGATACACCCGAAGTACACATTGCTGGGAAGATATTCAATAATATAGTCTTTTAAGAAAAAAGTCATTTTGTACAGAACATAGCTGTCCCCTTGAAAGCCATGAGGGTTTCAACTAAACATAACATCACTAATTGTCTTGATTGTCCGGTATAGGAAGAACACAAAGTTTACATGTAGGGCGCTGATAAATTCCATTGACTGTCTTTATCGTCACGGTTCGAACCACTCCGTCGGAACCAGGGAATAGCTTGATGACTCTGCCCAAGAGCCATTTCAATGGTGGGAGTCCATCTTCTTTCACGAGAACAAGAGTATCCAATTTTAGTATCTGTGGATGAGTCTCCTTCCATTTTGTACGTATTTGCAAGTTGGATACGTACTCCTTCGTCCATCTAGACCAGAAATGTTGTGTCATTTTCTGGATGTGTTGGTAACGGCTCAAACGATTGGTTGGAGTTGATAGCCAATCACGATCCGGAACAGCAGTCAGCTTGGCACCAATTAAAAAGTGTGCCGGGGTCAGAGGTAAAGGATCATTTGGATCTGATGATAAGGCATAAAGAGGTCTACTATTGAGACAGGATTCAATTTGTGCTGCAAGGGTGGACAGCTCCTCAAAAGTTAGAGAAGTGTCCCCAACAATTCTTTTTAGGTGATATTCAACGGACTTTACGCCGGACTCCCAGAGCCCGCCAAAATTAGGTGCTCGGGGAGGTATGAAATTCCAAGATATACCTTCTTGGCTCAATTCAGTTTGAATAATGTCATTGGAATCTTCAAGGAATTTTTTCAACTGAGCCCTTGCTCCCACAAAGTTGCTGCCATTATCCGAAACAATTTTTTCACACAATCCCCGCCTCGCAACGAATCGCCTCAATGCAGCGATAAAGGATTCTGTGGTTAAGTCACTTACTACCTCCAAATGCACAGCTTTAGTCGCGAAGCAAATGAATATGCAAATGTATGATTTGGTTAATTTAAAATTTCTGAATTTTCTATCTTTCAAAGGAAACGGCCCGCAGTAATCAATCCCGGTAACTGTAAAAGGACGAGCGGGCGTAAGCCTTTCCTTCGGAAGATCACCCATTATATTTTTTATACTATTCGCTCTAAATCTATAGCACCTGACACTTTCATGTACCACCTTACGCGCAAGGTTACGCCCAGAAATAGGCCAAAAACGCTCTCTGAGAGATGCTAACAGAGCTTGTGGACCTGAATGCAATATTCTCACATGTTCATCACGTGCTATCAGAATTGATAAAATATGTGACTTTGGTAAAACGGCTGGATATTTTTTAATGAATTCGAAATCAGAATGTTTTAATCGTCCCCCTACCCTTATGATGTCACGATCATCTAAAAATGGATTAAGATTTATTAATGGGCTTTTAATGCTTACATGACCAGATATCTTCAATTGTTTCAATTCATTTGCGAAAGTTTGGATTTGTGTCAATTGAAGTAATTTCAGTAATGCATTGTCCAATTCCTCTGGGGATAGAATACCTGATTGTCTGAAATTTTTAATTCTTGTGTTATTGATAAATCTGAGTATATATGCAAACACGCGTTTTAGTTTGTTTAGATTAGAAAATTTATTTAATTCGGGAAAATTGTTGAATATAATCATGTCATTTTTTGTTGAGATCAAAGTATTAGCACGAATCTCTGGAATTTCAGTAGAGGGGATTGAAATACATGAATTATGAGGCCACTGTATAAGCCATTCAGGGCCGGACCACCAAAGTTTTGAGTTCATGAGAGTATTTACAGAAGTTCCTCTCGAAAGAAGGTCAGCGGGATTATCGCGAGTATTCACATAGTTACATCCACCGATGATAATCGTAGCACTATAGTCGGCGCGCCGAACCGATAGAGCATTTTATATATGGTTATGCACGTGAATCACTCTATCTGTTCGGCGCGCCGACTATATATTACAACCGAAAATAACACATATACTGACGAAATACTGTAGTCGCTGTCTTTATGAATGCGAAAGCTGAGTAACCAAACTATAGAGTGTCCGCTTCCATCCAAAATAATCTGACTTACTCTCAGGTCGCGCCTAAATAAGTTTTACTTAAAAAAATATTATTTGTTTGTTTAATCATGTAGAGAATTTCATAATAAAAAAAACTTGTGCATCATATGGTTGATAAACGCATCAACCCTCCATAATTAATTATTCAAATGATACTTAGTAAATTAAAAATGGAAGGGTTGATTTTTTGAAACTTCTTAGGGAGGCGAATTTTTAGTATATAGTCTATCCTTCCAACTATAATGAGTATGATCTTCGTGTGATAATCAAGTTAGAAGTCGTAAACAATTGAAGTAAATTTTTTTCGATGCATTGCAAAATAAACAAAAAATGGTTTGAACTTATTTTTTCTCTCCAGAAATGTCATATTCCACTATTGAAGATAGCTTATTTTTTCAAATCTATTTTGCAATTAAAAGTATTTTTCATTTTAAAAATAACAATACTTTTCGGTGTTTTCATCAGTTTTTTCGTGATGCAACTTTGGTGCGCACTATTATTCAAATAAATGTATATATGAAAAATTGTTCGGAACGTTATTTGTAGGAAATTTTCTACTCTACAACTCTCAATCAATAAACTTTTCTAGGGTATCAATATGTTTCAAGTTATTTATCAAAATTTGAGGAAATTTCAAAATTCACAGCGGAAAGTTGACATAACGTATGTTAAATTATTATAATACTGATTGAAATTCAAATAAAGAGTTCATTTTATTTTTAAAGACAATAAAAATCGCCTAAAAGTGCCTAAATGTTTGGGGGTTAGTTTACCTGTCAAAGTGGTTGTACAATGCTCAGATACACTGGGCGCCCGGCTTGTTTGAGCCGCAAACCGCAATACATATGTAGTTGATCATTTTTATTATTTAAAAAGTATAAAAATTCAGCTGTAAAAATTTCATACGGTATAAAATGACTGCATACTCAACATGTTTGACATAGTGAAAGATAAACGCCATGTGAAGTGGAATAAATAGAAAAATCGAATTAAACGGTTTTCTTCACATAAAAGATTCAATATGAATTGAACCAGAAAATGGTAGATCTCAGGTGAAAAACAACTACTTTCCTGGCAAATACCACGCAGAACGTTGAATGATATTCACCTGAAAATCCATGCATACCTCCATATAAATGGACATTGAATGCAAATGTTTCTTTCTGATAAGCTCGATTATGTTTAATTTATGTCGTGTTCACCTAACAATCCGCATACCGGTTTCAGGCTTTTTGGCCCTCATCAGTACGGAGTAGTCAACCAGCCAAAGGTCCGAAGAGCTCTGGCTGAAGCGAGACACAACATAACCAAAACCATCATCGAGTCTATAACACCTATAGGTACGCCGGATTTTCAGGTGAATATCATTCAATGTTCTGCGTGGTATTTGCCAGGAAAGTAGTTGTTTTCACCTGAGATCTACCATTTCTGGTTCAATTCATATTGGGATCTTCCTCTTTTTAAAAAACCTTTAATTCGTTTTTATTTTTCCACTCACGGGTTTATCTTCACTTATCATGGGCTTGCCACTCCTACTGAGAAGGAATCTTTTATTTAGAAACCTATCGAGGTGGGAGATTTTCGGAGTGTTTTTTTCTGTCACTAGGTACCGCCAGTTGAAAGTTTTCTTTTCCGGCGTACCTATAGGTGTTATAGACTCGATGATGGTTTTGGTTATGTTGTGTCTCGCTTCAGCCAGAGCTCTTCGGACCTTTGGCTGGTTGACTACTCCGTACTGATGAGGGCCAAAAAAGCCTGAAACCGGTATGCGGATTGTTAGGTGAACACGACATAAATTAAACATAATCGAGCTTATCAGAAAGAAACATTTGCATTCAATGTCCATTTATATGGAGGTATGCATGGATTTTCAGGTGAATATCATTCAACGTTCTGCGTGGTATTTGCCAGGAAAGTAGTTGTTTTTCACCTGAATCTACCATTTTCTGGTTCAATTCATATTGAATCTTTTATGTGAAGAAAACCGTTTAATTCGATTTTTCTATGTTTGACATAGTTGTGACACGTGACTCACGTATAACTAACGTATAACCCACCCTCTTCAAAACAGCTGACGATTATTTTTCGGTTTTAAATGATCTCAAAAATCACCCAATAAATTTCGGCACGGTATGAAATTACTTTTGTTACACAATGTATTTTCACACCTTTCACTTGTTGTCACCTGTAGCGTGCGGCGGCTGACGGTCACTTTGATGACTTTTGAATATTAATCAACTAGGTACTTAAAATAAAATTCATTCGGTATGAAATTCTTCGCAAAAATACAACGCTACCTACCGTACTTTTACTGGTACAGGAAGTGTGTGTGTGAATAAATTTTGGCTTTGGAGTATACCAATTAGCCACTGGTACAGGAAGGAAATTTCCAGAAAATCACAAGATTTCAAACACGCATGATCTCATTTTTGGGTTTTCTGCGTAAATTAGAGCATCAAAAATTACAATCAGTAAAAATAATTTCTCAAATATTTGTCGGAATTTTCAGATTTCAAAATTATCTTCAATCCAAACTCGATTTCATCTTGTCTTTCAAATAAGTTCCTCCAAGTACTAGCGATACTTTGTTTCTGGAATATTCACAGACAAAAATAATTCTGACAAGTTTCAAAGTCAGCTCTATTTAACATTATTTTATTATAGATAATTACATATCGAAATATTACTATAACATACAAATGAAGACTCGGGACAGATCAAATTATAGTTGACAGACCCTTTGAGAGCCAAAGCGCTAAAAGTTTGAAATGTGTGAAGTAATGATGCATACGTCCATCAGAGGCGCTAGGAGTACGATTTCAAAAGGAATGAAAAAAGGCATTTTCAATTTAGAATTCCAAGGTGAAATATTGTTTCAAATTATATTGTACAGCTTGCCGGATGGTAATGTTTATGTGTAAATAAAAAAATTCCATAAAAAGGACACATGCATGCACATTACATTTGGCAACACCGTCCAGAATACCAAGATCCAAGACACAAAACAGTGGGTGTTTTGTGATCCAAGATCAGGTATTTAACATAACCAAACTTAGTAGCAGAAATATTTGGAAATTTAAGAAAAAATGCCATATAAATATATTGGCCGAACTACAGATTTCAAAGGCAAAACACTATGGGAGATTCTAGGAAATTTAAAAAATTTCGGGGTTGGTCGGATAGTAGCTAGAAGTATGTTGGAACGTTATCCAGAACCATCATACATTAAAATACTTAAAGTTGAACCACTGCCCAATCCAGAAAAGCCTTCTATTGATGTAAGTCAATAATAGAATTTCATTTTATGTTCGAAAACTTTTATTTTCCACAGGATGTTCGAAAAGTGAGAGTTTGGGTAGAGAAAACATTCAGAGGAATAACAGAACCAAAACCCATGTGTACTGAGTCAGCTAGCTATAAAACAGATTATAAACTGATTTTGAAAGATGATGAAGCAGAATATTGCAAAGAAGCAGCCGGAAAGTCAGTTAAAGTTCTTCCAAGATATTTCGATTTTCCACCATTATTAAAAGAACTTTTGATGCGTGAAGCTGAAGCCAAAGGTCAAAAATATGCAGAGGAACCCAAATTGGAAATCCTATATAATAGACAAAGTAGGATCAAATCTTACAGAATAGCAAATGAAGGTGAAGAGCCAGATATAAAGATGGTATCTGGGCTAGGAAATCCTGTTGCACCTCGGTTATATGAAGGAATATAGTTATGCTCAAAAGTCATCATTGTTGAAAGAAATAGAGTATTTTGTTCTAGTGAAAGTTTGAAGTAACTAAGCCCTGAATCTTTATTTTCTCAAGCACACTATAATGTATTTCGGTTATGTGATTGAGAGTTGTTAACTATTAAATATAGTGCCATTCAGGAAACGTTTCCTACCATGAACTTTTTCTAAACAAAAAAAAACAATGTAAGATTTAAAAAAACCCTTCTAAAAAATTTACTCTAAAGTAAAATAAAAAATTCCAAGAAAAAAGTTTTGTTATACAGGTTTATTCAAAAAATGTTGAATCTGCCTTCTTTTTTTTTATAAACATTACTAATGTTCAAACTACATTGAAGGAATTCTGCTAAGGATTCAGAGATATTCAATAAGGTATACTCAATATGTAATATTTTTAATAAATAATTCCCCTTTGTCTCATATATCTACAGTTAGAAAACTCATTTGTCCCAATTATCGACATACTAGATTACTTTATCGACAATAGACACGGATAAGTTGAAAGTCTTTGAATATTTTTCAACAGCTTTTATCGAGAAATGAGGGGAAAATTACTAAGTTTAAAACAATAACAATCCCAAAATATATAAATATTGACAATAAAATGATCCTATTCAAAGAACATATTGATGACTTAAGTAATCAGGTATATATATAATCACGTCATTACAAACAATTAAAAACTGAAATTGGAAAGTTCTTCCACACAAAATAGGCCTCTTTCATTTTAAGGGCAGGGCTATTTATTTTTCATTTTCATCATTAGTCAAAATATGTTTTTTCTCAGGCCAAATCCAATTAAGTCCTTTTTTATCCATATGGTTCACTTTGATTTTGAATTTATTTTCCTTTGTACAGAAAGAAGTTTTAGTAATTCCACCAGGAAAAAAATTGTTCGTTTTAATTCATAATCACAAAATCTATGATAAAAAAGTATTAATTTTTTTCAGTTATATCAATTCGTTTTTCTTCCTAAAATTCTTCTACTATGGTTTTATTGATAGACATTTACTCTTTATTCTTTTTTTTTTCTCTTTAATTCTGTCCTCTTAGCTCCTTCTTTTCGTTTTTGATAATATTGCCATTGCTTTGAAATAACAACAGTACGTTTACCGTGTTTGGTTTTGACCAAAACAAAAACTTTTTGAACGGACTCATGTGGCCGGTTCAATTTTTTTATCAACATTTGAACACTATCAATGAGTTGAAGCTTTGTGATAGGAAAACCAGCTTTCAAAGAAAACAACAGCCAGTCAACTAGAAGTTTTTCCTCTTCGGATAAAATTGTAGTGGCTCCTATATATCCTCCTTTCAATTGGGGTTTGCCTTTCCACTTTATCTAAAAGTGTAGTAAGTGATACAAGAAAAATGTATCAGAAGTATACTGCAATCTTTTTGCCATTTTTTTCTCCTGAAAATCTTGTATGAATCTGGTATTAACACATTCTTCCCTAATTTTTTATTTTTGTAAAAGGATCTTATTCTTATAGTACTGTTATCTTACAAAATATATTTAGTATTGCTTTGCACTAATCATTTATATATAGAAAATATGCCAAAGTTATGAAACCAGCATAATACCCCTATATCGACACTTTTGAATCCTAAATCGATTTAATAAGGTAGCATATATCGACTATGAAATAATTTCATAAACTCAGTGTTGATCTTTGGTTCTTACTTTTATGAGAGTCTATTCTATTTTGAATGAAAAATCAATATTTGGTTAAATATTTCGATTATTCCAAAAATACCTGCAAATCGATAAATGGTACGATGAAGTCAATATCTGATACCCTTTATCGACACTACATTTTCAGTGAATATCATTTAAAAATCAAGTTTTAAACTGAAAAATAAATATTGAATTGCAGTATTTGAACTGTTTTGACATAGTTACTACTTTGCACAATTGAAACTATGATAACTACAGCTTAAAAAACTTACCCTTCCACTAACTCAAGGCACCCGCACTTCACCATGCTTTACCATCTTTATATCATGACTAACGTTTGGTCAGGGATAAAATTTGGTGCCCGTGAAATATAAACAATGATGGTGCCATCTCTGTCAGGTAAAGTATATTTCAAACTTTTGGTAGAAATAAGTAGCCCATTTTGTCGATATTATGTATAGTTACCCCAAGTGCTTACTTGAGGGAATTTCTGAATATTTTATAATACAAATTTAGGGGCTTTGGTTTATCTTTGGAGTATTTTCATTATTGTCAAAGAATCTGTGGGCACCCCAGTACCCCCGCCAATGGTAAAAATCAGAATAACTAAATTCTTAATAAAGCATAATATAATATCTCAAACTCAGTATGGATTCCATAGAAATAAAAACTCATGTGATGCTATCTTCTCATTTCTCCAGGAATTATACAGAAATGTCAACTCCGGAGAGACTGCGGCAGCCGTGTTCTGCGACTTCTCCAAGGCGTTTGACTCAATCAATAAATTTATTAGTTGAAGAACACAGGAACCTACATTGTAACATACTAACTCAGGTAACACGTCAGATGAGCTTAAAAAAGACAGACACCAATCTACATAACATTAAAACTAGGCTGTCAGAAGCAAAAAGCAGATTTGATATTGTCGTCAAGAGCATTATAGAGTCTGACACCAATCAATCCCGGATAGTCTAGTGAATGGTTGTTGTAGTTTATATTTATTTCTAGTACTATAGTCATGAGAGTGTCCACAAGTAGGAATATTAGTAATATTCCTTCTCACATAGACAATGCAGTGGTATATAAACAAACATGGTAGAGTCATTTTAACAAAAAGTGGTTTGCAATGTTCTCTCGGGCGTACCGCCATCATTAACCTTACTGCTTTTTTTTTAATGGCAAATATTTCTTGTGCCCTGGATGAAGCACCCCAATGAATTATTTCATAGCACATAAATGACTGAATAAGACTAAAATATACCAGTTTCAAGACTTCAAGAGAGAGTGTGTTTTTCAATTGACGGAGTAGAAATATGTGTTTACTAAACTTGAGTTTTATATACTCAATATGATTGCTCCAGGTGAGTTTAGAATCAATATTGATTCCTAGAAATCTTGTGTCAGAGACTTGTCGAATTGATGTATTGTTCAGCTTCACTAGGGGGCTGCTATCTATTGAAGAATTTTTTGTAACAAAATTAATCATTTGAGTTTTGGTTGTATTGAGAACTAGTCCATTCAAATCACACCACTCGGAGAATTGATTTGTAGCATTCTGCGTTGACCATCGAATACTATTGGCTAAGCTTTACCGCTATGGCTTCAGAGGAGTAGTAAATAAATGGATTGAATCATACCTAACAAACTGCACACCAATCGTTAAAACCTCAACCATTTCTAATAAAGCACTGGTCAATTGTGGTGTACCACAAGGGTCCATACTTGGCCCTACCCTTTTCTTGCTGTACATCAACGATCTGATGAGAATAGATATCTCGGGCAAATTTACAATTTTCGCTGATAACACCACAATATTATGGACAAAAATAAAATTGACCTGGAAAGGAAAATCAACTGCAACATGAGCAAAGTAAAAAGTTGGTGTGACTCTAACCTTCTTGACCTTAACGTAAAAAACCAACATGCTATACTAGAAAATGGTTACATAGAGATCCGTAACAACACAAAGTTTTTAGGGGTGATCATTAACAATAATCTCAAATTTGAAGAGCATGCAATTAACCTAAACAAAAAACTGGCCTCTGGTTGTTTTGCTGTAAGAAGTATGCAAAAACAGTATACCACATTGATTGAGTCCCATCTGAGATACGGCACACCGTTTTGGGGTGTTTGCAATAATAATATCATGCAAAACATCATGACTTCACAAAAAAGAGCAATTAGATATATTTCTGAAGCAAAGGCACGGGATCCTTGCAAACGACTTTTTGTCCTACATAAGTTGCATACTGTTATTGCCATTTTCAATGCGGAGACAGTTTGCCTAATCAAAAAATACATAAATAAATTCAGTACGGTTAACCGTTATCCTACACGCAAGGAAAACAGTATCAACTCACACAGACCAAACTCAAGTTTAGTAAAGGACTCCATTATTTACAATGGCTGCAAGATGTACAATCACTTACCTGATTACGTTAGAGAGATTAACACCGTGGATAAATTTAAAAAGGCTGTTTACTTCTTGCTATGTAGCCGACCCTACTATACCTTGGAAGAATTTTATGCTGATTCATTTTAATTTACTATATTTGTACTGCCTTGGATTATAACATCAATTAGCATATATGACAAAAAACCCTATTATTTTATTTTACATGTTTTACTATTGTATTTGTTTATTCATCGCCTATATGTAATTGACCTAGTTGTAGCTCATTACATTTTTAATAACATAAGTTAGTGTGTTGAAAATAACTTCAAATATCGTGGATTTTTCAATTCACAGAAAAATCTTTGTAGTCAATATTAAATTGAGAATGTTTCCCTTTTCAACATAAGTTAGTGCTTTGTCCACAAGAATGTACGTTCTTCATGACAATAAAGTATATTGATTGAAATGAGCGCTGCCATATTTTTTCCTGGAAGTAGCCTTTTGGTACTCATAACTACTGACGAAAATTATTTATAGACGTCAAATTCAATTCTCAAACAGAAGTTTACAAATTGAAAGGAACCCTTGATGTACATTCAAATAACTTATATTTTCCTGATTGTGAGACTCCGACATAAAAGCTATTTCATCCCCCAGTCATCCATTCACTCGTTTACTGATCATAAAAAATCTGGAGTGCCTCTAGTAAGCTGAAATCCGGTAGTGTCAGCAGTTTCAAGGCTCATGTTTGATGATGATAGCGCTAAACCCTTAACTGATGTCCTCTATTGATTTGCTTAGTTCCATTGAAATCTCAGCAAACTACACAAGGAAGATCGATATATTAATTGCCGAAGGCATTGTAAACCACATACCGAAGGCCTTTTTTGGCATTAAACTTTGCACAATAAAATTCAAATACATCCTACTTCGGGTATTTAGAGGACATATTGGTGCCATACTTCAAGTTTTGCTCAATGAAATAAAAATAACATTAAAATAAATAGCATCAACGGTTAAATTCCATATTTGTGCTTTCCAGCGGTGTTTTTTTTTTCAATTATCTGAATGCTTTCTATCAATAATAAGGATCCGAGGATGGGATAATGACACTCCTTCAAAACCAAAATGTATGTAATGATACATTTTCAAAACGAATCATTTACTTATTCATGATTTTTTTTAAGAAATGAGTATATTATTGTTTAGTGAAAGACACAAACTTTATTATTTATCATATCAACATTTTTTTTGTAAGTACCCTAGATAAAAAAAAGATGGTGCTACTAGCCGGAAAGGTAGATTTTAGAATTTGTTTATTCATTCTGAAATTGCCATCAACCAAGCTAACAAATCGTGTGTCAGAAATACTGGAACATAATTTGATTTAAAACCTCAAACTCTACAATCAAAAGTTGGTGGATAATTCAAATTTCCTTAAACGCTTCCTAATATTTCTATGTAACCTGAATCAACTTAAAAGAAAGAAGTATAACCAATCTAGAATTGCGTGCGATCCATCCAAATATATATAGAATAAAATACAAAAGTTCACTCAGTTATTGAGCAAAAGTACACAAAGATATAAACAATAGCTAAAAAAGGATTTTAACTGATATTCAGTTGCAATCAGAAAAACTATAAAATTATTTATTCTTGAACACTTTATTTCGAAAAGCAAATAAAAAATAATGTAAATATTCAAATTCTGTTTTGATATTGTTACCAAACTGGGGTTCAAAATTAGTCCGATAAATTCAATCCGTTTATTCCATAGAAATCATATTATATATTTATATATATATATATATTATGATATCTATGGTTTATTCCACAAGTAGACGCGGCGCTGTTGCAACTTCTTTCGTGATGCGGGCTCTACTAATAGTTACGCTCGGCTCGGGGAATCCCCACTTTCTGTTTTGTAAGTATAAGAAAGGCTCCACTAACCACTCATAAATCATTTGATTGTTATAAAAATTGGTTGTTTTGTGGCATACATAGATTTGTTTTTTCGATATCATAGTTTTTGTTTTATCGGATCCGTGATCATTCGTAAAATTAATTGTGATTGTGGAAATTAAGGTAGTTGTCGTGAAATCCACTTCCAATCAGATTTCGTTTATATTCATACCACTTTCAGATAACATTACTACCTGTAACATATTGAATTTTCGGAATGATTTACCACACCGAAAGCGAGATATAAGGCTTCAAAGTTGCAACGTTTAACACAGTAATCCCTATAGTGTGCTACCGCGGACACCACATTTTAAAGCATAATTAAAAACCCTCCATTCAGATCTTTTTCAAAAACTAGTATATTATTAAAAAGTAAATAACAAATTTTATAAAAAAATTAAACAACGCGTAGCCATACAGTTATTTAGTTATTGCCATAAGAAGTTTCTAAATTATTGCGTATGAGAAGTGCAAGATAGGGAAGGCTGAGAATCGTGGTGACGCCTCAAGCGAGCGCTCGTGATTCAAATAAGCGAGAGCGTGAGGGTCTTGGGGGTTTGAATTGAACTGTGTTTTGGAATGCACATATTTATGAATAATAATTGTGAATAATTGCATTAATATTTACTGATGCATTTTAAACATTTTACAATAGGAATTGATATAAAATAAAATGTAGTTTTAGCGAGTAACAACAAACAACAGTGCATAAACTTTATTTTATGTATACATTTGTACAACACATGTACGTATAACATAATTCGAATATTTTTAAACATAAACAAAAATTTTAGGAAGGGAAATTTTTGTGTCTGTAATATATAATATGAAAGAGAGTTGGCAGCGTGCAGACAATAATTTTTAAATTCTAAAAAAAGATATCCTCGGGCAAGGATCGAATTTAAAAATTCTTGTCTGCACGCCGCCAACTCTCTTTCACATAAACAAAAATTATTCAGATTTCCAACAGGCTAATAAAATAAAACGTATAAATCTACAAAAAATATAAACAACAATGAATGTAATATTAGTTATTTTTCTAACTATTATATTAAATAATTTCTTAATTGACTAAATATTTATTTTTAAATCATTAATGATTTTAGTAAATGCTTTCCCATTTTTAGTAGCTCTATGATTTCTATTCTCCAATTTTCCAGTTAGGTGATTAATCACAGCTCTTCTTCTTCATCGTGATAATTTGTTTCAGAAAATCGTATGTTATATTTTGTTGCTCAATTTTTTTCAATAATTCCCGTGATATAACATTCTTTAAGGCATTTAAATTAGGTAAATTACAAAATATTATTTCGTTCTCAGGTTGCTCTAAAATACATTATTCATATGATTTCATGTATGTTGATAATTCTGACTCTTTACCAATGAAGCGAACTAATTTTTGCAAAATGTTTACATCATACATTGCTTCCTGGAAATTATCTGATGTTTCGTTTGGTATTGAATCTTTGGCTAATTTTGATAGCTTGAACATTCCTGGCCCTCTTCAATCTGGGAACGTTTTCCTTATATTCAATAACGATACCTCGCCAATGTTTTTAGAGCAAACTGCACTGTATCTTGACAACTAAATGCGAGCGATCGTTGGACTACGACGTTGCCAACAGTCCAGTCATGGCTTGTTTGCTGTGTCACGCATGCTAGTTGCGTTTCTGAGTGTACAGTTCCCTCAAAAGAGATCCCACTAATTCAGCGTTTGAACATGTATGGCGTCGCGCTACAATCAAGCCTAATTTTTGACACTGTAGCACGACAACTACCTTAAATAACAATATGTCTAGTTCTATGGGACAAGAAAGATTACGCAACTTAGCTATTCTCCATCGAATATTCCATGGCCCGAAATTTGAACTTTGATGTTGTCATAAGGAATTTTAATAATTAAAATTTTGACTAAAAATAAAATTGTTATTTCATTCCAATACACAATACGCACTTTAAATTAATAGTTACTAGAAAATCAACGAAAAATGCACACAATAATTATAATAGCGTTTGTACTTTACATAGTGCATCATAAAAAAAACTACAACGTTGGTTGACCTTCTTTACATTGAGAGAGGGCCCCAACCCATGAATTTGCCACGAGCCTCTAACTTTTAGTTACGTGCTTTGAACTATTCTTTGTACCTCAATATTCACAAGACTAACTAAGCCGACTTCTGACTGACTCGCCTGTCGCATATGACCCGCTATATATTTTTCCAGAACAGTGACGATCGGGAATGTTCCATAACGTCATCGCTAACGGTCGGTTTTCTTCTCGAGTCTTCGAATGGCGGTTATCGAACATTTGGAGCATGACATCATCGGTAACGGCCATTTCTCGAAGTTTCCAATGGCGGTTATCGAACATCTGGAACAAGACGTCACTCCCAACGGCCGGGCCGACGGTTGTAACAGTACAGAGGTGGACTCAGGGTATTTTCGTGATTTCCGTAACAATGTTTAAAAGATATAATCAACAAGGTTACTAGACAACCAATTGCAGTTTACTAGAAAATTAAAATGAAGAGCGAAAACCGACATTGATGTGAATATTTTATAAAAATAGGCAGTGTTTTATTCATGTATAATTATTTATTGGTTAATCACTGAATAAATAACACAATCGAAAAAATTAAGACAAGATAAATACTGTTCAATGATTCACTTGAAAAAAATGCATTGACCAAGCTTCAAAATGCATTTGAAGTTCAAGTAACAAGTATGCAACCCACTGAGCAAGAAACATACCCGGGAGGTTTATTAACGTTTAATTCTTGTATCCGTGACGACGATTCTAAGAAAATATAATTTATAAGTTATAGAGACGTAATATTGCGATATTATTATAAGCATTGTCACTAATACCAAACGAACTTTGAGACATCTTTAAAACATATTGGTGATTTATTTATAGCTATGTGTCTTATTTATATCTTTCGGATGTTCTGGTTTCAGAACATTCCAATACCATGGGGACGTCGAAGATATACGCTTGGTGGTTGAGAAATATGACGTAACTGATTCGTTGCAAAAACGTTCTCATCTGGGCATGTGTTTTATCTTTGTCTGCTCTGTGGTTAACCTCAAATAAGTGGCAGTATTTCATTTATCGTTTATCGATCTCTTGTGCCGGTTCTATACTACTTATTGAGTTTTTTTGAGTGATCAAATTATTGATGGTATTTATCACCTATCTACAAGAAAATCAATTTGTGAAAAAAAAGTTATGTGTCACATCATCATATTGTTTTCTACTAGGAGGGTGATTAATAAAATATCAATATGATGGTTTGATTTGTTTGTGGCGTCCGTTTTGCCAAAAAATGTGCACCCTAATTCCAAGAATCAACAGGAAATATCCTTAAGACGATTGAAAACTATATATAGATATATGGCCCTAGGTATATCTATATCATCATGGAAAATAAGGTAATAGATTTGAATTGTATCACAACTCTCAAATTCAACATGATATATGGATCGACACAAGCAAATACACTATAAATACTTGAGGATTATCATCGACCTTAGGCGAGGTAATGAGAAATCCTTCTGACACAATGTTAATAAAATATTTCAATGCATATTTTTTTAGGTGCAGTACGGAAAGTTGCCCCAACATTTTTGGATTGTTCAGGTTCAACGTACTCCCCTTGGATTTTAAAAGTTTTTAGTTTCAAGATTTCAGTAAATAATTATTATTTATATATTTTATTTTTACCGAGCAATGTACCTATATTTTGTGTTTGATGTTCCATGTTTCGATATATATTGTTTTATTTCAAATTCGAGTTTACTTGAATGATGTATCCCGCCAACATATAACAGTTTTGTTGTGTCATCCCTATTTAACATATAATTCAACTAATCACACAATATTTATAAATAATTTCCTGAATATATATATATATATTTAATATATATATATATATATATATAAACTATTATTCACTGATTTTTTATCCATACATTCTAATAATATATGTCTTGTCATTTATAACTGACCATGATTTATAGTAATAAAAACTCGACTGAAGACAGCTAGCATATGAAGCTTGTGTCAAACTTTATGCTCCATAGTGTATTTTCAAATATTTTATTAATTTTCGTAGGAAAGCTCTAATGTATTGACTTCAATTGTAAATAATCCATCAATAGCATATGTTGGAAATTGGAAAGATAAATTTAGGTATATTATGATGTACTTAATACATCAAAAAGAACCTAAAAAGAAGAGATTTGAGACATAACAGCTCAGTTGTTGTTACTCTTTGAGAAAATACTTTTTTCGGCAACCGTCCGGGATGTACCCACTTCCCGGACGCTTTTTCTTTGAGAAAGTAGCATTTTCCGGCCTAGTCCGGGAAGTACGTACTTCCCGGACTAGGTCGGGAAGAATCGCGTCGTTGTTGTCATTGTGAATATGAAAATATTGGTAGGTATGGTTTTGATAAATGCAGTTGATCATTACCATAACAACGAAATAACGGCAGACATGAAATTAGTTGTCATGCATGTTTTTTGATCGCAATTCGCAATAAAATTTGGAAAGCAGCAGCGATAGTGACTTTCCTTTCAATATTAGCAATTACTCGAATTTTAATATATATATTAATATAAATAAGGATTAGAATGTTTCTGTTAATATGTAGTATTTTCTGTTCTGTTCTGTTTAATTCAAATAAGAATTAAAATGTATAATAAAGAAATATGTCGCCTTATCGATTTGTTATTCTACACGGTTGCCGAAAAAATATTGTACGCAACACGCCTGAAAATAGTTTTTTTGGACTCGCAGACTTCCAGGACTCGCCTACGGCTCGTCCTAGAATTTTGTCGATTCGTCCAAAAAAAAACTATTTTCCGGACTTGTTAAGTGAATTACTATTCCCGTAGGAAAGTAGTTTTAAATGATGTGAAAAAAAAGGACTTGTTATGCAACGATTTCATTACGCATACTCGTATGTAAGTACTTTTGCTGTAACAGAACAGTTTCAAATGTTTGGAATGGTGGAAACGACTCTAAAATGGTCATTGAGACGTTATGGGTACAATAATCATAACGTAACAATGTATCTAGGTTACCATACCTATAATAACGTTAATTGAATGAGTTTTTGCACAGTGGGAAGAGGCTTCAGCGTAATAGGAAGATGATATTGACTAAGGCCATTCGCAAACTTGCTGCATATCTTTTTTTTGTATACTCTCTAAATAAACAGAACGCAAACATAGCCCATATTTTCGGTATTTTTTTTCTATCGACAGTCACGAAATATCGTTAATAATATATGAAACTACTAATATTTCAGAAAATCTCATAAATGTTCCGGGGAAAAACTATTGATGTTTTTTCATTCCATTTTTCCGGAAAAATAAGTTCTGTCATATTATAAAAAACCACTTGAAAAAAAATTGCAGCAATTGAAGAAAATATTCAACATTTTATTCCAAGTGAAATTGATTCAACTACCAATAACGTTGAAGAAATTGATAGATGTTTGTTGGATGTTGGACACTTCATACGTGTGAGTGTGTCATTGTTTTCCTAACCATTCTACAAGTTCTGAATTTCAACCATAGTCTTAGTTGGATACAATTATGTGTTTCAACTGTTCTAATGAATAAGCATCATCAATTAATGGCACTGATAATGAGGGTAATTAACCCGTTTATTTACTAAGTGTCCGAAATTTTCATATCACCCGCTTTTTTAACATGGTGGATGTTTTTTAACATGGCCTATTACTTTTGGTAATGAAGCGCTTATATATTTCTTATATCAAATGTGTCATTCATAGAGATTTTATGTGAACAGTTGGTATAGCAAAACATATTTTTCCTGCTTTATTTAACGTCGGCCTATTTCTGCTACCAAGGCTAAACACCGACACCGGTGAGCACACTCCTCCCAACCGGAAATTTGGCCGAATCTTCTGTTGTTTCAGAGGTAGGGTTCTTTAACGAGCTCAACATCTAAGAACTCGGGACCGCCATCTTAACGTCCCCTCCAAAGGACGGCATATCTATCGTCTTATCTCGTGCTCATTGATAAGACGCCTGCAGCTGCGAATATGCCAGTTATGCTACTACGCTATAGTTGTTAGGGTATTTAACGCGGAACTTCCTTGGCCGGTGGTCACCCATTCAAGTACTAACCACGCCCGACGATGCTTGGCTTCAGATATCGATAAGACTCTCGTCAACCTGAAAAAAAGATTGAATGCACAACACAATAACAACTGATATCAACGAAAGTCAAGCAAAAATAGAAAGAAGTGCGAAAGGTTCAAATCAAAGAGAGTAAACTGAATTGGAGGCACTAATAAGCTCTAGCCAATCAGAATCTTGTAGCATTAACGCATCATAGTGACGTACTTGGACATGAGTACAGGTGGCCCACGTCCAATATACATTCAAGAGCCTGTAACTCTCAGATACCAGAGTGCGGAATGCGCTAGTCCGCCACTGTCTAGAGTGAATGGTGGCCATGACATTACCATATACGTCACTATGACTCACAAATGATCTTTCATCTCTTTCTATTAGTGTCACCATTGTCTTATGGGGAATAGACTCTCCTATAACGTTTACTCTCTTTGGGTTCAAATAGCATTGTGACAGATGACAGTCGATAATGCACGAAAGCACTATTGGGACAGGCACCAACTCTCGAGATATAGACACAAAATTCCCTGTTAATAAAACTTTTTCAAATACAAAAATATAAACACTTTAGACTAAAAATCGTGTGCGTTCGGGGGACCCCCATCAGGAACGAAGTTCCTTCACGCGGCTTGTGATAGCTGTTGACTGGTAGAAATCGTCCCGTAATATCAAGCAATACTATACCGATATATCCTTTTTTCAAACTCCCCTGCTACAGTAAACGTTATTTCATTTCTGATTATACTATTATCGTTATATTATATCAAATTGTCTTGCCACATATTCAATGTACACCATTAATCCAACTTCGGCATACAAAAAACAAAAGAAATTATGAAGGGAAATTTTTGTGTCTGTAATATATAATGTGAAAGAGAGTTGGCGGCGTGCAGACAATAGAATATCTTTTTTCTAGAATTTAAAAATTCTTATCTGCACGCCGCCAAATCTCTTTCACACAAGAAATTATGTCCAAAAAAAGATATAATCATCTAAACACACGTTATATAGAAATATAAAAGAAACAAAAATATCTTCCACGTATTACCACTCAACGATAATATCCGATTTGTATTCGCATAGATATCCTACCGCTCATGTATCGTTCTTTTTTTTTTTAATTTCGAGAAATCATTTTGCCTGGAAATTTCACCGAGTGCGATTTATGGTCTTGTTATATGATCAAATATCTTTGATAATAAGGCCGCAAATTGCACGAGTTAAATTTCCTAGAGGCAAAATGCTTTAGGAAAAGTTTTAAAAAAATTGCGATAAAATCCTCTAGCACGAATGATATTTGAGGAGAATATTTCTCGAATCATATTTGAAACTGGATAAAATTACAATAAGTTCATTGTCACTGTCAGTCACGCAATTAATTCGTTATTCGTCAAGATGGATCTCGGTTTATGGACCGTCGTGGGGCAAAACCGATTGAACGTACAGGAAAGCGCGGCCCGAAAAAAACATTCGGACCCAAACCCATCCCGCGCCCTTCCGATCGAAATTATAGGTCACGGAAAAAATTTCGCGTATTACGGAAACTTTTACTTACACTTTTTTATAATACCCTTTCAGAGCTCTCTTTGGAGGGGGGAGAGAGAGAGCATCGTGAAAATAGGGGGAGTCAACTGGGCGAAAGAAATTTGTTTTCGCATTCAGACTATAGAAATATAATTCATTATATTTCTATGATTCAGACCCTCAAATGGTCCCCCGTCCTCTTTTGAAAAGTGAGGGGTTGACATATTGTTACCAATGCGCGCACGGGAATTTATACCCGCGGACAATAAGTCACCCAGCCTTCACGTATTCAAGTGCGCGCACCACCGTAAGGGTCCCAGCCATGGTGACAGTGACGAAACTGTCACGGTGACAAGAATCATCAGTGTTCGCAGTGACCTTGAATTTTATTGATAGGTGTAAACAGAAAATTGTCGTCAATTTGAACTTGACCAATGAATTGATGAGTTTAGAATCGGTTCTAATTTTTCATCAATTTTTAGTGACAATTTGCAGTAACTTTCGGCCATGAGTTGGATTCCTGCTAGAACAGAGATTTTAAGGTTATATGTTATTATTTACGCAATTTCGCATACCCTACCCTAACCGCGAGAAAAATGATCGTGCGAAAAAAAAACATAATTTACGTTGCATTACATTCGCAGCAATCTGCATTGCTGAATATAAAAGACAGAGATGTAGAAGATGATGGTGGATTAGATCTTGGATTGAGAAAAGAGGGAAAGAAAACTTGACATTAGTTCACGAAAAATTCTTGAGTGCAGATCTTAATCAATTCAAACGATATTTTAGAATGGATCAGAGTCAATTCGATAAGCTATTGAATAATATTCGGAACTGTTCCTATAGTTGAACCATTTCTTGTCAGTATGTTGGTATTCCTGAGTAAAAACTCTTGCCAAAATTGACCAATAAATTGTCAGGTGTAAATATAACCCATATTGGTCAATTTTATTGTTCAATTTATTGATCAATTTTATTGGATCGTGTAAATTCGCACTGAGAGAGAAAGCGCTGGATAAGTGCACCCAATAGGAAGCGAGGTCCAACTCAGAGAGAGAGAGAGAGAGCATATGTTATGTTTACAGTTTACATCATAGAGAAATTATTTTTAATTTCTCTATGGTTTACATGTCACTTGTAACCTAAAAATCTCATCAAAAACATCGGTGGGCGTTTAATAATAATAATGTAACGTTATTTCAATTTGGGATTCGAGATGACTTCAACCATAATACGTGATTTACAAAATAACGTTTTTGAGCCTAACGAGGAAAGATTAATATCCTGTTGTCAAGTTAGTAAATACTTGAAGAAAAAGAAAACTAGCTTGCTCTGTCTGGTAATTACAACAGCCCTTCCTTATAATGTTAGTATAGTTCAAGTGAAACAAACTGATAAACAACAGTTCAAGAAAAAACGCTCCTGGGCTTTAGCTCAACTAAAGTCAGTAGACGGTCACACTGAATCTCAGGATGCTCAAGAATTTGATTTGCACCTGGATAAAGTTTATCGATGGGTATCTGCAAGCTCCAAGGAAAGACATGCTTTCATTCACAATATTTGGAAGCAAGCATCGCGACATATACTTAAAGATAAGCCAATCTTCAAGAATATACCCAAAGCATGGATAACAGAAGACGCCATGACCCCGGATCATAAATTCATTACATCTCCATTAATGGCATTGGACAATGATTTTGCTGACGATTTTCAAGCCATAACCAAAAAAGAACAGGACGATCTTAAGTGGTATGTATAATAGGAATAGATATTTTATTCATCTTTGAAGTAATCACAGATAACAGTGTTACTTATCAGACTAGTCAGAAGAAAACAAAGAAAAATCACCATGTAAAAACACTAACATTCACTCTCACTAACTTTGTCAGTTAAAAGATAAACATAGATAGGCCATAGACATTGCCAATGACTGATCAAGAATTAAAATATACAACATGATGCATTGAAACATATTGAACAATAAAATAAGGATAAATATAATAAAATACAGTGTAGAAACAATTTAAATTAATTGATGTAAGATGTAAATACATGATTTAAATCGCGATTTAAGTCACAAGATTATTTCAATTAAATGGTGGATTTATGCAACATTAATTAACAATCATCAAGTAACATTTACCTAGCAATTATAAGTTGAACCATTATCTTACAATGTCCGTGTTTATGCAGACAAGTAACAATTAACAAGTAGAAAGTTGGCCAACTTTTAACTTCTTACTGTAATTGAACCAAATTTTCTTCTAGTGCGCAACTAGTAAGCAGATGACCGTGGATTGGTCTGTGCGATGACAAAAGCTAACCTAACTTTTATCAAATAAAATATTCTGGTTTGTTTTTGTTGTGGGTTGTGGCGTGGTGTCTTTTGGAATTTTATTTGTATGTGAAAATATACTGTGAAAATGGAAATTGATTATGCTATTTTGATTGACCTCGTTCGGCAATTTCCCGTATTGTATGACTTGTGCGCATGCTTACTTTTCTTTAATTGTTAATTGAATGTGTATAAATGCCATCATTTTTGTTACTTCTTAATTGGTAATTGTTACTTGATAATTGTTAATTGGTGTTGCATAAATCCACCATAAATCATGATTAAAATCAAAATAAAAACTTTGAGTCTTAATTAATGGTTTGTTATATCAAAAACATTATACCACTCTATCTAAATAGTGTTTATTTTAGTTGATTGATGTGCTTGTACAAAAAACTAATTTAGCAGCTTTTCCGTTCCTAATCGATTTCTGAGTTTAGTGAATGGACTAAACCAAATGTTGAGAACATTCTCTTGACTGATGTGGAAGAAATCCTTAAAATAAATAAAATAATTCCAATACATAAAAAGGCGACAAAAATTATATAGATAACTCTCGACCCATCACGATGCCATCAATATTCTCAAAAGTGTTTGAGTATGCACCAGATAATGCTGACTTGATTTTTTTCAATAAATTACCATATGAATTAAAAAGTAGATCTATACTCCAAAAGTTTAGAAAGAAATTAAAATTGCTCCTAATTGCTAAATGTCTTTACTTAGTCAATGACTTTTTTAATGTGTAATTCATGACCATATTTATCTGGTTGTGATTGTGACAGTTACATAATTTCTTTATTAATGTATGTTTACGTTCTTTCTTCTTTTATTTTTACTATATGATGACTATTCCTGTACAAATGTATTTGTCACAAAGGCAAATAAAGTTTATTATTATAATTATTTAGAACCTGCAAAGACTTTAAAAGGAAATAAAGCTCTATCGCCCTCTACAACTCATTGGTTAGATCTCGCCTAGAATATGGATGTCTCAGATGGTCACCTATCTATGCCACTCTCATCACATCACTTGAATCTGTTCAACGGCAGTTCATGAAATATGGTGTCCTACCCTAGTCAGGGGATAGATAATAATATTTTGTTGAAGTGTTTTAATTTTATATCTCTGGAAGACAGAACTTTTTATTATCTGAATAGTCTAAATATATATCTGCATAATGAAAGAATAATTTCTAAAAACCAATATGGATTCTAAAATAACAGAGGAACTTTAACCGCCATTAATTCATTTTACTTTAATATTATCAAGCTACTTGTAGCTGGTGAATGCCCTGTTGGGATTTTATGTGACCTCATCAGGGCATTCGACTGTGTAGATCATAACAAATTGCTGATGAAACTACATAATAATTATGGGATACAAAATGCAGCAAACAAATGGAAAGAAACTTTTTGAGGAATCGCCAGCAGTATGTCAGTATCACACATATCAGTAAACGTGATATAAAATCCTCAGATATTGACATTTTACTTGGGGTACTACAGGGTTCAGTGTTGGGACCGGTTCTATTCATTTTATATATCAATGACTTGAATGTATCAATATGTGATATTCCCCTTACCATATACGCTGATGATACATCAGTGATTGTATCCCAAAAAAACCATATTTCATTACAACAAAAACAGTGTATGGACATCTTCCAGAAATTGAATATATGTTTCTCGGCTAATTCTCTCTATTTAAATACTGAAAAGGTGCCTCCTTAATTTTCAGAATTACCAACAGTCTTGTCCAAAACTGAATATTGAAATAAGTGATAATCAACTGGCTCAAAATTGCACGAATGTTAAATTTCTAGGCATTCATTTTGATAACACATTAAGCTGGAAAACTCACTGTGATAAGTTAGTAAGTCTTGAATACAGAACAGATACTCAACATTTACTATGGACAGGT
Organism: Gonioctena quinquepunctata; assembly: GCA_018342105.1. Classification (NCBI taxonomy): domain Eukaryota; kingdom Metazoa; phylum Arthropoda; class Insecta; order Coleoptera; family Chrysomelidae; genus Gonioctena; species Gonioctena quinquepunctata. Next base: position 256,516 of record JAFIRS010000414.1, read on the forward strand.
GGAATCACTGCTGAGATATGGTGTGTGTTTTTGGAGATGGTCCACACATACAAATAACGTTTTTCTTGGCCAAAAACGAATAATGAGATCTATCTCAGGTTTGTCTGTAGGAAATAGTTGTAGGGATATTTTCATAAAATTAAAGATCCTAACATTACCTTCACTAACCTTCACCTATACTTGAATTATGCAGTTATATTTTCAAAAATGAAGATCAATTTATCAAAATATCACAAATTCATGATAAAAACACTAGGTACAAAGATAATTTTCAAACTCCGCAGACTAAATATTCAATTTTATACCGATCACCAGATAGTGCTGACTTAATTTTTTTCAATAAATTACCATATGAATTAAAAAGTTGTCTATACTCCAAAAGTTTAGGAAGAAATTGAAATTGCTCCTCATTGATAAATGTCTTTACTCGGTCAATTTTTAATGTGTAATCCATGACCATATTTATCTGGTTGTGAATGTGACAGTTACATAATTTTTTTAATTATGTATGTTTGTTATGTTCTTTCTTTTTTATTTTTACTATATGATGACTATTCCTATACAAATGTATTTGTCACAAAGGAAAATAAAGTTTATTATTATAATTATTTAGAAACAGAAAAGACTTTAAAAGGAAAGAAAGCTCTATCACCCTCTACAACTCATTGGTTAGATCTTGCATAGAATACGGATGTCTCATATGGTCACCTATCTATGCCACTCTTATCACATCACTGGAATCTGTTCAACGGCAGTTCATGAAACATGTTTACAAACTAGATGATGTCCTACCCTAGTCAGGGAATAGATAATAATATTTTGTTGAAGCGTTGTAATTTTCTATCTCTGGAAGACATAACTTTTTATTATTGTGTATTTATCTACAAACTTGTGAATAACCTTTTTGATTCACCAAAGCTACTTTTCAAACAAAATTTTCTAGTTCCAAGAATCAGGAGCAGAAATGAGCAATGTTTTCACTTACCTACACCAAGAACCAACCTATTATGTAAATCTCTACTATTTGCAATTTATTCAACACCTTTAAATTAAAAATATTTTGTTTAAGTATCAAAATTAATATTTCTCTCTTTGTATGTTGTGCAAATATCAATATGTTTATATTATTTCACACTTTTAGCAGTATTATTGTACTCAGTGTCCTATAATTGGGCCTAGTGCCTGTTTGGACAATAAAGGTTGTTTTTTTTTTCATAGGCTGATGTCTGGATGTGAAACTGCAATCAGTAATGCAGAAGGTTTCATGGAAGTTTTAGCGAGAGATCTGTCCCTTTTGGATGGAGAAAATGTACAGAGTGTGTTGGCATCTGAAGATCAAGTAGAAATGTTGATGAACCAATTAGAAGAAGCTATAAATGAAGCTGACCGACTTGAGAGTCAACTGACAGCCTATGATGAAATTCTGTGTCATGTGAAAGATACGATGGAAAACATGGAATTGAAAAACTCTACTATTTCCATTGTGAATAAGAACAATCAGTGGTTGTTGCAAGAATTGGAAAATATTGCGGTGAGAATCATACTTCAGTACTTGATTTCTTCTTCCCTCTGCGGGGCATGTCCTATATGTAGATTATTCAAATCACTATGATGTACTCAGGGGTATGGGTTTTTGTTCTATCAAAATGATTTTTTGACGCTTAAAGTTATCTAAGAGCAAATAACGAAAAATGTCTCTCATATCTTACAATTTTTTTAATTAAATAACTCTGGTACTCATTCGGTGAAACAAGAAGAGGCAGTCTCCTCTTGATATTTGAAACATCGATCTTTGTCATTTCCAACTGCCAAACTATCTGGATCTCATATCACTGTTAATAAGCCGAGTGTAGCCTTAAGGCTGTTACTCTTTAGACATCAAATAAGTGGGCCGGTCTCTAGTCCTTGCCATGATTGGAGTTCATTATGTCAAACGGAACAGACGTGTGTGTGAACGCTCTATGTAAAAAGTGTAAAGCAAAGGTTATTAATGGGTTGAAATGCAAAAAATGTAACTCTGTGTTTCATCATAGCTGTGCAGTTAAGTACAAAGGTCTTAAACAAACCGAAGACAAAAATGTGTAATATGCTGTGATAACAAAAATGAATCCAATGTGATGGTGCCAAGTGAACTTGACTGTGACAAGGAATTTTATGATGCTCTAGAAGATCCTGATAAAAAGTTAGATGCACCTCTGGTGAGTTATTTAATGAAACAAAAGGACATAATCATCACCGAATTGAGAGATAAAATTAAATTATTGAATATACAAATCGAACTTTTGAGTAAATTCAACACTCCGAATATAAATAAAGATAAGGAATCATTTAAAGAAGTACGGACAAGAAATGACAAGAGTTTTTCTAATAGTTCGGCTGATAAACAAATAAGACGAGAACACCCAGCTGTTGTCATAAAAAAAGCAGAGAATTCCAAAACAATTGAAAAACATACTAGTGATGTGGCTGATTCACAAAAAGCAAAGATTTCCAAAATAAATAAAAATCACGTAGCAGCGGAACTACATGAAATAAATACCCTACAGAAATGCACTGAAATAATTAATTTAGCCAATGCCACATCCTCAAATGAAGACAACATTGGCAAAAAGTAAAATATAAGCAGAAGCCGCCCAGAAGAAAAATGATTGTTGGCTGTAATGTGGAGTCTTCCGTGAAAGGAGTCCCTAAAAATGTGACTTTGCATGTGTCAAGAGTGGAGCATTCTACTACTGCCGAGGATTTAACCCATTTATTGACTCCCACTTTTCCTGAAGTGAAATGTGAATTGATGACATCAAAATTCCCAAGTATTTACTCATCTTTTAAGGTAACAATCGACGACAAAAACTTTCGCAAGGCTATGAACCCAAAATTGTGGCCAAATGGCACTTGTATCAGCAAGTTTTTTCAGAAGAGGGTTCAGTCAACCCCTGCAAAGGACTGATGTTCAATCTTCAGTTACTAATATTGAATGCACAAAGTCTCAACGCTAATACAATAAATATTTTGGAAGTCGATATTGTTGACACTGATTTTCAATTCCTACGTTTTATTGAAACTCATTGTAATAGTGATTCTATAATGTACAAGAACACCAATGGATTTAATCTATCTGCCCATTATTGTAGAAATAATTTCGAAAAAGGTGGGGTTGCTATATATTATATTATATTAGTTTTTTTATAGACATGAAAGGGATATTAACTTAATTCATGTAAATATTAGGAGTATATACAAAAATTTTCATCAGTTTTTGGTATTTCTGGAATCTTTAGGAAGGGAATTCGATGTTATTGTCATGTCGGAGACCCACAGAGTATATAATTTGTGTGATTTTAGTATCCCTGGATACTCTATGTATTTCAATAATAGTACATTAAGTACATTAAGTGTGATGGTTGTATCACCTATGTAAAAGATGAAATTTGTGTAGAAAGTCAGCTATTAATCGAAAATAATTTAAAAATTCTTAAAACCACAATACAAAAAAACCATAAGTTTGTGGATATACTAGCAACATACAGAGGTTTCGCTATATCAAAAGAGGAATTCATACAGGATTTAAATATAATACTACAAAAAATAAAATATGAACAAGATAAAGTTTATATATTTGCTGGTGATATAAACATTGATCTATTGGACATGGATATAGATTCATCAAATGATTATGTAACGGTCATGCAAAGTCATGGTTTTTTTAGTGGAATTAAAGGGGCAACAAGAAAAGTAAATAATTCTAAGTCGTGCCTTGATCATTATTTTATTAAATGTAACAGTGGATTATTTCAAAAAATTAATAATGTCATTTTAGAAGAAAGCATGACCGACCATGATCCCATCTTATTGAATATTCCTTTAGAAAGCAGCATTATACAAAATAAAAAAGAAAGGTCTTATGAAATAATAAATTACGAAAAAATGCAAAAATTGTTGGGCAGAGAGGACTGGGAAAGTGTATTGCAATGTCTAGATGCGAACCAATGTACGGAGATATTTATTAATAGGCTTAAAGATATTATTGTACAGTCTACTAAAACAAAAATAATAAGTAATAGAAAAATTAAGCGGAAAACTTGGATCACAGGTGGATTGTTGATTTCAATAAGAAAGAGAAATAAACTAAAAAAAGAATGCACTTTAAGTGATAATAACGTAACCCTCTTAATAAGGTATAAAGAGTATAGAAAAACTCTTACTAAACTCATTCAAAAAGCTAAGTACTTATACTATAAACAATTAGCCGAAAAAAATGCCGGAGATCCAAAGAAGCCACCAATGATCGAGTGGAAAAAGTAGAAATAAGGTCAATTAAGGATAGTGGAAACGTAGAATTAAATGACAAAAATTTTATTGCCAATGAATTTAATTCGTTTTTTACCAGCATAGGAAAAAAGCTAGCAAATAAAATAACAGCTTGCAACTATAGAAATGATGGTCAGCGCACAATGAATTCATTTTTTTTAACCCCCAGCACAGAAAACGAAATTTTAGAGCAAATCAAAAAATTAAAAAACAGGGTTAAAGGTGGTGAAAACTGCATTTGTTCCAACATAATAAAAAAATTCAAAGAACAATTAATTAAACCATTGTATCACATAGTAAATACTGTTTTTGGTACTGGAGTGTTTCCTGAAATTTTGAAAACTACAATAGTTATACCACTGTTCAAACAGGGAGATAGGAAATCAACAAATAATTATAGGCCTATTGCGCTAACAAGTTCTATAAGTAAAATAATAGAAAAGTGTTTAAGGCACAAGATATTAATCTATCTGGAAAAGAATAAAATATTGCACCCTAATCAATTTGCCTTCAGAGAGAACAACAGTACCGAAAATGCTCTTTGCAGGGTCACAGAGGGAATCCTAAAAAAATTAGATGAGGGTAAAAAAGTGATAGGTATATTCCTTGATCTGCAGAAGGCATTTGACACGGTGTCGCACCAAATTCTGTTGGAACGTTTGGAACGGGTAGGAATTAGAGGTATACCAAATAGCCTGGTTAAATCATACTTATCTAAAAGAAATCAGAGTGTAATCATCTCAGGTGAGGAGAGTGACAAACTAGAGATGGAATTTGGTGTGCCGCAGGGTACAGTGCTCTCGACACTACTGTTTAATGTTTATATAAATGGTCTTATGTATGAATTGGATGGGATTTTCTGTTTTGCAGATGACTCTGCAGCAATAGTATGTGGGGAAGACTGGGAAACTACAAAAATAAATGCTGAACTAGCATTGCACAAAATTAAAAAATGGCTGGACTGCAGTTTGCTTTCTCTTAATATAGAAAAAACGAAGTTTTTAACTTTTTTACTTTCCTCTCGAGTAAAGCCGAATTTTTATAATCTAAAATTGCATAATTCTCAATGTGATCTAGAATTACGATGTAAATGTGATAATGGGATTGAGAGAAAATCCTCGATAAAATACCTGGGAGTAATCATAGATGAAAACCTTAGTTGGAAGGAACATATTCAATATGTAACTGGTAAAATTTGAAAACTTATTTATAAATTCTATGAGTTAAGAAACATTTTATCGTTTTCATCTTTAAAAATGGTCTATTTTTCACTAATAGAGTCAATAATAAATTATGGTATTGTAGTCTGGGGGAGTACAGGAACAACAATTATGTCTAAGCTCATAAATGCGCAAAAGTGGATTATAAAGATAATGCTCTTTAAGAAGAAAAGATATCCTACAGAATCTGTATATATAGATAGCAAACTATTATGTCCTAATCAATTGTATGTAAAATCAGTTATTAGATTCATGCTAAAAAACACATACTACAGGGAGGATTTAAAACATGGTGTAAATACAAGAAATGCAGCTAATAATCTCTTTCTGTGCAATCCTAAACATACATTATGTCAAAAGCATATTTATTACATAGGTCCAAAGATTTACAATAGTCTACCCCATGCTATAAGAAATAGACCATACCATAAAGTAAAACAGGAAATTGTACAATGGATAATTGAGACTAAGTACACTGTAACCTTCATGCTTTGATGGAGGAAATAAAAACATGTTTTTGTGATTGTTACCTCAGAATGATATTTTTTGTTTTTATATCTTAGGAATTTTCCTAAAGTATTAATTTAAGTTAGTTAGTTAGTTAGTTAAGTAAATTGCTAAATGTTGTACCCTAAAATGAAATTGAATGTGATAATGTAAGTGGGTGCACACACAGTATTCAGAATACCATCGTGTACAGAATATAATTTATTTAGCTTATATCAATATATATGTGGTTGTTAAGAGATATTATCAATAAGATATGTAAAATATATTGCTGTTACTAAATAAATAAATAAATAAATTATATTCTAAACTTGGTTTAAAATTCAAAGAAATTGATCTGAAAAAACACTGTATAGATAAAGATTTTGAAATTTGCGGATTGTCTTATAAAACTGGCGAAAATAATAGCATTATCTTAGCTTGTTATCGCTCTCCCAGTGGGAATATAAACACTTTTTTAGAGAATATCCTGAAAGTGCTAGAACAAGAATATAAACCAAATTATTACATAACTTTGGTAGAGGATTTGAACATTGACTCGTCTGCCAATTCAGCAGACATGTATAATTTTAACAAACTCTGTAACATTTTTGATAGTTTTAATATGAATTCAGTTGTTGAGTGGCCCACAAGAGTAACATATCATTCAGCCACCACAATAGATCATAAATTTACCAACTGTAACGACCCTGTTGTCTGCGTCGTTGATAATATCTTATCGGATCACCGAACTGTACTGTTTGAGATTCCTGAACAAACTGATGTGAAAAGTGGCTCGTTTCATATGAGAAGAAACTACAATGAGCACGCGATTAATTGTTTCAATACCGTACTTCTTCAGGAAAATTGGTCTGAACTTTATAAAATGTCCGACATGAACAATGCTTTTAATTTGTTTCTGGAAGTCTTCCTCTTTTATTTTGAAATGTACTTTCCGTTGAGAAAATGTTATACTATGAAGAATAAAATAAAAAAATGGGTCACAGATGACGTCAAATCATCTAGTGTCAATTTGAAAGATTTACATTACCTACAATCAGAATACCCTGAACTACGCAGCACATATAAAGCTGCTAAAAAAAAACACGAAAAGTTGTTAAAAAATTCCAAAAAATGTATTATCAAAATACTATAGCTAATTCAACAAATGCTAACAAAACAGCTTGGAAAGTTATTTCAGAATTGAGTAACAAAAAAGTTGAATCACACCATAAAATTGATATTAGTAAAGATGGAATAATATATGATAATCCTCATGAAGTATCTAATTTGTTCAACAGTCATTTTATAAATGCTCCAAAAGGAATAATCAACAAAATTGATCAGAGCAAAATAAAAAATATAAAAAATCCAAAAATTGAATTGAATAACATTTTTCAACCTTTTTTGAAAAAAAAAAAAAAAAAAAATCTGAATAGCATTATCGAACCCATGACCTTCTAAGTGAATTTATCCTTTTTAACTGGAAAATTTCCTGATGCCCTTAAAACAGGGAAAATCATTCCTATTCATAAAAAGGGTCTTGTAAACTTCATGGATAATTATCGGCCAATAACAATAACGCCAAGTTTCTCAAATATCTTTGAATATTCATTTTTAGATCGCCTCTTGAACTTCTTAAAAAGGTTCGATATTTTGAGCAAAAATCAGCATGGATTCAGAATTAATCATTCGACAAATACAGCTGCTATTTCATTCTTCGAAAAAGCTGTAGAATATTTTGAAACAGGAGAATGCCCTGCAGGGATCTTTTGCGATCTCAGCATGGCATTCGACTGTGTTAACCATCAAATTCTATTAGCCAAATTGTATAACTATGGAGTTAGAGGTCCAGCTCTTGGTTGGATTTCTTCCTTCTTAGTTAACCGACTCCAATACGTGAGCATACCAGAACTCAGTTCTGGAGCAGCCACACAAACCAAATCGAATCTAAATTGGTCAACATAGGATTCTATTTCTGTTGTACACCAACGATCTTGATAAGCACTTAACAGAAACCCATATAACGATGTTTGCTGATGATACCTCTTTAATAGTATCGGATAAGGACGAAATCAAAACACAACAGATAAGTGAACAAGTCTTGAACTCTGTATATGAATGGTGCAGCTTAAATTTTCTATATCTCAATGCCTCTAAAACACAAATAGTGAAATTCCATAACAGGTAAAAAGACTGTCTACCAATAACTATCTGCGTTAATGACGTATCAATTGACAATACAAATGAAACCAAATTCCTGGGTCTGGTCATTGATGAAACTATCAACTGGAAAAATCATTGTATATGCCTGAACAAGAGGTTGAATTCTTTATGTTATTTGTTCAGGAATCTCAAACAAGGCATGGAGGAGCCCCAGCTACTATCCTTGTACCACTCTCAGGTAGCGTCCCGAATTAGGTATGGTATATGTTTGTGGGGTAACTCCACTTCCGTTAATGACGTGTTTACTTTGCAAAAAAGAATAATAAGAATAGTGGCAGGCGTTCCTTCAACCTACTCTTGTAGGGGATTGTTTGTCAAACTTGATATAATGACACTTTATTCTATGTACATCTATGAAACATGCACTTTTATTTTCACCAACAAAACTAAGTTTACTCTGAATAAAAACTTGCCCAAGGTAAATACACGACAAAAGAATAATTTCCATATTCCATTTTATAAATATAGAGTTTCGCAAAACTCACTTTCCTATTTGGGTTTGACCATTTATAACAGATTGCCGCATGAAATAAAAAATACTAATGAAAGTAGAAATTTTATCGCAGCGCTGAAAAAATTCCTAATTAAAAATTGTTTTTATTCCTTGGACGAATATTTTAACATGTGATGTTTTAACATGTGACTATGTTGTTCTGTTCCGTTTTGCCTAATGTTTCTCTCTGTGTGACTATTCCTATACATATGTACTTGTGTCTTACTGGAAAATAAATATTATTATTATTATATTATTATTATTATTAATACACACTTTTTGCCATTTCTTCACCAAGTTTCCATGAGGAAGTTCTTACTGCAAAACATCCTGATGCTAGTTTTCTTCTGAATTTTTCAATGTGATCTTCGAATTTCCATTTATCATCAATATTTAAACCCAGAAATTTTGTTTCTGACATATTATGTCACTTGATTTCCTAAATAAGTTCTTCTAGATTACATTTGAAAATAAGGATGTTAGTTTTTGATTCTTTGAAAGATAGCTTATAAGCATCACACCAATATTTCACTGTACCTAGAGTGTAGTTGTATAACAGCTCTCAAGGTTTTTCTATAAATGGACCTATACTTGTAAAAGGAATTGAAGGTTTCACTGTCACTGGCAATTTTTCTAATCAAATGAAGGAATCGAAAAAAATTTGCAGATATTTTGATACCTTTTGTTAACCAAGGTGTTGTAGCTTTATTCTTGATTCTCTTAAGCAGAAAACTCTTGTTGGGTCGTTGTAAGTCATTGCTTCATTCCAGTCGAGGAAAATGCAATTATTTATGAATACATCAAAGTTTTTTTTACCAAATATTCTTCCAATACGTTTTTTACTAGTAGGTATTTCAAATATTTGAGGTACAAGATTACTTCATGATCCGAAAGGCCTGCATTGATGACGTCACATTTGATATATTTCATGTTAGATCAAACAATCAATAATCGAACTATAAAATTTTGAGTGTCGTGTTGGCAATTCAACATGCATCTTTTTTTTTATAAAATCTCCATGTATGAGGAACAGTGTGCACCCAATGCTGGCTGTTCTACCTTAAGAATTTTGCAATAGCAATATAATTAGGTATGTGCAGGGGTTCTTCCAATTCCAGCCAGTGCTCTGTTATCATAACTATATTAGGGAAATTTTGCCTATCTAAAAATATATAAAGTTCATCAGTTTTGTTTCTAACTTATTGAATGGTCAACATCATCAGAGATGGACCTTTATGCAATACTGTTCTCTAAAAAAGAGTCCTGTTAGGTTTGATCAGCAGAGTATGATTCTGAGTTTATTACTGAATTAATAAGCTGATCTTGAACCCAAACTCAAAGCTGTATTGTCTAATTCATTTTTGTTTATCTCAATCCTATGTATTGTTTTCAAGACAACATAATTAAATTTTGATGTATGTAAATGATTCTTGAGCTTATGAAAAATCTCAGATTTACTTCTCTGTTGTTTCCTATCAACAAGGAATATAATAGAAATATTTCTGTTTAGTCTAGAAAAACGGCTAATTGCATGCCCCAATTTATCATTTATAATGTGATCTATTGGATTATCACGCTCTGAAAGTAATATAAGATTTGTCGTTTAGCTGATAAGTAAAATCTTTTTCAAAGCTAAATTCAAAGTTTGACGATCACTGATATTTTCAGTATTGAACATCACTATAACAGTCATTTTGTCCATAACTTACAGTGTTATTAAAAATGTCGATAGTTCAGTCTCCGGATTGATGATTTCAAAAACTCTATAATAAGGCTTGTTCATAATTGTCTCCAATACTTTAGAAAATCCTATTGCGTATTGATCACCTAGGATTAGAATTTTGGAAGATTTCTCTGGCTTCTTTACTGTCCTCTTGCCTATTTCTGAACATCTTCCATTTTCCATAGTTTTCATTTCGTGTTTTCTCATACCTTCCGATTTTTTTATATCACCATCAGGGCTAGTTTCATGAAGAGTTTGAGGTTCCAAAAATCAATTTTCCTTGCGTTTTTATACTTTTTTATTGTATTTGTTAGTTTTCTTTAAATTTTGATGATTTTGGAGCAGCTTCTCCTCTTTTTAATTTTACTTTTTTCAGAGCCATTGCATATTCATCTTTGAACTCCTGTAGATCTACGCTACTGGAACTGGTTGGGTTAGTCATGGTAGATTGATGATTCACTCGACAAACATGTGTTTGTGTATCAGCGGTTTTTACTGCATTCACTTTTTCAGCTAGTTCTTTCTTTAACTCGTTTATTTTGCTCTCCTTTTCTAGGATAAGTTTTTTTGGACTTCTAAAAGTGTGTTCATTTCTGTTTTGGAATCTAAGGCTTGTGATTTGCTTATGGTCATTTAATTTTTGAATGTACCTGTATTTCATTGTTCCCTCTTCTGCAAGATCACTAATTGTTTTTTCCAATAAGCTCATTTCTTCTTCCACAGCATTTATGGAGGTGCCCTCTTGGCAACAGATTATCTTATTATCTTTCACAAACCTTACTTTATTTTTTAAATTATGTTGAACCCAACTCATGTGGGATACACTCGAACATTTTGTCCATACATAGTGCACAAATGGCTTAAGTTTACAGCACTTGAAGTTCATATTTATTTATTTTAAGCTAGCGAGTCTGAGATCCTTTCAAATTTAACAAATAACACATTGGGATCTTTTACTTAGGTGAAATTAAAAAATTTCGAGAGCCATAGACTCCATTGTAATATAATTTTTGTCATAGAATATTATGCAAAACACAATCGAACGCCTTTGAAAGATCATACAATGTAAGTTGTTGTTCCTCCAGCCCTTAACAATGTCTTACACAACTTTTAGAAGAGCTTGCTTTATGTATTGATTTTTTCTAAAGCCAAATTGGCCTGGACACAAGAGATAATTGCTTTCTAGAAAGTTATAAAGTTGTTGCTTAATGATTTTTTCGAAAATTTGACCTATGATTGGTAGAATAGATATAGGTCGGAAATTGTTTATAACATTGGTGCTTTTCTTCTTCAATACCGGCAAGACAACAGAGTACTTCAAAACATTTGGAAATATTCTCCCAGAGAAACAGTCTAAAGCTTCGGCAAGAATACTCGCTACTGATTTCATAATTTTGCTGTTCAGTTCAAGCATCAAATGCGTTTGAATTTTTTTGGCCAAAAATATTATCATGGACATCATCTGGAGTTACAAGATTCAGATGAAAAGAATGTACAGGAGTTTTGATTGCTTTTAAATAAAATCTAGGTTCATGAGGTATATTAGGCAGTGCGATTATGGCCTTTTCAGCAATTGAAGTAAACTATTCTTGGGACACTTTTGATTTGAATTTGAGGAGAGCTCTGCGAACACGTTCTGCTCAGTATATATTCATGATGACTCGCACAATAAATTTTTTCAGGGTATGAAGAAGGATATCGCTGTTTAACCTATTACTATTGATTAAATAAATTTGTTCCTGATTAATTAAATTTGTTCCTGAAACTTGATTTTTTATTTAATTCTACTTTATGAATATTCAAATTGAATTGGATTTTGGAAACAACTATAACTTCTCCAATTGTTTGTTTCAGGTCCAACTTGATCTTCCAAATGAATATCACAAAACTCTAGAAGATGCAGACTTCACAACTTCCGAGGGTCTCTCAAAGGCAATAAAAGCTGCCAATGCCTTGAAAACGGCAATGAATGCTAACATTGACAAGTCTTTACTGCAAATGTCCGCTGTGCAAGAACAAAGAAAAAAGTTTGACAAGCTCAAGGATAAATTTTCGCGAAGTCTCTGTAGGCAGTTAAATAATCTATTCATTCACTATGGCAATCACAAAGGAGAATCAGACAGAAACACTGATGGCTTAATTTTACCCCAACATAGTGGAGTTCATAGAGAACTGGCTGCTTACACAGAGCTCATACATTGGATAAAGGTAGGTAAAATTTCAATAACGAAAAAAAGAATTGCAGACAAACTATTTTTGATAACATAAATCAGATAACATAAAACAGATGATGCAGGTCGTCAAGCCGAGGCCTTCGCCATCACTCATGGCCTAGAACAACTGGTCGAGCTACCAACCCGCATCCCTGATGTCAACAACCAGTCTGCCAATACACTAGATTTTTTCCTCACCACCAATCCTGACCCGTATAGAATAGAAGTTTGTGCCCCACTTGGAAACTCTGACCACACCCTCATCTCCACAACATGCTCTTTCCATTTACCATCGAGCTGCACAATACCACCCCGTCTCATGTGGCATTACAATTCGGCCGACTGGGAAGGTCTTCGTATGTTTTTCTCAGCGTTTCCATGGAAGAGAGTTTGTTTCTCTTCAGTAGATCCAACACGATGTGCTGAGACAATTTCTGAAATCATCATGTTGGGGATGCAAACTTACATACCGAATACCGAAAGAAGAACATCATCCGATAAGACCTGGTTTAACAGAAACTGCTCTAGAGCTGTGGCTTCCAAACAGGCAGCATACCATCGATGGCTAAAAAATCCGGGCCCTGAGACCAGAGCAGCATATGTCGAGGCTAGAGGCATATGTAAAGAGACAATAGAAAGCTCAAAGATGCCCACAAAGCCAAAATAAGATCAAAACTTGCTGAATGTCCTAACGGATCCACGTTCATTTTGGTCTTTCGCCAAAGCTGTGGGAAGAAATTTCACTTCCAGCTCATTTCCTCCCTAACCAAAGAAGATGGAACACTAGCAGCGACTGCCCAGGAAAAAGCCAATATCTTTGCGCACCTATTTGCTGGAAATTCCACTCTGGATTCATCGGAAAACAACCCCGAACATTACACCTATTGACAGTCACATGCCGAGATCACCTTTCGCCAGCGTACTATCAAAAAGATTTTGCTGGGTCTCAACACCAACAAAGCCTGTGGATCTGACGGAATCCGCCGATTGTTCTCAAGAAATGTGCCCCGAACTAACACCTGTTCTTTGCAAGTTGTTCAACCACTCTTACAATTTGGGGTATTTCCGTCCAATTGGAAAATTGCAAGAGTACAGCCAGTCCCTAAAAAGGCAAAAGGCCCTACCTAGCAACTACAGACCTATCGCACTGCTATCTATTATTTCAAGGTCATGGAAAAAGCCATCAACATCGAGCTCATGAAATATCTGGAAGACTCAGGAATTGTCAACGATAGGCAATATGGCTTCGCCATCAGAGATCAACTGGTGACCTGCTCGCTACGTCTCACATATATGGCAGCTATCTATTGAAAGCATGGAGAAACTTTAGCTGTGGCATTAGATATCTCCAAGGCGTTCGATCGAGTTTGGCACCAGGGACTCCTCGCCAAGCTTCCGTCTTATGGCTTGCCCCCTCAGCTGTGTTCTCTGCTTGCTAGTTTTCTCTCAAACAGGTCTCTCCATGTAGTGGTCGATGGAGTTTCATCTGACACTCTACTCATAAATGCTGGTGTTCCGCAAGGATCCATTCTCGCACCAACACTATTTCTACTTCACATCAACGACCTGTTGAAAGCAACTTCATGTCCAGTACACAGCTTTGCCGATGATAGTACCCTCCATACCGCTTTCTCTTCCAGGGCCCCTATATCAGCCTGTGAAACCAGAAATGAACGAGGAAGAAATGTTAATAATATAAATGGACTTAGCAACAATTCTCGAGTGGGGATCTAATAGCTTGGTAGAATTCAATGCAAACAAAACACAAGCATGTCTTTTCTCTAGAAAAGCCGATCTCACTGTGCCTAACATAACTTTGTCAGGAGTAACCATACCACTGAAGTCATCCATATCGATGCTTGGTATTACTATCAGCAATAACCTTTCCTGGGAAAATCACGTGAGGTCCATTGCCAAAAGTGCATCCCAAAACTTGGTTTTGTTTTCGTGCCAAGAGCTATTTCACCCCACTCAGCTGCTTATGATCTATACGGCACAGATCCGACCTGTCCTGGAATACTGTTCCCATATTTGGAGCTGCACCTAAACATATCCTGAGGCTATTGGATTCTGTCCAAAAGGGCAATTCGTCTCGTCGGTGATGCCTCGCTACAAACTCGCTCACTTGTCTGGAACACCGTAGAAAAGTTGGTGATTTGTCTCTATTTTATAGATATTTTCATTGGCAATACTCTTCAAAAATATCAACAATCGATACTACTTTGGCAATCTCTTCGAGATTAACACGTCAAATTCAGTCATCACACACCTTCGTAATAACTTTGGAGACCTGCAGAACATCACTTTCCAAAGACTCGTTCATCCACGAACAGCGAGGCTTTGGAACTCATTGCCTAGGGAGGTGTTCCCCGAGGCATACAACCTTCAGAAATTTAAGAAGAACACCAACTCCTACCTTCTTTCCCTAGGTTCCCACGATGTTCTCTGAACATTACAGGATATCCCTTTTCGTGGGAAAAAAAAAAAAGAATAAATTTTTCACTTCTATTCCAAAAGATGAAAGAAATCACCGTACTAGAAAGTTTTGTTGTTTTTCTTGTTCAAGATGACTTTATTTCTACAAAATCACTCATCAATTTTTCCAAGGATGAATGAAAAAAATAGAGAAATCATCAACGAAACTTGAATTCATATTTCATTAAACAGTGATACTCCTGCCACTAGCCTTTCGTGGTGCTAAGTTTTGAAAAATGCTATCAGTCAAAGTGGAGCATTGACAGATTCAGTATAAAAGTTTCTTGTCTGGTGACAAGGAGGCAGGGGCGCGCCAAGCCATGCTGCCGCCTGTGGGCAAAATATAATTTTATACCCCTTACCACTTTTTTAGTAAAAATTTATACATGGGTGGGTATACATAAATAAACTTTAAAATACGTGCTAAAACCTATATTTAATTTTGATACTGATACATCAGATAAGGGGGTACACACATAATTGTACATATAGATTTTATACATCATACTCTATATATTTTATACATTGTGTGTTTTATATATTTCATACATCTTACATTTTATATATACATATTTTAGTCATCCCTTAAAATGTATTTTGTCTTGTAAGTATGAAGATCATATATGTTTGTATTCCTCAATATTCCATATCACAATTATTGCCAACCTCGATTATATCCCATCACTACAAATTATTTTATTCATCTATAGTATTTGGGTTAAGGTTTGGACGTGTCTATAAAATGTAAATTTTCTTGAGACAAATAAAAATGTATGTATGTATGTATGTGTTGAAATAATCGCTATTACTTATCTAATTTTGAAATGAAGTATGTGTTAATTTATATACCGTATAATCTATAATTTTGAATCATTATCATTTGATGTTTGCAAATAAAGGAAATGAGTATTTCCGAAAGCTCAGATAAAAAAAAGTGTACTGATTTTAATCAGCATGATACCTGACTACTCATCCGCATAACATTTAGAAGATCTTGACAAGTCTTAGACATAAGGATTAACGAAGAATGTAAAAAAAGCAAAGCACTGACAAAACAATAAAAAAGTTACATAACAGAAAAAAAAGAACAAAATAACTTATTGGAAGCATTCTTTTCTTGCCCTCTTTTTCGGCAAAATCTTAATTAACTTGTCTAAAGGAATACAATCCATAAGGTCACTTTCTATGGACATAATTGCCAAATTACTGAGTCTCTCTTGTGCCATAGTTGATCGTAAAAAAGTGTATTGCCCCTGCAGTATTTGGAAATGTTGAAAGTAAATTGTTCTCTAAAATGTGTTGAAGAATTAACTGAAGATCCAACTCATTTTGTTGTAGTAAGTGGCATTCTAAACAAATAATTTCATCAAATAAGTCATTTGCATCAATATCTGATTCATTACGTGCTTCATCTTTCAAATGAAATGATAAATTTTCACACGAGTTTCTTAATGCTTCTTTATTCAAGCTGAACATTTGATAAATAAATCCGAAAATGTTATTGCTCCAACCCCTTGAATCTTTCATTAAGAGATGATAAGGTCGTATCTAGTATAGAGAAGAATACTTTTACTTTGTAATTCATTTTCGGGTCTGTTATTGGTTCGTCAGTACTTTCATAATCAAACTGTCTTTTCTTTTTTTTTTGACGAACTGTTTGTGAAAATAAAAAATTTGGTTCAATTTCTAATTCTTGGGCCAGCTCCATGGCGTCTACAAGAAGTTCGCTATATCTCTTATCATCTGTTAAGTCTTAAAAAATACAGGCTTTTAGATTTATACATTGACTCTGCATTAATTTACTTAGAGAATTGATTTTAAATAAAATATTGTACCAGATTACTACAGAGCATAAAAAATTGTAGTTTTGGATTTTTGTTGCGAGCGATCGAGCTAGGTGTGATGTACTAAAATCTTTTGAAGTTGCGGATGCATCCATTACTTCTAAAAGAGCATCATAAACCTCACCAATGTGATATCTCAAAGGTTTTATAGCGTCTATTCTACTGGACCAGCGTGTATCAGATAGTGGTTTTAAAGTTAAATCTGTAAGGCACGTTTTCAAAATTGACCATCTTTTGGTTGACGCGGAAAAAAATACATATATCTCTTGAACAATGTCAAAGAATCCGGACCCCTCAAAAGATATTTTAGCAGCATCGTTAATAACTAAATTTAATGAGTGTGCCGAACAAGGAACAAAAAATGCTTGCGGGTTTTTATTTAAGATTCGTGTTTGTAATCCACTGTGTATTCCACGCATGTTTTCTCCATTATCATATCCTTGCCCTCGCAAATTATATATACTTAAATTTATTTCTACTAATAAATCTGTCACATAGTTATATAAGCCAGCACCAGTAGAATCAACTATAGGGCAAAATAAAATGAAATGTTCACGTATTGAATTTTTTTTCGTCAACTCGTTTAATAAAACAAACCTCAAAACTACACTTAATTGTTCCGTATGACTCGCATCCGGTGTAGAGTTCGTCCAGTATTGGAACGACCTCTTTGGCCTTCCCCCACCTAACAACCAATTTTTCTCGAAGATACCCGAGCCATTGTCTAACTGTGGCTATTAATAGAAATTCCATAGGCGTACCAAATTGTTTGGTATAGGCGAAACACGAGACGTAGTTTTTGGCGGACGAGTTTTGTGATTATGGTCCGATTCGATTCAAAATTGGTATGTAGGGGTTTTTGGAGTCGAAGATTATGAAATTTTCGTCAAAATTCAAGAATTCAAGATGGCGGACGAGTTTTGTGATTATGGTCCGATTCGATTCAAAATTGGTACATGGGGGTTTTCGGAGTCGGAGATTATGAAATTTTTGTCAAAATTCATAAGTTCAAGATGGCGGCTTCAAGATGGAGGACAAACATTGTGATTATGGTTCAATTCGATTCAAAATTGGTATGTGGGGTTTTCGGAGTCGAAGATTATGAGATTATGAAATTTTTGTCAAAATTCAAGAATTCAAGATGGCGGACGAGTTTTGTGATTATGATCCGATTCGATTCAAAATTGGTATATGGGGGTTTTAAGGTCGGAGATTATGAATTTTTTGTCAAAATTTATAAATTCGAGATGGCGGCACCAAGATGAAGGACGAGTTTTCTGATTATGGTCATATTTCATTCAAAATTGGTATGTGTGTTGTAATAAAATTAATACTTCGACAAGTTGTTTACTTTCATGAGTACTTTGTAAAAATCAAATACTTTGACAAGTTCTTACTTACTAACTAATCACTGCCCAATCAAATTAATTGGTACCTACTTTTATGAACACTTTGTGCGACAAGCTTTTTGAAACCAAATAATTCAACAAAAAATAATTAAATCATTTTCAGCGATGACTTAAATTTATTTTATACGTTTTAGTACACGGCTTCTATAACGTATACGTTTTAGTACACGGCTTCTATGAAATCAAAATTAACACGTTGAATGCCAACTACGAGATGACTCGTAGATTGGGTTCTTTGCTAGGACGCCGACTACGAGTTATCTCGTACTATGTTTACTTACCATTTTTGCGCAGATACGATGAAACTCGTAGCATATCAGTGCTAATATGGATAGATGGCTTCTGGGAAGAGAACAAAAAATCAATGCTGGCTACATGAACAGAAATTTTATTAATAATAAATCAAGAAGTAAAAAAATATTTTTATTGTTTGTGAAACTTCTTAAAACAATCTTCCACACAAAGGGCTGGCTTCTCTTCACAGGTCGGACAAAAATAACGCGTTTCTCGGCGTTTTTTTGCTTGGGTACATATACGACATGGCTCGTAGTTGGCTTCCGCGAAGAGATTTCTGTTACATAAGCCAACTACGAGATAATTCGTAAGACCTTTTTTTTTTTTAAATACATTTTATATTTTCTTGATAAATTCTGATATTAATAAGTTTTTAATAATATAAAATGTTAAATAAATTGGTTTTTAGACCGGAATTCTGAAAATTGCCGTGGCACCAACGTGTTAAAGAACTAAAAATGTCGGACAAATAACTATTGTGGTGTATATTTCGATTAGATTTAATATTGTGCCTACGGTCGGAGATATATATATATATATATATATATATATATATAGATAAATATAATTATATTATTTATAGATAAATATAATTTATTCATGATGGCGGCTCCAATATGGCGTTTTGTGATTATGGGGTCGGAGATCACGTTTTTAAAATCCATAAATTCAAGATGGCGGACGAGTTTTGCGATTATGGACCGTGGGGGTTTTTGGGGTCGGAAATTATGTTTTTTTTTTGTTAAAATTAAAAAATTCGATACATAGATATAAAAATACACAGACCGGGACGGTATCGGAAACGTGACCGGAACGAAACAGACAGACAGATATTTTATTTGCGTGGCATTGCAATGCATGCCGGATCCAGCTAGTTTTTTCATAAAAATTCCAAACGGTCACTCCAAGATGGGGACAAGTTTTGAGATTAATAGATTGTTTTATTAAAAAAATACGAATATACAAGATGGCTAACTAGTTTTTTATCATGAATGACTTGAATGTTCCTCTGCCCTATGTAAAAATATGCTGATATACTTTTGTTGCAAACCTTAAAAAAACTACACATTGAAATTTTCTGCTCGGTTCTGCCAATAACAATTTAAAATCTCGACCATGATGGTTCAACATTAAATTACTGATAAAAAACTAGCTGAATAAATAAATAAAACATTTCAAATTGTTACTGCCCAGCAAAGACCAAATGGCCGTGTGATGACATTTTTTCATCTAATATATATTTCTTAAAACGAGGTTTGTGCTTTTTTATAATTTCGTACAATTGTGCTTTTGTCCAAGGAGCTTGATGCTCTATATTTTTATCTAACAGCCAGTCTAGCATATCGTCCTTTCTTGAAGAGTATGTTGGACATTTTTCTAGCAAAGTATTGTGGTAAAAAGCGTTATCCACCACCAGCACACTGTTCGCGGGAATATTTGGAATTAGTTGTGTTTCTACCCACCTCATAAAATTTTCGTTGTTCATGTCATCGTGATAGTCTCCACTTTTTTTCCCAGATTTGAAAATTAAAAGGCCATCCTTTACAAACCCCATTTCTCCTCCTGCATGAACTATCATTAATCGTTTTCCTTTACTATATGTTTTTTTTTTAATTTAAATTATGATTTTTCTTATCAACCCACGTCTTAGAATGTGTATGAGAACTGTGCAAATACGTCTCATCAGTATAAATGATGTTTTTTCCTTGTTCACGATACATTTTCAATTTTTTTTTAAATTCAACCCTTAGTAATCTAACTTCATGACTTTCCATCAATATCATTCGATTATCAGGCGTTTTTTCCCAATTAAAACCCAACTCTTTGATTATAATGTGCAATGTTGAACGACTGCC
This sequence comes from Gonioctena quinquepunctata, assembly GCA_018342105.1. Lineage (NCBI taxonomy): Eukaryota > Metazoa > Arthropoda > Insecta > Coleoptera > Chrysomelidae > Gonioctena > Gonioctena quinquepunctata. Next base: position 277,063 of record JAFIRS010000414.1, read on the forward strand.
TTCAAACCCTACCTAAGCAGTTTTGATTTTTTGAAGAATAGAATTTAAAGTAGGGCGTTGTTTTTCAAGCAAACAAAAATCATTTATAATCGTTCTTATTGCCCTGCCCTTCTGTAATATTATTTTTCGACTTTATTCTTCCTACTCTTTTTTGCGGAGACGGCAAAGAAGGAATACTACCTGAATTCACAGCTGATTGATCCGTTTGAATTTTTTTAAAACAATATTCTGTTATACCCATTGCTGCCTTGGCACGTTCTTTGTAATTTTGTAAAGGTATTTGTATCCCATTTTTGGCCTCATTTTTCATGAATTTGATAACATTTGCCATAATTTCTTTTTCCGCTACTGAATAGTACTTACCACTGGGCATTTTGGCAAGGTAACAAGTAAACTATTGCAAAGTTGAATAAATAACTGCACTACCTATTTATTAATCAAACAAACCTAACCTTCCAAACGCTGCATGTTAAGACACTGGTGAATATTCGCCGTAGTATGAGCAGCCACATCAAATCGTGTCCACTCGTGTTTTCCCCCTCTCTACCTACCAACAGGTCGTTTCAATACTGGATGAGCTTTACAGATGAGGATTATAGAGTAATATTTATGTTTTCTTACTAGATTTAAAATAGTAGTTCTTACTTTTGAGCTGATTAAATTTATCAATTCATTTTGAATTTTATCACCTAAATAGTTTGTCATATCGCTACCGCTGCCTTGATTTTTATGTGTGTGTCGAACATGTTGCTCCATTACAGAATCAAATTTGGTGAACGTTTCTATTAATTTATTTTCATATTATTATGTTAGATCTACTACGTAAAGCTAAACATTGACGACATAAAAACTGCATTGCTGGAATTATTCTTTCAATGACACGATACCAGTATTTTTTTTCTGCATGCAATGTACGTAATTGACTTTCATTCATAGTAACTCCCTTAGATAACATATTTGATAAGTTTAACCAAGATCCGATATTTTTTTTATGGGAGTCACTCTTTTTGTGTCTTTTCAAGTTCAGGAAAAACACTTATTTCTGACGGTTTCAAATATTTCTTCAAAGAATCAGCTAATTTTTCCTTCTCTTCCATTTTCTGCCATCTTTATTGGCGGAACTGATGACCTGACAATCATTTTCTTTTTTTGCCCTTTTCCATAAAATAGTAAATCTCATAATGTAACAGATGAGTTTTTATATAGGATATGTTACATGGTGATCTATTTGAAAAAAATTTGTTTTACATCTGTCTTTACCAACAAATTGGATTACATTTTTTGAAGACCCTGTACAACATTTGTTGAAAATAAATATGTATTAGTATGTATTACAGGACCTTAAAAAAAAATTACCTAAAAATACTTCACAATTAGTAGTTGGTAGTTTGCAAGGTAAAATTATTAGCCATATTGTTAATTGCCTTTTATGGGAAAAAAAATTAAATGTCAAATATCTCGAAAACTACTGAGTTTTGATATAGAACATGTTTCAGAAATTTTAATTAGAATTAAGCGTAGAATAGTAAAAATATACCATATTTAGTTTTAGTTACACTACTTACCATTTTTTATACTGAAATATTCACTTCACTAACTAACTATCTAATCAACTAATCTGATTTGCAGAACAAAATACAGACATATTTATATTGATTTTCATTTTTTGCGGCTCCCAACAGATGACTTTTAAGCCTTTCTGGAATAAAAAAAGCAATAAAAACAATTGAAACATTTCTCTATATTTACTCTCTTTGTTTTTGATACTTATCGTTATCGCTAAGCCACCTGTGATACTCGGAATTTTTAAGCTAGCCGCTATCGCTAATAGCAAAAGAGTACCGAAAGAGAATCACGCATTTAACATGAATTGGAGCCGACGCGCGGCATTAGAAAGAAGATGTCGTTAGTACGGTTTATTTAGCCAAATTGCCGCCCGTGGCTTTTGCCCTACATTCGCCACATAGTATTTATTTATCGTATGGCTGCACATGTCATAAAAATACATAAAAGTGTACATAAACGTGTACAAAGCACGTAAAAGTGTATAGACAGATATTACAAATTATTCTAGTTTACAAGCACACATTTAAATTTGATACATAGTCAATTGAGGCATCAGTTGCCATTTGGAAGTCGTCGAAACTTCCCTCATATGCTGTGTTTGGGCATTCCACCACCATATGTTGGACGGTTTGCTTTTCCGCCCCGCAGTCAAATCAAAATATACTTTATTGTCGAAAGATTAGTATCTCATTGACAAAGTCTTGAAAAAATAACCACACCTCGCAGATTGCGCCCTATCCCATTTGTGTAATGAGTCCGCGCATATGCCATGGTTTGTGCGTATTCTGTTCAGTGATGTCCATATTTTGCGGGGTTGTTCGAAGGCGGGAGGTTTCATCCTTATGCACGGGAAATTTCTGAGCTGGGGCGGGGCAGTTATCTGTCCATTTTCGCTCCCAAGAGTCTATGGGGTCGAACTGTGACGTGTGTAGTTCTCTTGCGGTTCTTATGGTTGGTCTTCTGGATCTTAGTCTGTTTCTGCATGATTTACCCGTATCCTGGTGTATGGGAAGCTGAGGATTGTCTTGTTATATTCTCGGAGAAGAGCTGCCTTGCGCCGGAGGTCTGGGGGGGTATATGACTCAGTATTGGTAGCCATTCGGTAGGAGTCGATTTTAGCGTTCCGCTGATTATCCTCATGGTCTCATTTAGCTGTGTATCTACCTTTTGGGTATGCGCACTGATGAGCCAGATCGGTGCGCCGTATTCTGCAGTTGAGTAAGCCAGCCCAAGTGCTGAGGATCTTAATGTTTCAGCGGTAGAGCCCCATGTGGTACCGCATAGCTTATGGAGGATGTTGTTCCGAGTTCGCAGCCATGTTCTCCAGGTGCCTCTTATAGGTCAATGTCCTATCTAGGGTGATACCAAGATATTTCGGGTGCGTGTTGTGATGCAGTAGAGTATCCTCGAAGTAGACCTGGAGCTGTCTATTCGCTGCCTTGTTAGAGAGATGGAAGCACACCGTCTCCGTTTGGCCTCAGTCTCCATTTACGGAAATATGTCCCCAAGCTCGCCAGGTCTGAAGAGAGGGTAGTTTCTGTTTCTTCAAAGAGACGGTGTTGTGTGGCTAGTACCCAGTCGTCCGCGTAACCGAACTTCCGAGATCTAGTTTCAGGCATATCGGAGATGTAGAGGTTGAAAAGCAGTGGGGACAGGACAGACCCTTGGGGAAGACCGTCATTGAGCGTCCTTGAGGAACTTGTTCTGCTGCCCAGTATAACCTGGAAAACCCTACCAGTAAGCATGTTATCAATAAGTTGTAGGGTTTGTTTGCATGAGACTGTTTGATAAAGTTTATAGAGTAGTCTATGTCTCCACACAGTGTCGTAAGCTGCAGAGAGGTCCACAAACACGGCTGATGTTTTCAGGTTATCTTGGTAGTATGCTTCAATATGGGTTGTTAGTGACATGATCTGATCTGTGCAGCTTCTCTCTGGTCTACAACCAGCCTGCTCGATGGGGACCCTTTCCAATATTTTGCTTCCGATTCTATTATAAAGAAGTTTCTCAAGGAGCTTATAGAATGCGCTTAGTAGCGCTATTGGGCGGTAGCTTTTTGGGTCATCATTCGGCTTTCCTGGTTTGAGGATAGCGATAACTCTGGACCTTTTCATTGTGCTCGGGATGGTTCCCTTTTCCATGATGTTCGTGAAAAATTGGGCTAGCTAGCTAGCTGGATGAATTTCATCAGGCCCTGGTGCTTTTCCCGCCTTCATGTCCTTCAGAGCATCTGCCACCTCTCCTAAGGTGAATGGGCATGAGAACTCGGTTTGTTCCTGGCTGTTGGCTTTTAGGGCTTTGAGTTCGTGTTTAATGCGAGTTGAGTGGGCTCTGTCCCGTGGGTCTCTTGATGTGGATACTACGTGGGAAGCAATCCTGTCTGGATGTATTTCCACATAGTTGCAAGGAGGCTTACTAAGTATCAAAACGAGATTGACAAGAAAAAACAATATAATTATTGAATATGAATACAATGTTTTCACTTGTTGACTAGCAGGAGAAAATATCAAATTGTATTATGAAATATCGATAACTGAAATACATTATAGATGCTTGTAATACATATTTTTAATTTCAAATATAGCCAAATACATTTTTTAGTATTTGAAATATATCAGAGAGTAATCAGTGAAATACCTGAAACTAGTCAAATACATACTGAGAAGTTTTAAAATGTAAAAAAATATTTCTAATTTTCAAAAAATTTCCACTTAGGGATTTCGGTGCAGGATCAACAATATGATTCAAATCTAAGGTTGATCAACAGACAATCACATCAGATATTTTCTTCGCCTCTTGTTCAAAAGTAAAAAACTAATTTTTTTTTCAGGTAATGGATAAAAAAATGTATGAGTCGTTAAAAGATGTTTACACTAGTTCATTAGGTAAACTGTATGACAGAGATTTAAGAGGCCTGTTCAATGCAGCTAGAGAAAAAATTGCAGGTAAATTAGCAATTGTATAAGGAATGAATCAGTTACAATGTTCATTCTGTTTTTTCCAGTGTACACCAATGTAGCTCTACCAACTACTTTAATAGGTTTGGATAGGGATCAATGGACTCTAGAAACAAGTGCAAAAGACCGAGCTAGATATGATTCAGTACTGGAAGAAGTTCTCACACAATTAGAACCAGTATTCTTGCAGGAACAACAATTTTGCTTCAATTTTTTTCAAGTAAATATACCTAAAACTTGACAAGCAGTCAATCTTTCTGCCACTTGAATAGTAATTAAAATCATCGGAACAATTTCTCTGTAGAATAACAAAGCAAGGGACCTTGACATTCATTCATTCCTCTTTTGTTTCATCAGTATTACATATTGAGGGAAAAAATACATTTGAAAAGAAACCTTTATCAGTTGAAGCTCATTTTTTAGGAGAATACTTATTTCCCAATTATTTCTTCTACTAGACTTATGTTTGTTATTTTATGACTGTAATGTTACGGCTTTCATCTTCTCTTGCGATTCCTTTAATTTTTCCAAGAAATTGCATTTCTAATGCACTCTAATTTCTATTAGTGACTGTCCAGGACTGGCTACTATAAATCAAAGAGGCTCCCAATCAAAGTGGCTCTCGCTACCTTTTTATATACTTTGACATTTACGTTTTTTTGCTCTTCCTAAATATGTGTTCTTAAGTCCATCCATATATGTTCTTCCGGTCCTGCTTATTCTTTCACCTATTTATTTATTCTTTCATTTTTTTCTCTAGTTGTGTCCAAAAAATTGAAGTTACCAATGTTTTGCCATCATCACTTTATATTTATCATGCTGATAAAATCATAGTTTTAGTTTCCTTTGTATTTCCGTATTTATCTTCTCAATTTCTGTTAGGTGGATTTTTTTTTCTTCCGTTATCATACTTATGACGTACCTTTGTCCCTGTTCTCTTTGTAGTGTGTTTTTGTATTTTTCCCCCGTTTTGATTCAGGCAATTCTTTAACATATTCTGTTGACCATGTCATTATTCATTTTTTATGCTTTATGTTCCATTATACATCTAAACTCAAAATGTTAACCTCTTTTTATCATTTAAATCACCTCTGTTCTCAGTAAACCAGTTTAATAGTTATAATTATTAATTAAGTATATCTCCATTTTTTTTTTCTCGTAGATTCTGATATATCTTTTGGTCTCTGCATTTTATTTCCCACCTCTTCATATTCATACTTTATTTTGCCCCTTATCAGTTTCTTTTTGTAGTATTTGCAAAGAATTCCTTTTTTCCCTTCTTAGCATTGTATTTCCACTCCACACTTTATTGTCTATCCTACCTGTTCAGTTCTTTATGTCCACAATCTACCAATATAAATCCATTCCAATGCTTTCCTTTCACTCTCCCTCATATCCATATGTTTTGCAATTTCTTTTCTTCTAATATTCCATCCTCTTATTCACTGATACTTCTCACGTTTGATGTGCCTATATTAAGGCTATGAAATGAAGGTTCACTGAGTAACGGATGCGTTTTTATTCAGCAAGTTTCAAGTAGCTTTCATAAAAAATTGTAGAATAAAAATCAAATTTCGCGTTTATGACAATAATAATGACAGCCGTAACAAGTAAAGTTATTTTAACAAGTGTCTTTTGTCACAGACCATGTATTTCATAAAACAGAATTCAAAAGTACCAACCTAACCTGGTTTCTCCTCCTTCATTTTGTATGGTTAATTACCAAGATACTTTTTAGACTGAGAAATACCCTATTCTAATAGCCTATATCTGTTTATATTTCTTTTTGGTTTCACCCTCTGACCTTTTTCCATTCTCTTGTCCTTTAATGTTATTTTTCTACCTCTTCTTGGCATTGCTATTTTTTTTACTTATTTTCTCCAAACTACTCTTGGATTTATTCCATTTTCAATCCTCTAGTTGTACCAGTTCTTTGCCTTCCAATTTTTCAAATCGTATCAATTGAGTTTTTTCCCACTTTTTGGGACTCTTTCTGTGTTTGGACATCGATTTATTCTCTAGTTTGCTTACCATTCTTGAGTCATTTGTGTCGACTTTAGATCAGTTATGATGTTTTCCTTCTTTCTTTTTCTAGCCATTTCATCCTGCTTTTTCCTTCATTTCCTTTATTTCCTCTGTCAATATTGCTATTTCCTTTTCTTATTATTTTGTTGTCTTATCATATATTTTTCGTGTGTCCAGTTATTAGCCCCATAATAATTTTCAATCGAATCCTGTTTAAAGTCTGGTCTGCTGTTGTTTTTTCCGGCAAGGGCTTTTGATGTATTATTTCCCGTGTCTGTTCTCTGGGATATTATTCCAGTGTGTTATCTCGGATTCAGTCTTCTACAGACGCTCGTGCCGTGCGTTTCAGTACCCTGAGGGTCTGACCTGGATTTGGTTCGTTTTCCGATCCTCTTCTAGCGAGTTCATGGGCTTTTTCGTTACCTGCAAGTCCCTGATGTCCAGGTACCCAAATCAGGTTGAGGCGGTTTTCTTCTGCCAGTTTTGCAGATCCATACCAGTTGGGACGTCACTCCCTGGCTGCTCAGAGTCTTCCGTGCCGCCTGGCTGTTTGAATGAATTGGGATCTGCTCCTCTGCTCTGCTCAATCCATGGGTTTTTATAAAACGCTCCTGCACCATGGAGCTTAGTCTGTACCAGATCTTGAATGGTGTTGAGTTCTGTGTACATTTTTACAGTTCTGTCTGGCATAGATATCCTGTATGATTTGTCAAAGGAGAATCGTTTCGCAATGTGGTCTGATCTCAGGTCTAGCACGTCCCTGGTTATAATGCTTGTGATGCTCATGTGTCCTGTCCCAACATTTATGTTGTCCTGTGTGTTTATCAGTCTGAAGGCACCTAGTCTTGCCTCTTCTTGTATCACCAAGTGAAGGGGAGGCAATCCTACTAGTGTCTCCATGACTGCAGGGGGCGTTGAACTCATTGCCCCTGTAATGCCTACGCAGGAAAGTCTTTGCACCTTACCTAGTTTAGTTTTAGCGCTCCTTTGTTGTGCCTTTGGCCACCTCATCAGGGAATTGTACGTTTTGGCCAGCTTTACCATCATGTTGTACAGCCAGTGTACCATGTGCGGTTTTAGCCCCCATTTCTTCCCAAAAGAACGTCTTGCCACAATTAGAGTGGTCTCAGCTTTTCTGGTAACTTTCTCAGATGTTGGTTCCATGTCGAGTCCAGTATTACCCCTAGATATTTGACCTCTCCCTTACTCTTCAGTTTCTTCTCGAAGTTTTAAGGGCTCTAGTCCCTCTAGTTTTTGTCTTGGAGTGGATGTTATCATGGTGGATATTTGAGGGTTGAGTGCCCTTCAAGTCCATCCATATGGTTATCCTAACCGTGGTGTTGAATTTCCTCCGTTCTAGGATGACCATGTCGTTGGGGTACCCAAGGGTTTATTGACCTTTTTCTTTCAGAGACCCCAGTAGTCCATCCATGACCAGATTCCACAGGACTGAAGAAATAACTCCCTCCCTGCAAGCATCTCTAGCCGCCCGGGCAACTATAGGGGCCATTAGGGTTGTGTGTATCATCTTGTTTCTTAGCATTGAGTCTATCCAGGCCTGAAGGTATATAGAGGTATTGTTGAAAGCTGTATGTGTATGTCTAGAAAACCTGCTATTAGTGCCTGTTTGTTTTCCAGCGTGCTCTCCACTCTCTCTAATCAGTTTGTGGAGTGCTGTTTCTGTTGAGCAGCCGGTCCTTATGCATATTGTTCTCATGAGGGGTTTTCTACCAGTGCCCTTATATGTCTATCCACCAGCTTCTCCAGAGTCTTCAGTCCAAAGGACATGAGACTTATTGGTCTCAGGGCTTTCGCCGTTTCCTATCCAGTTTTTTCAGGTTTTGGTATAAAGATTACCCTAATATTCATCCATGGTTTTGGTATATGTCCAAGAGCCAGGCTGCCTCTGAGTATTTCACAGAGCCAGCTATGCAGTAGTTCCGTTCCCTTCTGCAATAGTTCTGGGTAAATCTCATCCGGTCCCGGTTCAAATGAGCTTATTGTCCATTGTACTTTGTCATAGGTCACCACCTTTTTCGCTAATGTCCAACTTATTTCTGAGCCTCCAGTCCATTTTCTTTAGCAGGTTTCTGTACTATTTGAGCCCCAGGGAAGTGAACCCTAAAGAGTTCCTCTATTGTTTATTCTACTGTAGTGGTGTTTTTTTTTGGGGGGGGGGGGGTGTAAAAAATCCTTTATGGATAAAGTGTGGAACTCGCACTCTGAATTTTCGGATTCCTATGTCCCCTTTCCTCCGGGTTTCCCACAAAAAAAAACACCCAGTAGTCTGGTCAATACATCTGAACGATACTTGGGCCCTCTGGCCCATTGTATCTAGCCTATTGTTCCCTTCTACACCCCCCATTCTAGAAATTTTGTACCCTGCACAAGTTTGTACAGGTCCTTTGCTGAATGTGTGCTGTAGTCTCGGTTCACCAATTGATTGCCCGATAACTGAATGTCTTCTGAGGTCCAGAGCCCCGCAGTTGCACAGTATGTGTGATACTGTTTCTGGTTCCTTGCCGCATAATCTGCATGTTAGGTCGCCATTGAATAGTCTTATTTTATTAAGGTGCTCTTTTACTGGCATATGTCCAGTAATTAGCCCCGTAACAATGTTCAGTTGTTCCCTGTTAAGAGTTAACAGGTCTGCTGTTTTTTCCGACATGGGCCTTCGATGTAATATTTCCTGTGTCTGTTTGCTGGAATGTATTTCAAGTATTGTTTGTGTTTTTCCTGGATCCAGTCTTCTACTGATACTTGTACGGTACGCTTCGGTACCCCGAGGGTCTGTCCAGGCCCTGGTTCGTTTTCCGATCCTCTTCTGGTGAGTTCGTCGGCTTTTTCATTCCCTGCAAATCCCTGATGCGGTTTTGTCAGCTTGATGCGGTTTTGTTCTGCTAGAATTGTCAGTTCCTCTTTGCAGTTCTATACCAGTTGGGACGTCACTTCCTGGCTACTTAGAGCCTTCAGTGCTGCCTGGCTGTCTGAGAGAATGTGGATCTGTTCCTCTACCACTGCTCTCCTGATGTTTTCCCTCACACATTGAAGGATTGCGTAGACCTCTGCTTGGAATACAGAGGTGTGAGTGCCCAGGGAATAGCTACCCTGTATGACTTGTCAAATGAGAATCGTTTCGCAATGTGATCTGATCTCATATCTAGCACGTCTCTGTTTATGATGCTGATGATACTCATGTGTCCTGTCCCAACATGTATATTTCTCAGTGTGTTTCTTAGTCTAAAGACACTTAGCCTTGCCTCTCCCTGTATCATCAGGTGAAAGGGAGGCAATCCCAGTAGTGTCTCCATGGCTGCAGTGGGTGTTGATTTCATTGCCCCTGTAATGCCTACCCAGGCAAGTCTTTGCACCTTGCCCAGTTTAGCTTTGGCACTCCTTTGTCCACTACACCAGGGAGGCGTACATTATGGTCGGTTTTACCACCAGTGTACCATGTGTGGTTTTAGCCCCCATTTCTTGCCAAAAGAGCGTCTTGCCACGATTAATGTGGTCCGTTTTTCTGGTCACTTTTGTCAGATGTTGGTTCCAGGTCAATTTCGAATCCAGTATCACCCCAAGATATTTGACCTCACCCTTACTCTGTATTGTTTCTCCTCGAAGTTTTATAGGTCCTAGCCCCCCTAATTTGCGCCTCCGAGTAAATGTTACTATGGTGGCCTTTTGAGGGTTGATGTTCAATCCCTCGAAGTACGTCCATCTGGTTACCAAGTACAGGGCCTCTTGCATGTGATCCCTAACAGTGGTGTTGAATTTCCCCTGTTCTAAGACAACAATGTCGTCAGCTTATCCAAGGGTTTTGTGATCATTTTCTTTTGGGGACCCCAGTAGACCGACCATGACCAGATTCCACAGGACTGGAGAAAAAACTCCCCCCTGTGGGCATCCTCTGGCCGCCAGGGCCACTACAGTGTCTTCCATTAGGGTCGTATGTATCATCCTGTTTCTTAGCATTGAGTCTATCCAGGTCACGCAAGGTTCCTCGGTTCCTCTCTGACTAAGAGACCTGGTGATTGAGTCTTTAGAGGTGTTATTAAAAGCTCCTTCTATATAGTTCTGTAGTGGTGTACTCTCCTTGTTCATTTTTAGGGGAGTGCATCGCTTAATGTTTGTCCTTAGAGAGGATTCTTTGGAGTCTGGAACACTCTTGAGTCTGATCTGCTCACTGTACCTCTCTTGGCTTTGTTTAGTGACTTTTAATAACTGGTCAAGTTCTTGTAGTCATCCCCAGTTTTCTAATTTTTTTCTCGTTTGCCTCCTTATTATTACAAGTTTGGCATTCCACCAGGGCATGTTACTGGTGGAATTCCTTGTGATAAAGGGACAATTATTGTTGAACGCAGTGATGACTGTGTCATTCAATTGCTCCACTTCCATCTCTAGGTCCCTGTTTGTACTTATTGGTCTTTGCAGTCCTGGAAGGTGACGTGCTAGGTCTGCCTTGTATGCTTCCCATTCGGATTTTGATAAGTTTATGTAGTGATGTTGCTCTTTATTCCATTCCATAATAAAATTACTCACATTGTTATGTCAAGTACGTCCCTCCTGTTTTTTGTAACGAAAGTTGGTTTGTTGTCTACATTGAGTATGACTACTTCGTTTGCTATCACGAACTGTAGTAGCGACTCCCCGCTTTCGTTGGTGTTGCTACTGCCCCGGTGTGAAGTGCGTTGGCATCGCAGCCGATTACCACCTGTATTCCTTCCTGTCTGTCTGTGTTGTTACTTCTTAGTATATATTTTTATCACCACTAGATGGCGTAAAGGGCTGTCTTGTCCCAATGACTAGGATGAACTTCTAGTTCATATTTGTTTGATTGTCCCTTGCTTAGTGGTTCTTCAGAAAAATGGCAAGATTTTAACATGATTCTGACACAGTTGAAGTTTGGCAGAAATTGCATATATTTTCCAGCTTGATGTAGTGAACAACTCTCCCAAAAATACTCAAACAACACTGGATGGGAGTGAAACAGTGACAGAAGTGGTGTCAATACGTAAAGCAGAAAAACAAACTGAAGAAGATGTGCGGAACATGATGAGTAATTTGTTTCCATGTCTTAAGACTGAACTGGATCTTTTGATAGATCACATTAAAAAACAGGACAACTTGTAAGTGGACAAATATTAACCAGAATCAAGTAAAATATGCCATTAAAGAGAATTTACATGGATTTAATGGGATGTGCATATGTGAACTTCCAAGTCCATGTAAAAATTCAAAATGCAGTTGAAACAAAAGATGAGAAATAATTACCATTACCAGATTTGGTACTCATTTGTCGTAGAGTTTATAATTTCCATTGATTTAATTCTGTTCTGAATTTCATTGATAAATAGAGCCAAAATGTAATTAAGATATATTATTATTTTATTTTTCAATAAACTTACATATTCTAGTTCTAGGGACGAGCTTAGTAAGTTGAACCTTTATCAATAAATGCCATTACAATTCAAAATTAAAACAAAATTCTTAATGGCCTTAATTTCTAGTTTTGGGAATTTTAATCACAAAATCAACAGTAGACATTTATCAAACTTCTTGGGTAAATTAAGAAAACATTTTATTTTTGAATATAATTTCAGCCACTGTATGTATGTCTTGGTACGTTCCAACCAACATGTCATGTCTGCCCAAAGTACTTTCCTCAGCAACACTTTTGCATCTCAACTCATAGAAATCAAACGCTCCCTAGATCAATTTATGCAGCAACAGATCGACTCCATCAAAGAATATAGAATAGCAAGGAAGTCTAAATGCGGAATCCTACCGTATATTTCAAATTTGGAGGTATTTGCTAAGAATGCTGATTGTTTGTTGAAGAGTGATCGCCGTGCAGATTTAGAGAAATGGTACATAAGACTAGTGGATACCATGTTGGAGTACATTGCCATCCATTCTATTGAACAAAAGACACCTTCTCAAGTGATAAAAATGGGTGAGTTTTATGATGCAATAATATATGAACCTGAAGAAATAGCTTCATATGGGCTCAGTCTGAATACTTTGCAGATTTCAATATATTATTCTTGAACCTTATTTTTTGTTATCTATGAAAAAAATGAATAGCTGTATATTAAAATTGACTAATTGTAACTACCTATATATTTTCAGAGAACTATCATCATTTACACTCCTTACTCTCACAACTTAAAATATCTGTATTGGATAGTCAACGAAAGGAAGCCAAGCAGAAATACAATGATGCTTTGCAGGCCTATGTCATTTTATATTTCGGGCGACCTTTGGAAAAGTTAAATGTGAGTATGTAAAATCAGTAATATAAATTCTAAAATTCCACTCAAATCTCAGTCTTCTAATAACTACAAGAAAGTGACATATAAATGACATGAAGAAGTTGGGTCAGTTTGATCAGACACTGGAAGCATTGTTAACACTTCCTCGGACAGTTTCCATATTCGTGTAGAATGTGAGTGGACATTTTCTGGCTCACTCCCATAGACATATAGTTTCGCCAATTTCTGTAGACCCAACAAACATTATAGGTAAAATTTACGTCATTTCGACCTTCGAATAGGTCAGCGCCCTAATTGGCGAAGGTAATGATTACGTTATAATTACCTTAAATTTACCATTATGGGGAAAAAAATTGAAATAATTCAGAAGTCGAAATTTGGGAAATTAAGACATTTTTCCTTATAAGTTGAAGGCATAAATAGGTAAAATTGCCTCCAGACTAGTCGACTGATGGTAAGAATGTAGTCATTTTCACCTATTTCAGGTTATAAACACTGTAATAAAACAAACAACAAACCATGGCAGGTTAGAAGAAGATGATAAAAGTTTACTCTATATTGTGTATCTTAACCTACATGCTTATTCGTGAAAGCGTTGAAGTTGACATGAACATGGCGTATGAAGAAAGAACTGTCAATAAACGTATAGCAGAGAATGCAATAAGTGATGGTTTCGCATTCACACCTAGTTGTGATTTTATTTGCGATACAAACTTTTCTGTGATAATGTTGATTTTTACTCGTATAAAACAAGTGGGCCCATCAAATTATTAAATTTGTATGAAAAAAAAACATTAATTTAGGTCTACTTTCACAACTTTTTCCATCAAACACTTCAAAAACTGATTTTATAGATGAAGTATGTGTATACATATCATGTTCACGTATTTTTTGACTACCATTCAATAAAATGTGGTCGATTCGAGAAAATTATGTATTATTTTTACAATGGCGGAAACGGTTCAAACCGAAAAATATGCCGTAGGTTCCATATGGTACCTATATGTCTAAATTCCTTAAAATTTTTACTATGAGAACACATAGACTTTGTTCAAAGTCGAAAGTAACCTTTATTCCTGACTTTGAAGTCCATTCTCCTTATCTTGGAATTTCAGACCCTATCACATTGTGGTCACGTGATGAAATACAATATATGTTATTGGATGTTTTTTCATGCATGTCTATACGTTTCGTTCTCTGGATGGATTGCGAATCGTGGATAATAAATTTATATTTTACTTATTCTATGTTCTGTACAGAAACACTCAAATGTCAATACGGGGTGAAAAAATCACTATTTTTTGCTAATGTTAATGGTAAAGCCAAGTAACCTATAGTTACTCGGAGAAATGGATATAGACTACAAAACCCTGTAATGAGTGTTTATTCTGAAATTAAATATCAAATCCATCAGTAATGTTGATGATAGTACGCGATATTTATATTTCAGTGCACATCTTCCCAGAATAGAAACCATGATTAATGTTATGGTCTAATGAGGAAATCTCTTTCCGAAGAGAAATAGCCAATCATAACATTTTAAATATGAAATGGTGTCTTGTGATTGGCTGAATAATTTTGATTTGACATTTTTGCGTTCTGCATGCGGTGCCCGGAAATATACAATTTATCAGCCAACTGAGTGGAAGATGATGGCTCTGATCTCTGGACATCGGAAAGAATAGGATGGTTTCGGAATATATTTTCATTTGTTCCCATTCTGGCAGCTAATCGATAATAGTTGGTGGTATACCTGTATGGTTTACTAACTCTATTCGAATTTTTACTCGGCATTTCATAGATTTCTAAAATTTAGGGCACAATAAAAAATTAAAGGAAGTAAATTGTATCATGTCATCCTCATCTGAATCGACTTGGTCTTTAATATCTGATGATAGACTAAGTTACTTTGAGGATTTTATTTTAGGTAACTTTGACTTCGTTGTAGACATTTAGTCTGATTAGACAAATATTGTGGTAATCTCGCTCTCATTGTAAAGCAGTAGGTATAAACTAGATCAAGAAATGTCCAGGCAACTCCTTTAACTTAATCGGTCCCAAAATAGGTAATGAAGAGTATATAGTAGACCTGTTCACTGACTTGTCAATTCCCTGACTATATGAACACACATGAGGCAATAATTAGGTAAATATTCACCAAAAGGTTTTTCCTAAGAGTTCCAAGTATTTTGAACACATTTTGCTGGTTACCTTTAGGTAAAATTTAACCTAGTAAATAACTCTATTAACCCATGAGGCTGTGAAGGTATATTTGAAGTCCATAACAAGTAATTTCATACTACGCACTACGCCTATTAAGTTTTTGGTTTTTGAAGGAGATTTGGTGGTCTCAATTATGGTTTCTATAACTCCAATTATAACTTTGGAGTTAGTTAGTACTTGAAGGTAAAATATTTAGTCAGAAATGGGTGAATTCGGACTCCTTGAAGCCGTTTTACCCCACTGTTTGGTATAATTTTCCTATAATGTTAGTTGGGGAGGCTCCTGCTCATTTTATTACAAGTTTTTATTTAACTTCACTTGTTAGTATGTTTGGGACAAATCTTGCAACTGAATTTTGACCCACTTCTAGTTGTGATTAATGTGAAATTTGGCTGGAAATAATTCTGGTGATAATGCATTATACGAATTTTGTTAAAGAAAAAACAAAACGGCGGCTCCAAGATGGCGGACGAGATTTGTGTTTATGGTCCGATTCGATTCAAAATTGGAATGTGGGTGTTTTCAGAGTCAAAGATCATGAATTTTTTGTCAAAATTCATAAAATCAAACTGGCGGGCAATCTCTGTGATTATGGTCCGATTCTATTTAAAATTGGTATGGCGATTGAGTTAATGTTTAGATCGTCTTCTCATTGAAGAACTAGATAGCTCAATACTTACAGGAAAAAGGCCTCATAATAACGATGCCTCAACAAAAATGCATAGATTAAGGCGTACTAACTAAAAGGCACAAAATAAAATAATCAATAAAAAACCTTTTTAAATACAAGCTTTTATTCAAATGCCCTAAAAAGTAAAAAAAAAATATTTTTTTGGATGTGTGACTTAGGTTATTTCGTGAGTTACAGATTCAATATTTGTATTATTTGTATTCAAATTGAAAACTTTGCACGACAAGCTCTTGAATCTGTAACTCATGAAATGACATCTAGGTCACACATCCAAAGCAATTGTTTTTCTTCTTTTTAGGGCATTTGAATAAAAGCTTGTCTTTAAAAATATTTTTTATTAATTATTTTTTCCGAGATTTTTTCATACGACATTGTCTCTATAAAGTTGTGAAGATAAACGAATTATCAGATTCATAGGCCCAAGTTGGCACTTTGTAATCTTCAAGAAAACCAAGCATGTTATCACCAGAACAGTTTTTAGCAGAGTGAATTGAAACAAATGCAAATCATGACTGCTACAGCTGTTGTATTCATGCAGGTCCAATCATGTTTGAGATATATCATGTGTTTTCAAAAGGTAACTGAATGGAACAGTTTTCAAAATCAATCGTCACTTACACAGGACAGTTTACCTCTAATCATATACCGGTACATGAATTTCAAGATGGTAGAGCCGTTGTTCTTCTATGAGCAAAAATATTTATGACTGCTATAGCCATCGTTACCTCAAGGCGGAAAATGTTTTTGATGGCTATAGCTGTACTATTCGCGAACATGAGATAGGTTAGGATGGGTTATGTTCTTTCGGGTGTGGCGATAACCACCCCTTCCACTGCGACCTTCTCATATCCTTGATCCTAATTAAATTAGAGTAAAGTCGATTATGACGCTCGGTGATACCTTTATCTGGTCTTTGGACTCTAACTGCCTGTAATCCATACAGTAGAATCTTGTTCATTCCAGACTGTCGCACCTGCACAAGATGTGCTCTGTTGTTTCTCCTTGTCTTCGCAAAATCGACACCCTGCGCTCTCCATAAGTCCAGTTTTTTGAGATGCTTTCTCAGTCTACAGTTTCCTGTCAGATTTTTCCTATTCAGGGCGGCTGTTCTTCTTTTCGAAGGGTTTAGTATAAATGCCTTCGAATGGACTTGCCCCACTGTTTCATACCAGTACTCGCGTTTTTTCCACTCGGTCCAGTCTTTTTTTTTTTTTTTGCACGGTGAAAATTTCTTGATAAACATCGGGTACAGGTTCTGTCTTCCGCGATAGTGTAGGACTCCAACTGACAGTCTTATACCCACTAAAAACAAACACCACCATTACTCACCCTAGTGGAAACCCCGAACTGGTATTCCGATGGACAAACATCAGAAATACCAGTTGGACTATTTATCATTGTCCTTCCCTCTCGCGTCTTTGAAGATCTCTTTCTTCTGTTGCCTTTTTCTGAAGAATTTTTTGTATGTAGGTAGCCTCTCTTTTCCATGAGGTGCGATTTTTCGTCATATTTGGAATAACATTTTCAACGGTGATCCTTTCTACATTTTTAATCTCGTATTGAAGTCTTGGTTCCATCTAATGCATTCAAAAATAGTGTGTTCCGTGTCATCGCGGTCCCCACAGTAGACAGGCGGTTTTTTTATTTTGTATCTATGTTCTAAAAGAGCCGTGCCTGCTTAGTGCTTGTGTAATTATACGAAAGTCATTGTGAAGTTACACGAAACCCATGGCTTGATTTGAGGTATTAGATTTTTTATCCATTGTGCATATGTGCTGTTATTGTCCCATAGGACTTGTCAACTAGCGAGTGTTGCTGCTCGGGCGTCATTTTTGTTTCCTACGGTTACCTGCTCAGCAGAGTGTAGTCTGGTACTCTCCTCTAGCAGGAGCTCTACAGGTGATACTCCTGTTATCACACATAGTGCGGATGCCGGTATAGTTCTCAAAAGCATCTTTCTTTCTTTGGCCGTGAGCTTTTTTTTGTAGGTCCCAACTTTCACTACACGTCCCCAAACCGGAGCTGCTTATAGAATAATTGATTGAACTACCCCGTAGAGCGTGCGGCGCTTCTGGAAGCCTGGTCCTCGGATGTTAGGGAGGACTTTTGTCAGGCAGTAATTTGTCTATCAGCTTTTTCGCATGACTTGCGCACATGCTCATTTCAGATCATCTTGTCATCAAGCCATACACTGAGGTATTTGATGAATTTCTTGGGGATGATTTGTGTACCTGCCAACGTAAAAATTATACCTTCCCTCTTCCTTGGACCTCTGACAATAATGACTACCGTTTTTTGTAGAGCGATCTCCAGGCCGTTTTCCCGCATCCAGCTGTCTATGTCAGCTAGGGCTCTGTTGGCTTTGAGTACGAGTTCATCTTTCTTGGGTGTCCTAACCACGAGGCAAGGTCGTCTGCGTAAAGCAGTCAGGTTGCAACGTTATTTTGAGGACTCCATCATAAAGGACGGCCCATAGGGTGGGTCCTAACACAGAACCCTGGGAGACTCCTTGCGAGAGTTGTTGTTTGTAGGAGCCACACACTAGGTTTCTATCACAAAGGTATTCTCTTATGAGTCTAACAAGGTATTAATCTATGCCGATCTCAACTAACTTCAGCAGAATCAAAAGCCATTTGGCGGTATTGAATGCGTTTTTTACGTCAATCAGGTTTGTCCCACTCAACTAGCTTTCTTTCCCGATGACATTCTACTGCGCCTATGGTAAACCTCTTGGGTCTAAAACCAAACTGGTGTGTCGAGATTCCTGAGATATCGTCTAATTTTTTTTCAAGGCGTGCATTCAACCTGTATTTATAGACTTTCCCTAGACCATCAAGGAGTGAGATGGGTCTTACTTTATGTCCTTGTTCCGTTGGTGGACCTTTTGGTCCAGTCTGAAAACACTTCTTTGGTTGTGCTCTTTGATATTCCGAAGAAGGGCTCTGGTCCTATGAACTTCTTCATAGTACCTTCTTTTGCCAGAAGGTCGGCTTTCTCATTTCCTTCAAAGCCTTTATGTCCAGGAACCCATAGCATAGTCATTCTATTTTCCCTGCCTATGCTTTGAAGGGCTTCCACGCATTTCCATACTAATCTGGATTCTATCCAACTTAATGCCAGAGCTTTCAGTGCTGCTTGGCTGTACGACATGATTTTAATCTATTGATTTTTACTGTTTCTGTACAGATTTGCTTGCAGGGAGAGTTCATTGCATGGACTTCTGCCTGGAATATTATGGTGTACTGTCCCAGGTTTACAGTAAGGTTAAATTCTGGCAGTTCTGCAGCTCCAACTCCGTCTTCCGTTTTGGAGCCGTCTGTGTACCATTGTGGATTGGCCCTTGTGAATTCTCGTTCTTTCGTCTCCCATTCCTCTCTTCCCGGGAGGAGAATCTCATAAGGTCTATCAAAGTTGTATAGGGGGATCATTGTGTCTGATGGCATTGCTAGAATCGGATGGAAGTTTATCCCATTCTCGATCTTGCAACAATTTCCTCCCCTAGTACTTGTTGACCTAGAAAGGTTTCTATATACACTCACTCTTGCCTCCTCTAAGCAAATGTGCAAAGGAGGGATATTGAGGAGGACTTCCATTGCTGCTGTCGAGGAGGTGGACATTGCCCGTTATGATCAGACACCTTGCC
This sequence comes from Gonioctena quinquepunctata, assembly GCA_018342105.1. Taxonomy (NCBI): domain Eukaryota; kingdom Metazoa; phylum Arthropoda; class Insecta; order Coleoptera; family Chrysomelidae; genus Gonioctena; species Gonioctena quinquepunctata. The sequence continues at coordinate 296,440 of JAFIRS010000414.1, forward strand.
TCTGGAGTTTGTTGGGCTTTTCTCATGCACTCTTTTGTGCCCTTTGCTCGACCAGACGACCGCTCTGTAGGTGACCACTGTGAGGTAAAGCCAGTACATTTGTTTGGGTTGCATTCCTCATGTTTTCCCACAGATTCTTCTACAAGTCCATAGGGCTTGCCTTGCTTTGTTGCATACTTTTTCTAGATGAGTATTCCACGTGAGTTTCTTATCTAGAATTACCCCTAGGCATTTGACTTCTACCTTGAATAGAATTGTGACCCACTTTCTAACATGAGACAAAAATTGAAATTGCTCTAAAAAATTATATTGTGAAGATCTAGAAAGTGAACAATAGCAAACTTAAAAAATGCTTTGTTTTTCAAAAATATTAACTTGTAATCTTCATGAGCCCTACGAGGTTCTTGAAGACAGGAAGTAGAGGAAAAATTATTCAGACCATGAAAATAATGGAAAATCATCTAGTAGTCAAAAAAATTTAGAAACTTCAGTGCTAGAAACTGATTTTACTTGAACCAAATTATTTCAGATGTTTTGTCGCCACCAGTTCATTTATTGGATTAAATTTCCCATTAGGAAATCTACCACTCATTATTTTAGAATATTTTCCATTTCAGACATTTTTTGAAGGAGTACAAGCTAGGGTAGCCAGTGGGGTTAAAGCATCAGAAGTGAGCTACCAGCTGGCATTCAGTAAACAGGAATTAAGAAAAGTTATCAGCCAATATCCAGGAAGCATGGTAAAGTATTGTATACTGAAAAATTATAAAAGATCCCACACACAATTTTTCATGAGAATATTGATACCAATCTTATAAAACAATGTAATATACATGGTGTCCCAAACTGAATTTGTTTTTTCATAGGCAATGCCCTGTGGAACTCTGCAAATGTAAGGCAAGTTGCTCAGATGGTAGCCACCGTTAAAATTCCTCAAGAAACATTGTAAATGAAATACACAGTGAGTAGCATTCTTTTTTTCGTACAAAAGTCGCATATCTCCAGATTAGGATAAAAAATGCAAATATTTTAATACTATCTGGATTGTTCAAAAATATAAAGCTAGCTCAAGGGAGAAACTACATTTTTTCATTGAAGGACAGTTGAACTCTCTCAAACTGAGTGTCAAATACGAAGTTGCATCTACTTCACACACATATATTGTTATTATAAAATTTTTGGAATTTGGGACACACTGTATGGATAAGATCTAGAATATCCTAAGTTGTTTTGAAAAACCCAGTGAAAGTTTTCATACTGTGAGTATCAAAAGTCTGAAAGCGTTCTTTTGATAATACATTATTTCAAGAGGGTCAATATTCTAAGTTATGATTCTGTTGCCACCTGTAAAGCATTGCTTTTATGTTATTATTTCAGGTTAAAAAGGGTCTGGAGTCACTCTATAGAAAAGTGGAGAAACATTTATCAGAAGAAGAAAATTTACTGCAAGTTGTGTGGCGGGCGATGCAAGAAGAATTCATCAGACAATATAAGATGTTGGAGGATTTAATACAGCAGTGCTATCCGGGATCTATGGTCTCACTAGAATTCACTATAGAAGATATCTTGCATTTCTTCTCTGACATTGCTCGATCCCACTAATTTTTGTCGAAAGAAAAGTTATTAATCATTATTCTCAATTTGGAGGTTTTTATGAATTCGACACTCATCATACTAAAGTAATGTGGGTAATATTGAGATGCAGATACTGTCCCTATTTACAACTTCACGTTGAATGATATAATAGAGACCAGATACTACTACTATCAGTCTCAAAATTAATTCATTTTAGGGTTATGTTTTGCAAAAAATACATTCGCGATTTCAATTGCAACCAGAGAGCGGTGTATATGGATATTTAGCAATATTGAAAACATTGCACTATCCATTAATAGATGTATATTTCATCACGTGCCTTCACTGATGATCTTCGTGAAAATTGGTGATCATTTTCTAATGAGTACCTATGACAAAGATGGAAAATATATCTCAATATGATTAACTACATGTTTTTGGTACATTCCTGGCTCTCTCTGTAAAGCAAACTGAAATGTTTGAGTCGAAGGTTTCATTTAAATAAATTGCAAATTGATATTTTTCATTAATAATTCAATTGGCAGTTATTCAAAGATCAATGGAATTTTTTTACATATACTGATGTTGATAAGATTTCGTGTCCTTGGAGTATACTCTCAAATGGTCCATGGGCTATTGCACAGGTACAGGTCTATTCATTACTATCTTTTATTCATTACCATAAAAAAATATGTTTGTCTCAAATTCATATTGGCTTCTAAATTCAGTTGGGTGAATATTATAAGAAATAAGTATGTTATATTCCAGATAATTTCTATTAAAGATTATAATAAAATCCAGCTTTTTTTATTTTACTAATGTGATATTTCTTTTTGAAGACTTAGTATCTTTAGATGGATTTTTTCAGGTAGATTTAATAATAAAAACTTTTTAACAAAATATTAAACCGACGAAATACGGAACTGAAAAGTAAAAAATAAACCTTCTTAGTCTCAATAACTAAGATCCTAAACTAATGTAAGTAACTAATTTTGAGTCGGCGCTAAACAAACAAGCAAATGAATTAGGTAAGGCGTAAAATGATAGCATCAAGTTGCGCGGTGACATTCTGATATTTTTTTTTAAGTAATTTAATGATCTTTGTTGATTGTTTGTTTGGCGCCGACTCAAAATTAGTTACTTACATTAGTTTAGGAGCTTAGTTATTGAGACTAAGAAGGTTTATTTTATTTTTTACTTTTCAGTTCCGTATTTCGTAGGTTTAATTTTTTGTTAAAAAGTTTTTATTTTTCAATTTTTTGTGGCTGAAACTACTAATTACTACCTACTTGTTTTTTTATTACTTCCAAAATACTTACTTACCCACCTTACTTCAACTATTACCAGTTAAATAATATGATTACCCATTTTTACTATTTGTTGTAATATAAATTATTTTTGTTGTTCTGGTTAGTTTATTTCATTACTTTGTATATCATTCCATCCTCTCATAGAATTTAATAATTGTGATGGATGTGGAATAATGACAGTAGCGATCTGTCATTGTCAACTACATATGTGTGCCAATGTTCACAAGTGAAAAATCAATTATCCCCTATTTTTCTACCCGTAAGGGTGGATAATTTCATTCGAAATCCCAATATGAGGTATACCCTATCTATTAAAAGAAGAATCATCCAAATCGAGGAACCCAGTACAAAGTTATGCCTGATAGAATCGGTTAACGGACCAGAATTCAGAGGGTGAGTGATCAATATCCTTCATTTTGCTTCCCTTAGGGGTGGATTTCATCTTTTGAATTCAAATGGGACCAACTTCGAAGTACACCCTATCCACTGAAAAAATCTGGATTCTATCCAACTTAATGCCAGAGCTTTCAGTGCTGCTTGGCTGTACGACATGATTTTAATCTATTGATTTTTACTGTTTCTGTACAGATTTGCTTGCAGGGAGAGTTCATTGCATGGACTTCTGCCTGGAATATTATGGTGTACTGTCCCAGGTTTACAGTAAGGTTAAATTCTGGCAGTTCTGCAGCTCCAACTCCGTCTTCCGTTTTGGAGCCGTCTGTGTACCATTGTGGATTGGCCCTTGTGAATTCTCGTTCTTTCGTCTCCCATTCCTCTCTTCCCGGGAGGAGAATCTCATAAGGTCTATCAAAGTTGTATAGGGGGATCATTGTGTCTGATGGCATTGCTAGAATCGGATGGAAGTTTATCCCATTCTCGATCTTGCAACAATTTCCTCCCCTAGTACTTGTTGACCTAGAAAGGTTTCTATATACACTCACTCTTGCCTCCTCTAAGCAAATGTGCAAAGGAGGGATATTGAGGAGGACTTCCATTGCTGCTGTCGAGGAGGTGGACATTGCCCGTTATGATCAGACACCTTGCCTCTGGAGTTTGTTGGGCTTTTCTCATGCACTCTTTTGTGCCCTTTGCTCGACCAGACGACCGCTCTGTAGGTGACCACTGTGAGGTAAAGCCAGTACATTTGTTTGGGTTGCATTCCTCATGTTTTCCCACAGATTCTTCTACAAGTCCATAGGGCTTGCCTTGCTTTGTTGCATACTTTTTCTAGATGAGTATTCCACGTGAGTTTCTTATCTAGAATTACCCCTAGGCATTTGACTTCTACCTTGAATAGAATTGTGACCCACTTTCTAACATGAGACAAAAATTGAAATTGCTCTAAAAAATTATATTGTGAAGATCTAGAAAGTGAACAATAGCAAACTTAAAAAATGCTTTGTTTTTCAAAAATATTAACTTGTAATCTTCATGAGCCCTACGAGGTTCTTGAAGACAGGAAGTAGAGGAAAAATTATTCAGACCATGAAAATAATGGAAAATCATCTAGTAGTCAAAAAAATTTAGAAACTTCAGTGCTAGAAACTGATTTTACTTGAACCAAATTATTTCAGATGTTTTGTCGCCACCAGTTCATTTATTGGATTAAATTTCCCATTAGGAAATCTACCACTCATTATTTTAGAATATTTTCCATTTCAGACATTTTTTGAAGGAGTACAAGCTAGGGTAGCCAGTGGGGTTAAAGCATCAGAAGTGAGCTACCAGCTGGCATTCAGTAAACAGGAATTAAGAAAAGTTATCAGCCAATATCCAGGAAGCATGGTAAAGTATTGTATACTGAAAAATTATAAAAGATCCCACACACAATTTTTCATGAGAATATTGATACCAATCTTATAAAACAATGTAATATACATGGTGTCCCAAACTGAATTTGTTTTTTCATAGGCAATGCCCTGTGGAACTCTGCAAATGTAAGGCAAGTTGCTCAGATGGTAGCCACCGTTAAAATTCCTCAAGAAACATTGTAAATGAAATACACAGTGAGTAGCATTCTTTTTTTCGTACAAAAGTCGCATATCTCCAGATTAGGATAAAAAATGCAAATATTTTAATACTATCTGGATTGTTCAAAAATATAAAGCTAGCTCAAGGGAGAAACTACATTTTTTCATTGAAGGACAGTTGAACTCTCTCAAACTGAGTGTCAAATACGAAGTTGCATCTACTTCACACACATATATTGTTATTATAAAATTTTTGGAATTTGGGACACACTGTATGGATAAGATCTAGAATATCCTAAGTTGTTTTGAAAACCCAGTGAAAGTTTTCATACTGTGAGTATCAAAAGTCTGAAAGCGTTCTTTTGATAATACATTATTTCAAGAGGGTCAATATTCTAAGTTATGATTCTGTTGCCACCTGTAAAGCATTGCTTTTATGTTATTATTTCAGGTTAAAAAGGGTCTGGAGTCACTCTATAGAAAAGTGGAGAAACATTTATCAGAAGAAGAAAATTTACTGCAAGTTGTGTGGCGGGCGATGCAAGAAGAATTCATCAGACAATATAAGATGTTGGAGGATTTAATACAGCAGTGCTATCCGGGATCTATGGTCTCACTAGAATTCACTATAGAAGATATCTTGCATTTCTTCTCTGACATTGCTCGATCCCACTAATTTTTGTCGAAAGAAAAGTTATTAATCATTATTCTCAATTTGGAGGTTTTTATGAATTCGACACTCATCATACTAAAGTAATGTGGGTAATATTGAGATGCAGATACTGTCCCTATTTACAACTTCACGTTGAATGATATAATAGAGACCAGATACTACTACTATCAGTCTCAAAATTAATTCATTTTAGGGTTATGTTTTGCAAAAAATACATTCGCGATTTCAATTGCAACCAGAGAGCGGTGTATATGGATATTTAGCAATATTGAAAACATTGCACTATCCATTAATAGATGTATATTTCATCACGTGCCTTCACTGATGATCTTCGTGAAAATTGGTGATCATTTTCTAATGAGTACCTATGACAAAGATGGAAAATATATCTCAATATGATTAACTACATGTTTTTGGTACATTCCTGGCTCTCTCTGTAAAGCAAACTGAAATGTTTGAGTCGAAGGTTTCATTTAAATAAATTGCAAATTGATATTTTTCATTAATAATTCAATTGGCAGTTATTCAAAGATCAATGGAATTTTTTTACATATACTGATGTTGATAAGATTTCGTGTCCTTGGAGTATACTCTCAAATGGTCCATGGGCTATTGCACAGGTACAGGTCTATTCATTACTATCTTTTATTCATTACCATAAAAAAATATGTTTGTCTCAAATTCATATTGGCTTCTAAATTCAGTTGGGTGAATATTATAAGAAATAAGTATGTTATATTCCAGATAATTTCTATTAAAGATTATAATAAAATCCAGCTTTTTTTATTTTACTAATGTGATATTTCTTTTTGAAGACTTAGTATCTTTAGATGGATTTTTTCAGGTAGATTTAATAATAAAAACTTTTTAACAAAATATTAAACCGACGAAATACGGAACTGAAAAGTAAAAAATAAACCTTCTTAGTCTCAATAACTAAGATCCTAAACTAATGTAAGTAACTAATTTTGAGTCGGCGCTAAACAAACAAGCAAATGAATTAGGTAAGGCGTAAAATGATAGCATCAAGTTGCGCGGTGACATTCTGATATTTTTTTTTAAGTAATTTAATGATCTTTGTTGATTGTTTGTTTGGCGCCGACTCAAAATTAGTTACTTACATTAGTTTAGGAGCTTAGTTATTGAGACTAAGAAGGTTTATTTTATTTTTACTTTTCAGTTCCGTATTTCGTAGGTTTAATTTTTTGTTAAAAATTTTTATTTTCAATTTTTGTATATCACCAAAATTACTTACCCCCTTACTTCAACTATTACCAGTTAAATAATATGATTACCCATTTTTACTATTTGTTGTAATATAAATTATTTTTGTTGTTCTGGTTAGTTTATTTCATTACTTTGTATATCATTCCATCCTCTCATAGAATTTAATAATTGTGATGGATGTGGAATAATGACAGTAGCGATCTGTCATTGTCAACTACATATGTGTGCCAATGTTCACAAGTGAAAAATCAATTATCCCCTATTTTTCTACCCGTAAGGGTGGATAATTTCATTCGAAATCCCAATATGAGGTATACCCTATCTATTAAAAGAAGAATCATCCAAATCGAGGAACCCAGTACAAAGTTATGCCTGATAGAATCGGTTAACGGACCAGAATTCAGAGGGTGAGTGATCAATATCCTTCATTTTGCTTCCCTTAGGGGTGGATTTCATCTTTTGAATTCAAATGGGACCAACTTCGAAGTACACCCTATCCACTGAAAAAATAATTATCGGAATTGGACGTCTCAGTAAAAAGTTATACGTGATCATGCATAAAAAAAATAATATATACGCGTTGACTAAAGAACCTCCTCCTCTTTTGTTTCGTCGGTTAAAAATACTAACTATTGCAGACAACATGACTACGAAAAAAATTGGTATATATTTGCCAATCATGGTCCGCAAAACTCAAAAGTAACATGAGTTCAAATATACACATTTTTCATTTGAACAGTTTTTCTGTAAGATGTACTCAAAGAAAGAAAATCGCGTTTTTTTCTCATGAATTCATAGTTTTTGTTTGCTCGGTATGCTCCTATGAAAGAGTCCAATACTGTTATAAGTTTTAAGAAAAGTCTATTGGCTTTTTTAGAACAAGATTTGTGATGTATTACTGTTTAATATTTTATTACTATTATTATTTATTTTAGAATTATTAGATTATCTGTATTTTTAATGATTATGTGACTGTTTGTTTGTAAATTAGATTTATCTATTTCAATAAATTACTACATATAACAACAGTTGATTTTCCTTTAACACACATAACTATCAGGCGTTCTTTTTCTAGAATATTATGGAAGCAGCTAATCTGTGAACAAGCCATATAAGTCAGATTATAATGTTGGTTTCCAAAATACAAGAAAAGAAGTGCCATATTTTTTTTAAATAAATAGTGATAGAAGGAATTAAAGATAGAGGGAATATTCACTATTTTTGCGGATGACACAATTATTTTATGCAATGACAAAAATTCACAAGACCTTTATAGCAAAATGACTCGTGATATCTTAATACTAAAGGAGTGGTGTAATTCTAATAAGCTTTCTTTTAATATAACGAAAACAAATATGCTGGCATTCCATTGCAATATACCTTTAGAGAATAACACAATGGCATCCTCCCTCACAAATAAATTTTTAGGTATCCACATAGACAGGGACCTACATTTTTAGAACCATGTTGTTGCACTCAGTAAAAAACTACCAACAAGCTGCTATGCACTACGTGTAGTGTCGAATGAAATAGGTGTGGCAACTGCAAAAGTGCCCTTTTTGAAGCACATGCTAGGTATGGAGTAGCATTTTCGGGAACATGTAACCACAACATTTTAATGTGATCTTTACTCTACAAAAGCGTGAGGTTCGATATCTATACAAAGTAGGGCCTAGAACCTCCTGCAAAGAACTCTTCAAGGAACACAAAATCCTTTCACTACATTCTCGAAACAGTATGTTTGGTGCATAATAACAAACCAATTCATGATATTACTCAAGGATCCACCCATCAAAATAACAACCTGCGACTTCCTATTCCCTCTACAAATTTAATTAAAAAAATCACCCGTCTCTAATGCTGCCCTACTACCTTCCAACAAGGATTCTTTGGAAATTATTCTATTAATGATGTTGAGCTGGAAACTCTTGATGTTGTCTTTCTCCTTTAATGGACATTTTAACAGAATTAGCTTTGACTGCTACAGAAAACTTGGCTTCATCCTGAGATCCAGCCATGATTTTAAATACCAAACATGTATAATACTATCCAACTCCTATGTTAGATCGAAGTTAGAGAATTGCTGTATAACCCAGAGACTTTAACATATTCTGATATGCTTGAGAAAATTAAAAAAACATTTCTAAGATCCATGAATTTCAAAAAATATGGAATTTACCCGATGCGTATATCATATGAAAGCCAAAGAAGAGATTTTGAAATTGAAATTGTTTATTGAAATAGGAATCCTAATATACATACATTTATACAAGTCCTAATTAAACATAACTATGAATAATTACGAACAAAGTGAATTGTCTAGTAATATTTATTCCTCCAGAACTGTTTATTGGGAAACAATAAGTAGAAACATACTAAATAAACAAATAAACCATATAGGTATAGATACAATAATAATAATAACCAAATTGAGATAATAATAATTGAAAATTGAAATTATGAGATTATTCTATTAAGTAATAAGGTAAATATCAAGTGGTACACTGTTCAAGTTGACCTTATCTGTTGTTTTGATTTCAAATACTCAACCAAAACATCCTTGAATTTTCTCACCGAACAAGACTGCCTAATTTCTAATAGAAGCTTATTAAATTCAAGCAAACCTCGATGAAAGATGGAGTTCATAGATTGGGAATATCGTGTACGAGAAACATAAAGATTGGTACTGCCTCGCGTAGGATAATCGTGAATGAGATAATGACTTTGAACAAAAGAAGGGGAAGGATCCAGATTCTCTTCATCTTTGACATTTTAAATAATTTGATCAATGTACCTGACCTACTAATGAACATTCACTGCAATGTATCAGACATTAGATTGAGAATCAGACATTGTCCCTTCAAAATTTATGTGAGCGCCCCCATTAACAAATGCTTATTCAGTGTTAACAATTTACTGAGATCACGTGAAATTGATTTCCTTAACTTTACCAAGACCTCACTACTCTCCCATTTGGAACACATCTAGGATAGGATAAGTGCTGTGTGATATTTGTTTACTATTGTTAATATATTAATAGATTTTATTTTTTTATATATGTACCTAATTGTTAAATAACTAATGTATAGTTTGCCTTTTTTTTCTATGTTTTTTTTTTAATTCTACCAACTGTTACATATTATTAGACATGGTCTGTTTGTAATCAGTATAAATAAATGAAAATCTATCAAAACCATTAATTCGTGTCACTTATTCAGAAAATCCCTAAAACAATTCCTTACAGAGGAAGCCTTTTATGAAGTTAATGAATTCCTTAATAAAAATTGGAGCGCTACTCAAAACTGATACATGTATGTATGTATTTGCGCATATATATGTGTATGTAGGCATTTATTCTCTAACCTCGCCCTTTACTATGTTTTGCCTAGTTTTGTGATTGTACTCCTTACTACCAACTTGTGATTGTATTATATTTTCAATTATTTACTGTGATGACAATAATTTTAATGCTTTTTTCCTGTTATATATATATATATATATATATATATATTAACAAAATATTGTGGTAGATTGTGCACGACTATCGTCAAGCTCCGCAAAATAATTATATTCAGAGTGGGAACATATAATAAATAGTTGAAATTTATATAAAAATGTGTGTTGTTCATCGGTCTAGTGCTGTGAACTGATAACAAAAGTGTAAATTGAACAATAGAGCCATAATCGATATAAATAGGAACGATTACCAATCTGTGAAGTGAAGTAAAAAAAGCCGATCTAAGCAAGGTCTTTTTTGTGGACATCAGATTAAATTCAGTGCCAGTGGCGTACACAGAACAATACTCTCCACTATGGGTGAATCGAAAACAGAAGTGTCAATAAAAGACGTTTATATACTCCTGAAGGAAGTCAACAAGAATTTGAGTCAGAGAATTGAGAACATCGAAGAATAACCTGGCGAAAGTATTATATTCAGAAGTTGAAACTATTGAAAAAAAAGCGGACAAACTGGAAGAAGAAAATAAAATACTGAAACAACAACTCAACAAAGTCGAAAAATTATTACCAATAATCTTGTGCTGTACGGTTTACAAGAAACAACGGAAGAAAATAAAGAAAATCTGATTTCATCCATCACACGTTTATTCAGAAATAAATTGGAAGTCCACCTGGAAAACAGCCAAATCAATAATATATTCAGATTAGGTAAAAGAAACACCCATAATAGACCAATTTTATTATCACTCACTACATACCTAAAAAAAAGTGAAATCCTAAGAAATTGTTCAAAATTGAAAGGTACTGGGATAGTAGTGAGTGAAGAGCTGACAACAAAGGACCTGGAGGACAGAAAAATACTACTGGGAAGTTTGAAAGGAGCAAGAGCCTAACATAAGCACGCAGTTATAAAAGGCAGAACACTGATTATAGAAGGAGAGGCCTACACAGTAGAAGACATAAAGAATTTCTATAAAGGAAACGATTATCCTACCTCACCCAATAACGAAAGAAAAGTACAAAGCAAACCATCTACCCCTTCTCCTAAAGAAGTAGATTTTGAAGAAGATCCAGCAATCCAACCAACTAAAGATTCGGAACAAGAAAAAGCAACCAATTCTAAAGAAGTGATTGCAAGCAAGGAGTCTCAAAATCAGTCAAAAATCACCACCAAGACGCGTAACATCTCATCAAACGAAACTCCCAAGAAAACAACAGAAATACATAGAGCCTTGAGGAACCAGAAGAAAAATCTGCTAGCTAGCAAACGCTAAGTATATATATATATATTAATCAACAATTTTTATTATTTTTTTATATACTATCTTTTCTTACTCCAAATTATTCATTCAGAAACAAAATTAAATGGATGTATATATAAGAGATTACCTACCAACACAAATCTGTACTAAAGTAACCAACTCTGTTGATGATTGCAATCGATTGCTTGAAAAATCCTCAATGATTACCATATTTCACAATAACATTAGAAGTTTCGCAAAACACTTTGATGAACTTAAAATATTTCTTAGTGAATTCGAATCTAAATTTGATTGCATAATTTCAACTGGAATCTGTATGACACGGGAAGGATATGACATGATTTATTCGGGGGGTGACTTGAATAAGGCAGATGGTATCCTTGTCTACATCAGGAAAGAATTACATTTCAATCATAAGATCATTATCCTTGGCGGCGGGCATGCAATTGAGTTGACTTTTGAAGTGAATGGGAAAACTTTCAAAATTGTATCCATATATAGATCACCGTTTACAGATGTCAATAATTTCAATCTTGACTTGAATAATTATTTAGAAACTTGTAATAATAATAAGAATATTAATACCATACTAGGTGATATAAATATAGATCTCCTGAAAGAGAGTGATGATAGGGAAGAATATTTAAATTGCATGGAAGAACATGGATATATTTCAATGATTAATGAGACAACTCATGAACAAGGTCAAAGCAGCAGTTGTCTTGATCATATTTTTATAAAAACTAAGGAAATATATGAGGACTTCATTCCAATAGTGCTGAAATCGTCCCTCTCGGACCATTATTCGGAAATTCTGCAATGTAAGCTTCAATCTGAAAAAAAAAATCAAAGTTATGTCAAAAAACATATATAAATTATGATGAACTGAAAGAAAGATTAGCCCTGGAAACATGGACAGAAATGTTTACATCCAACGACATAAATTGTATTACGGAATCGTTTATTAATAAATTAACAGAACATATAGAGCAAAGTAGTAAAACGTTCACTATTAGCAGAAAAAACCAGAAAAGGAGTCCCTGGATAACTGATGGACTTGTTAAATCTGTCAATAAAAAAATGATATGTACAAAAAATTACAAAAAAAACCCAGATAACTTAAACTTAAAAAATGAATTTAAAAAATACAGGAACACTCTTAGATGCTGATTTGTTGAAAATATAAACAGGATGTTCATAAAATCAGATGTGGAATCATCTGCGACTGAAAGATAAACCTTAGTCACTATCTTCCATCGTCAAGATAACCTCTTGTGGGGTATTCATGTTGAAAAGGGAAACATTCTCAATTGAATATTGATAGAAATAAAAGTAAGGCAGACTATTATAAAAAAGAGATCAATAAAAATAAGAATTGACCAAAACACATGTGGAACTGTGTAAAAAAACTACAAAGGAAAGAATCAGTCAATAAGATTAAAGAAATACAGGTAGACAATGGAACCCAAACAGACACTTTTATTATAGCAGAATCATTCAATAATTATTTCATCAGTGTGGGAGCAAACCTTGCTAATAAGATAACGAAAACAGATCAACAATTCCACAAAAATATAATTTCAAATACACTATACTTGGGGCCAACAGATGAGGGCTAAATAAAGCAGGTTGTAAAATAACTGAAATCAAATAAGGCCCCAGGACTTTTATTTTTTTTATGTTCTGGTTCCCACGAAAAGGGATATCCTGTAATGTTCAGAGAACATTGTGGGAACCAAGGGAAAGAAGGTAGGAGTTGGTGTTCTTCTTAAATTTCTGGAGGTTGTATGCCTCGGGGAACACCTCCCTAGGCAATGAGTTCCAAAGCCTCGCTGTTCGTTGGATGAACGAGTCTTTGAAAGTGATGTTCTGCAGGTCTCCAAAGTGACCACGAAGGGTGTGATGACTGAACTTGACGGGTTAGTCTCGAAGAGACTGCCAAAGCAGGAACGATTGTTGATATTTCGGAAGAGCATCGCCCATGAAAATATCTATAAAATAGAGACAAATCGCCAACTTTTCTACGGTGTTCCAGACAAGTGAGCGAGTTTTGTAGCAGGCATCACCGATGAGCAATTGCCCTTTTGGACAGAATCCAATAGTCTCAGGATATGTTTAGGTGCGCGCTCCAAATATGGGAACAGTATTCCAGGACAGGTTATTGCTGATAGTAATACCAAGCATCGATATGGATGACTTCAGTGGTATGGTTACTCCTGACAAAGTTATGTTAGGCACAGTGAGATCGGCTTTTCTAGAGAAAATACATGCTTGTGTTTTGTTTGCATTGAATTCTACCAAGTTATTAGATCCCCACTCGAGAATTGTTGCTAAGTCCATATTTATATTATTAACATTTCTTCCTCGTTCATTTCTGGTTTCACGGGCTGATATAGGGGCCCTGGAAGAGAAAGCGGTATGGAGGGTACTATCATCGGCAAAGCTGTGTACTGGTCATGAAGTTGCTTTCAACAGGTCGTTGATGTGAAGTAGAAATAGTGTTGGTGCGAGAATAGATCCTTGCGGAACACCAGCATTTATGAGTAGAGTGTCAGATGAAACTCCATCGACCACTACATGAAGAGACCTGTTTGAGATAAAACTAGCAAGCAGAGAACACAGCTGAGGGGGCAAGCCATAAGACGGAAGCTTGGCGAGGAGTCCCTGGTGCCAAACTCGATCGAACGCCTTGGAGATATCTAATGCCACAGCTAAAGTTTCTCCATACTTTTCAATAGATAGCTGCCATATATGTGAGACGTAAGCGAGCAGGTCACCAGTTGATCTCTGATGGCGGAAGCCATATTGCCTATCGTTGACAATTCCTGAGTCTTCCAGATATTTCATGAGCTCGATGTTGATGGCTTTTTCCATGACCTTTGAAATAATAGATAGCAGTGCGATAGGTCTGTAGTTGCTAGGTAGGGCCTTTTGCCTTTTTAGGACTGGCTGTACTCTTGCAATTTTCCAATTGGACGGAAATACCCCAAATTGTAAGAGTGGTTGAACAACTTGCAAAGAACAGGTGTTAGTTCGGTCACATTTCTTGAGAACAATCGGCGGATTCCGTCAGATCCACAGGCTTTGTTGGTGTTGAGACCCAGCAAAATCTTTCTGATAGTACGCTGGCGAAAGGTGATCTCGGCATGTGACTGTCAATAGGTGTAATGTTCGGGGTTGTTTTCCGATGAATCTAGAGTGGAATTTCCAGCAAATAGGTGCGCAAAAATATTGGCTTTTTCCTGGGCAGTCGTTGCTAGTGTTCCATCTTCTTTGGTTAGATTAGGAAATGAGCTGGAAGTGAAGTTTCTTCCCACAGCTTTGGCGAAAGACCAAAATGAACGGATCCGTTAGGACATTCAGCAAGTTTTGATCTTATTTTGGCATTGTGGGCATCTTTGAGCATTCTATTGTCTCTTTGCATATGCCTCTAGCCTCGACATATGCTGCTCTGGTCTCAGGGCCCGGATTTTTAGCCATCGATGGTATGCTGCCTGTTTGGAAGCCACAGCTCTAGAGCAGTTTCTGTTAAACCAGGTCTTATCGGATGATGTTCTTCTTTCGGTATTCGGTATGTAGGTTTGCATCCCCAACATGATGATTTCAGAAATTGTCTCAGCACATCGTTTTGGATCTACTGAAGAGAAACAAACTCTCTTCCATGGAAACGCTGAGAAAAACATACGAAGACCTTCCCAGTCGGCCGAATTGTAATGCCACATGAGACGGGGTGGTATTGTGCAGCTCGATGGTAAAAAGGAAAGAGCATGTTGTGGAGATGAGGGTGTGATCAGAGTTTCCAAGTGGGCACAAACTTCTATTCTATACTGGGTCAGGATTGGTGGTGAGGAAAAGATCTAGTGTATTGGCAGACTGGTTGTTGACATCAGGGATGCGGGTTGGTAGCTCGACCAGTTGTTCTAGACCATGAGTGATGGCGAAGGCCTCGGCTTGACGACCCGCATCATCTGTTTTGTTAGAGAATTTGAGCCAGGCAGCGTTATGTACATTAAAGTCTCCCATGATTATGGTTTCAGCTGTTGGATGGTTCTCCTGAATGTAGTCCAGTTTGAGTGATAAAAACTCAAAGAGGTCGTTATATGAAGGTTCATTAGGTGATAGGTAAAGGCAGCAGAGGAACTTAGTCAGTTTGGTATCAGATAGCTTGAACCACATCACATCAAAGTCTTTCGGTTCCAAACTCTCTTCACGCTGGCATGAAAGGTTAGCCTTAGCGTAAAGGCAGACTCCACCTTTGAACCTGAATCGAGAATGGAGTTCGTAACCAGGACAAAGCATATGGACCTTGTTGGTGGACGAGTTTACTTGTGTTTCTGTTAGAGCCAGAATATCCGGTTTTTTCGTCTGTAGGTGATGGTGGACGTCATTGATGTTCTTGTTGAGTCCGCGGATGTTGCAAAATTAATCTTTAATGTTGAGTCCCCTCGAGTACCTCTCGCCCGGAAATCCGAATGGAGAGGTATTTTGCTTCCGGAGTGTTTTACTCTAGGAGACTTCATCATTATTACACTGAACAGAATAGGATCAGAGACCATTAAGAAATGCATTAGCCTCTTAATTTATCCTATTGAAAGAATCGTAAATTTGGTCTTAGAAACTGGAGTATTCCAGAAATATTGAAAATCTCTGTAGTGAAACCTCTCTATAAGTCAGGAACTAAAAGTTCCCTTACAAATTACAGACCTATTTCAGTTATATCGAATATCAGTAAAATAATAGAAAAAATTATAAAAAACCGAATTATCAGTTTTGTACAAAAGGTCAAATTAATTTCTGAAAATCAATTTGGTTTTATGGAGGGTAAATCAACACAAGATGCAATGGCCGATTTAATCAAAAAGATGTACGCAGCGGTAGACACTAAGGAACCTGCCATCTGTGTCTTCATCGATTTGGCAAAAGCCTTCGATATTGTGAGCCATCCAAATTTGATGAAGTCCCTCGAAAATATTGGATTCAGAGGGAAATCAAGTGATTTAATAAATAGCTATTTGAATAATCGGCAACAATGTGTACAAATAGATAACACCCGGAGTAACAATAAAATTATACGATATGGAGTTCCACAGGGCACTGTTTTAGGACCTATTCTTTTCATACTTTATATCAATGAAATGTTTAACCTACCCATTCCTGGAGATATAACTGGCTTTGCTGATGACACGGTTGTTTTCTTCAAAGATCGAGACTGGATCACTCTGAAAGAAAAAATTAAAAATGCACTACCAGTTTTATTCAAGTTCTTTAGTAGTAAACTTCTGACAGTCAATGTTGGAAAAACAGTATACTTACCACTGACCAGTTATGAACCAAACTTACCCGATTTCGACCGAATTGAAGTTAGAATTGAAAACCAATCTATGCTTCTGATGGAAAACAGAACTGTTAAATATCTCGGCATCACAGTGGATAGTCATTTGAGGTGGGATGCTCACATCTGTAAATTAAATATTTAAAAAGATTTTTTGATATACATCACCTTTGCATCATGTATTATACACTTGTCCAAACACACATCAATTATGGAATTATTGCATGGGGTGGAGTAACTAACAATTATCTGAAAAATCTCGAAACACTACAGAAATGGCTCATAAAAATCATACTCGGTAAAAAACGTGACTATTCTAGTAATGATCTCTATCGGGAATCAGGGTTTCTTGATATACGCCAAACTTTTTTACTCACTCTCTTAGTATACCAAAGAAAATATATTTCATCAAGCAAACACGTACGTCACATATACAACACCCGATATAAGAAAGAAGCTTTGGATGTACCTAAGATGACCAAAACTATTGGACAGAGATGTTATGTTTTCCTAGCTCCTAAACTATTTAATAAAATTCCATCTGAAATTAAGAATTTCAATTCATTATCCCTATTCAAGCAAGAAGCCAAGAAACGGGTTAATATGAAACCTAGAAATGAGATACACTGTTTAATAGACCTCAAAAACGCAAATTGAAATGTATCCATGTTCTAAAATCGTATCTACTTGTGTATCATTTGGTATTTAATATATGTATATATGATTGTGTTTTAATTGATTATTATTATTGTTGTTATTAAGTTATTATGGTAACTATAATTTTAAATTCTATTCAGCATATCAAATATATATATGTGACTGTGCTTCAATTAGTATTATCGAATTCTTATTTTTTTTCTCATTAGTATTTTAATATGTTGATTATGTGATTGTGTTATTTACTAGCATGATACATTTTTTATATATTTTATTTGTTTGTTCCATTGCTCTCCACAATTTTATCACTATTTTATAAATTTACTATATATTACAAATAACTAATTTATCAATATTTTATAAATTTACTATATATTACAAATAACTAATTACTTATTTTAAAATTCATTGCATAATAACCTTAGTGATCTACGCGCAGGTTAGCCTTTGTGGATTTTCTCTGTGTTTATTTACTTGCATTCTTCATTAATGAATTGAAAGTGTATGTCTCGATTCTTTGGTAAATAATAATAATTATATATATATATACATATATATATATATATATATATATATAATGTCACGCCCTGCTTGGGGAGACCCTGTGAATCCCTGGCCACCTAACTGTTTAGGGTGCTCAGTAATTATCCTGCTTGGCTTGCGAGAGATTAAAACATTTTACATTTGTGATTGTGACCACCCTGGTATACTGAAATAAAAAAGTGAAGTGAAAACTATTATGGTTTATTAAAAATATCAGAAAACTAAAATATACATAATGGAAAATACAAGTGAAATAAAAACTATTGTGGTTTATTAAAATTATAAGAAATTACCTAGCTCGTAAAATTCTCCGTGATGTGACGTCAGCTCGTAGCGTGCGCTTTTGATTCGACTGGACTGCTGTCTGTGGCTTCTATCGGATGACTGAAATCTCTCGTCGGCGTTTGAACATAGCCCAGCTGGCTCGATAAAAATGTTTTCTCGAGAGTCGCTGGCCGGCGCAGGTAATACTCGCGCGTGTTTTATATATATGCGCCGCGGTATTAGGGTGATCTACGGAAGGTGTTTAGTCTATTTATTAGGGTAGGTGTAATCCACGGATTTATCACGAATGGTATTTCTAGACCTATTATTACTGTTAAGATGAATTTAAATCCTTACAGGGAGCTTTTGGTTGTTAAATATGGAAATTATCACTGTGGTCAGATTTATTCGTTCAGTTCTTTTATTGCATCTTTGAAACAAACATTAAAGTTACCCTGAGAAAGTATTTGTTGATCGATATGTTGTTTTATATGTATTTTATGTCTATTCACTTGTTACTTGCATTTCATTTAACTTTTTTTAATTCCATGATAATTTTTTATGTCTGTTCTTTATTCACTTTCAATTAATTGAAGCATGTATGTATACCTGCTTCAATCTTCTATGTAATTTGTTTTTCTTTACTTGTCGATTTTCTATTCTAGATACAGATCTAGAAAAAATTTACCGCAACATATGATTTCCAATGTATTTGGATGTTGAATGGTGTCCATAGTCGACCAGCACAAAATATATCAAATATGCGCGAGGGGAATCAATTAGTGAACTGGACCACTCTTGAATTGTTCCTAGCTAGAGCGTAGACTGGCACGTAAATGAGCTCGTGACAAAGAGTGCAGGAAGGGGAACAGTAGTCCAGTTGACTAATTGATTCTCCATTGCGCATATTTGTTATATTTTGTGCTGGTCGACTATAGACACTATTCAACATTCAAACACATTGGAAATCATATATTGCGGTAAATTTTTTTCTGATCTGTATAAGTAAGTACAAAAGGATTGTAAATTATTTGTAAAACTTGTAAAAATAGGGTTTACCGATAGATATGAATAAACAAATAAATTAGGTTACTGGTATGAGACTATTAATTAATTAATTGTTCCATAAATTTCAAACAGAAAGAGAAATTATGTCATGCATGGAATCAAATTTTAAGGGTTTTGTAGGTTAAAATTTAGTAAACTAATAACATTTCTCAAAATGTTTATTTGTCTCTAAATATACATACTAATACAAATTAAAAAAATTAATAAATTATTTGTATGATTCAATAACAGCGGGATGTTCTGGAATGTCATTATGGAAATCCCATAATCCAGCAGCTTTTCCAAAGAAAATGCTTCCCACAAAAGTGGCAATGCCAAGTACAAGGTGGGCATTGTATTTACGTTGATTTGCATCGAAATGAGTTTTCCAGTTACCCTGAGGCTGGGGGAGGTCATTGTATGTGCTCTGGACAGGACCAGCATGATGAGCATTCCTTCTTGTACCTGAAATCAAAAACATAAATATGTTGGAATGTATATATGTTACCAATCATAAACCTATGGTTCACTTATCCTCAGTACTTCACAAGATAGAAGAAAGTGAAAATAAGGATGTAAAAAAGGTGTTCCCATTTGAAAACTATGACCTCCAACTTTTGGCTGGCTTATGTACATTTTTTTTTCCATTAAATAATGTCTATAAAGAAAATACATTCAGTGGAACAAGAGGTAGCAGTTTTGAAATTGAAATTTTGTATGTGACTAATCTCTATTGAAAGAATGATACCAGAGCCCCTTCCGAACGAATTAGAGCTTTGTAGATATCTAGAAGGTATAAATAAAATAAATTACAGCACTGAAGATACTAATGAGGCATGGTGTTTCCTCACATGATAAAATATGTCTGCGTGGCAAAGTGAAAAAGAGTGTGGGCAGTTTTGTACATTAAACATGTGATCGATGAGTTAAATACCTTTATGTTGAAGCTTGAAGAGTGAAATTACACCTAGGTTGTTTCATTTGAAAACTCAATTATTTATTTTGAAATAGACAGGAAGTGAAGATTTACTATTTTTGAGTCACCCATTTCAATTCTCTATTTGAAATTGAATAGTTCAAAAGTTATTATTTGAACTCATTCTGAAAACATTTCTTTTCTATCTATGGAATGTGGACTAGATATGAGATAATTTTTTTTACCCTCTACGGCACAGCCAAAAAGAGTAATGATTTTAGCATAGTCCTATATATGTTTGTATATATGAATGTTCCACCTTAGGGCCTGAACTACTCATCCTATTTTGATGAATGAGATGTCAATCGATTCGTTATTATGGTCCGGGTGACATTGGCTATATTTTATACGAATAAAATCAAAATGGCAAGTGTTAAATAAAAAAAAGTGGGGGGGCTCGGAATTTTTTTTTGATATTTCATAGAGTGTTTTTGATATTGTATCGAGTGGGATGTCAAATGAAAGAGAAGAAAATTCTGAGTTCATAAATATAAATATAGTACAATATTAAATATAAATAATGATTTTAGCAGCCTATGTATTTTTATTTTTACGAACGTTCCAGCATAGCGCCTAAATCCACTCATCCGATTTTTATGAATGAGGTGTCAATCGATTCGTTGTTATGGTCTGGGTAACATAGGCTACATTTTATACGAATAAATGTTACATAAAAAAAGTGGGGGTCTCTGAATATTTTTTTGCTATTGCATCGAGTGGGATGTCAAATGAAAGAAAAAATTCTGAGTTCATAAATATAGTAGAATATTAAATTTATTAAAAAAAATATGCCATGCGACAGAAAAACAATTTTATACTAAATTTCAGCGTTTATGAAACTAATAGCGGTTTCTATCGGCCATTCTGAATATCAAATGTGTAAAAAAAAACAGAATCACCACCTCACATATTTCGTGTTTCTGTTAGATAGACATTAATTTTATAATCTCACATATTATTAATAACTCCAATAAGGTACCCAGATAAGTATGTGGGGCAAGGGGTAGCATCAGCAGGGGAAGTCGATCGCTTCTCTATATGTAATGGGCAGGCACATTTACTAATCTCCTATCACATAAATTGTATCGGCTTTCATCACCAAATTGATTATAGGCGGTGGCGGTGCTAGCATGGGCAAGTGGTTTGACATACCCACAAGCTGTTGTCGCTGCTGGCTGTGCAGCACAGTGCGCTAAACTGCTGGCTGTGCAGCACAGTGCGCTAAACTGCTGCCGTACAACACACAATTTTTCACTTAGTTCACAGCAGAAAATTTTATGACAAGAAGCTTTGAAGTTCTCATCCCCCTCCTTTGTAATGAAGCACAATGTCAATATTGATGTCACTAATCTAGTTCAAGTGATTTTTTTTTAATGGAGAGTATATTGGATTTGTGGGGAATTTTTTACTTTCTACTTTACCATTTTGTGTGAAAAATGCAGTAGAAATTCAAAATTGTATCTAATAAACTAGTATGATTCAAATGACATACCAATATCAAGATACATCTGCAATTTATTTTGATTATTTATATTTATTGTAAAAAAAGCAGTGAATTCAAATTCCAAATGTGATATGCTTATTGAAATATAGTGCTTTTTTATATTTTGGGTTTTTTCTCTCCCTGGAAGTAAAAAATGTAGGTTAAAAAATTTTTGGTATTCTGAATTCAAAAATAAACCATCAAAATTTCAAATTAGTAACGTATCGGGGCAAATTTAGTAATTTGCCCTTCTTGGAAGAGATAACTAACATTTACTTCCAAGGAGAGAGAAAACACAAAATATGGAAAGCAGTATTTCGATATTTCCTCAAAAAACATTCAGATATTATTTATTGTCCTAAATTAATCAGAAGATCTAGATTAGAAAAAGTAATATTATGTAACTGATATACAGTCAAATATATGATGTCTTGAACTACATATTCTCGAGTAAGTATATATTGAGAACAAATAATGGAAGCATAAAAAAAGTCAATATGCATTTAAAAAATACTGGGTCCTTACCGTTTCCGGTAAATATAAAGTTACTCTACACATGCACTCTGAATATAGGGAAAAAACTTTTCCTACGTGTTTTTGCCTCCTGAACACGAATCTGGAGATCTGAAGAAAAATGCGGTGGTCTCATACCGTTCCCAAGTTAGAGAACTTTAAAAAAAATTAACTTCATTTTCAAGCACCGTTTTCTCGCACAAAATGCCTTCTTCTTTTTACCAGCATAAACAATACACCCTAAATCACTTATTTTAGGCACAACTTTGCACAAAATATCGTCGTTTTTATCGAAAAAATACTCTTTCTTACATAGTTCCAAATAAATAAATTTCACACTTTTACACATGGAATTTAGTAACTTTGCCTTATTTTTCATGTTGGTAATAAATGAATCACCGCCCACAACAATTGCACACATAAATGAAGGGGAAACTATTGCTCACATTTGAATTCGAAAAGTTGGCGGTGATTCATTTATCACCAATATGAAAAATAAGGCAAAGTTACTAAATTCCATGTGTCAAAGTGTGAAATTTGCTTATTTGGAACTGTGTAAGAAGGAAGATTTTTTCGATAAAAACGACGATATTTTGTTCAAAGTTGTGCCGAAAAAAAGTGATTTAAGGTGTATTGTTTAAGCTGGTAAAAAGAAGGAGGCATTTTGAGTGAGTTTTGTGCGAAAAAACGGTGCTTGAAAATGAGGTTAATTTTTTCTCGGGAACGGTATGAGACCGCCGCATTTTTCTTCCGGATTCGTGTTCAAGAGGCAAAAACATGTAAGAAAAGTTTTTTCCCTATATTCAGAGTGCATGTGTAGAGTAACTATATATTTACCTACAATTCTGGTGATTTCCTCGAGATGAATCGGAGGTTTTTGATCAATCCATTTTCTAGGAATCAACCAACATTTAAAATCAACTTAAAATTACTTACATTGTCTAACAACTCGACTTGCAATCAACCTCGGGGCCTGCATTTTCTCAAAATTTATATAATGGATAAATTATTTTTTAAAATGCAGTACTGTGTTATGCAACGCTGAACTACCCAACGTCAAATAAATGTCATTAGATTAGTCATTAATTCAAACTTCAAGCAAACTGTTCTTTCTAGTACTTTTTTGAGCTCAGTTAGGTAAGACCCTCTACTCAGTTCCTATCCGAAAATTTTACATTGTCGGATTCTTCTTGCGTGGAATAAGATTGGGAATTCAAAATTAGATGCCAGCGCCAGATTGGCGAAAATTCAAACCAGACATACGTACATTGTTTTCTTCAGAGGTTATACACTTGTGTTTGGAGATTTCCTTGAAATATTTCCATTTGATATTATTTTCCAGTTTTTTGGGTAGGGTTATTCATTTCAAGACTCTGGTGAAGTGGTGTATTTAAATCTCAAGACAATATCATTTACGAAAACTCACTTTGAAGGAGACAAAGTATGTTCTAATTTGCTTGAGAAAAAAATATTTTTCGAAGTTTCTGGATAACTTGGTGAAGTCATCAGGAATTATTTTGAAGAAATGTTACACATTATTTGTGAATGTTCGAACTGAAAATAAAACTGACAAAAACAGTTTTTTTTATTTAATCTAAAACAAACTAGATTGTGTGAAGATGTGTCCTTATATATTACCTAGATATACATATATAGTCACTCTTTTTACATACTGTATGAATAATCTTCGGTATGTCGAATAATATATCTTCTTGACTCTCTTTGAAATTTCTCTTTTCACTTTTTTTTCTTGGCCACACACGATACAGGAACATTTTGGAAAGAAACTGTATTCTTCTTCAAGAGCCCGTCGTCTGTCTATAAACTCACTCAATCCTAGATTAGTCTGCACCAGTAGTTACAATCATTTTCTCACGGAAAAAACGTATTCGTGTACAACGGGATCGTTTTGTCCAAGAGTCACATTGAGGTACACAACAATGATGATTTGAACTAGAATCACTCATTTGTTCACTCGATGACGTACAATAGTCAACAGAATATTCACCAGGTAAACCAGAATTTCATTGAATGTCAACAATCACAAGAGATTTGACAAGTTTACAAGTGTACAATGGCTAAAATAATATAAAGATTAATGTTTCCAAAAGAAAACAATGTGTCCTTAGCACCTAGATATACATATATAGTCACTCTTTTTCCATACTGTATGAATAATTTTCGGTATGTTGAATAATTTTTTTTTCTCCTTAACTCTCTTTTCTTTCCTCACAACTAAGATGTCTAGAACCCCTGGTGTATGTACTGATTCGATTTTGTTTAGACTTTTTAGTAGAGATTCTCGCGTCCTACTTCAAATTTTTCACAATAGATGGTGACAAATTGACATAGTTCAACGAATTGGATCTGTTTGGCCATTACAAAATGCATTCGCCAACCTTAGGCAACCTGCACACTGATGCGGAATACGGACATGTAACTTATGAAACTTCCAACCAATTTGAATGCTTTTCAATCCGATTGAGGTTATGATTTGTGAATTGTTATTTCTGCAAAACTCAGTTATAATTACCAATGTTTTGTATTCATTGAAATGAATCGTGTTTGTATGTTGTGTGGTCAGTGGTCAGTCACAGGCTGTCAATTTTTTGCCGCCCCAAAGCAGGTGAGTGAAATTGCTAATATAACACATTTTAAAAGTTTATGGAATCAATAAGTGGGATTTTTTCTCCAATAATTTTCCATAACTAATTCTAAGGATTTTGTTTGCACTTCATATGAATTAACGACAGAGCTTAGAATGTGTTGACGCATAATATATTCCATTTTCGGAGTACTCTTTGGAGTTCAAATCGAAGCCTGGTCCTAAAAGTTTCGATTGTGATATATATATATATATATATATATATATATATATATATATATATATATATATATATAGTTTGATTTTTGGGTAAATTTATAGTCTCCAACGATTTTCACAATTTTGGGTTACCTACTTGCACAATCTCTCACTGAGCACAAACTTTGTGCTCCCAATTACTTCAGGAGATAGGACGACCTTTCCTATGTCAATAAAGGTATTTTTTTAACTCAAATTTAACGTTCCATGAATAAATAACCTACTCAAAATGTTTATATATATGTTATCTACTCGCTTTTCATTTTTCTCTTTCTTTTCTCAACTAACCTGAAACTCCTCTAAATTGTTTGGATTTACGGTAAATAGGGTTTTCGTAAACTTACTTTGGGGATAGCTTCAGGTCTCAATCTCAATCATCGTGCCTCGGAAGAGTGAGCCTGAAAAAATAGAAGTGTTTCAGAAATCAAATATCATTTAAATTGTATTGTTCTATCATTGTCTGAAGAGACAATGGTATTATATACTATATTTTACTTACATAAAATGTCATTTCAGTTTCACAAGATGGAACCATGCACTGCATTTTGAATAAATGTATAATTCGAAATGAAAACGGAATTCTCGATTTTCTAACGACACAATTGAACAAGCCAAACACCAAAAGCAAACAAGAATCTAATTCTAGGCCGACAGTGTCTTTTTATGCCATTTTCGTCGTAATCAAAGATAAATATTAAATATAACCTAAAATAAAATCTTGATTCGTTGTAACGGCGGCGACACCAAGGAGCGAAAAGCCGAAGCTTAGACAATGGATGTAGTAATAAAGTAAAGAAAACTGAACTGTTTGTCGCTGTCTGCCCGAATGATTGAAGACAATGACACAGTTTATAGCTATAAACTTTTAGCTATAAACTGTGACAATGACAACAATGACCGAATTACGGAAATCTACTTCTTCCACATCTTTGACGTTTTCGGAGCGGACCGAACATTGTCCGAATAAATTTCTTAGGAGAGTTGCTCTTTGGTGTTGACATCTACTCAACAATCATTCGAATCAGGTCGCCATCTAAGAAATCAAGCAGGCCATATTGTCGCACGTTTGATCCCACACATTTTCAGATATGAGTGCATACACCAGGGTTTCTAGACATCTTACTCACAACTCTCTCTGAAGGTTCTCTATTTCACTTTTTTCTTGGCCACAGACGATGAAGAAGATTTTGGGAAGGGAGTGTATTCTTCTTAAAGATCCCATCTCTGTCCATAAACTCGCTCAAACCTAGATTAGTCTGCACCAGAAACGTTACGTTTATTTTCTCATGGAAAATGATGAAAACTTATTCTAGTACAGCGGTATCGTTTTGCGAAGAGTCACATTGAGGTACTCAACAATAATAATTTGAACTTGAATCACTCATTTTTTCACTCGAGGACAAACAATAGTCAACAGGTAAACAAGAATTTCATTAAATGTCAACAATCACAAGAGATTCGACATGTTTTGGAAAAGTAAACAATGTACGAATGTATAGTTTAAAAAATCGACACCAGAGGAAGTATCCGTTATTTTGAATTCTCAATAGTCGGACTCTCGGTCCTTCTTATTCCACTACTTCTATATAACTTTAGGACTTCACAAATACAAACTGGACTTCGGACCTCTGACCATGCTAAGGTTAACATGTGGCGTTAACTGGTTAGAGGTCAAGTAAATTTATATTGTGAATGTCTGCCGTTTTATAACGTGCAATACAAAAATAAACTAAACATTGTGAAAGTTGAAAAAGTTTTGTGTATGAAATAGTCCATTTCTTCTCTACGCCAGTAATCAGGCTGGATGACAACGGATTTGTCGGAAGAAGGGGCGCTCGGGCAGTCGTGGTATCACTTCGAGTAAGACTTCCAGAGTGCCATACGAAGGGGGGCAAGTGAGGTATTACCGCACGAGGCCCTCGGATCTGTGTAGATGGTTATATAACCGAGCACAAAAAAATTAACTAGAAGAAGAAACTGGACCTGATTTCCCACATGGTATCAATGTTCCTTCTTTGCCAGCAGCACATGTCTCACGTCTGCTCGCTACCACGTCGGAAACGGAAATCCACACAAAATACTGAAACAGGGAGAGGAGTGTTAGACTTTTGTCACTATTAGAAAAATATAAGATTATTAGAAAAATTGAATCAATTACGTTTGCATTACTAGAAGAATAATAAAGTTGAAATTTTTTCTTCGGTAAAATACAGATGTAAACGTTGATCGGTCTGAGCAAAATGATGGTTTTAACATGTAAAGCTTATACCATTGTTTAAAGAGAAAGAAGATTCGCTTTATACAATGTTTATACTTAATACAGAGTTATTGTAGGTAACTGATCGTAGAGGTATATAGAATCCAAAATACTTTTATGAGCTAATTGACGCGCCGTCACCGACACACCAAAAGGTAAATACCGATTCAAAAAAGCTGTTAAAGTGTACACGGCAAGCTGATGGGGTGGATAGCATCCTAAGTTAGCAATAGGTCGCACTTTGCGACTCGCAAATAGTTTCAGTTCTTGGGTGGAAATCATCACCATCCTACGCAACATCTGGTATTCCGCAAGGGTCACATCTGGGACCATTACTATTCTCAATTTACATCAACGATATAAACCAGTGTTTCAATCACTGTAAATTTTTGCTCTATATGCTGATGACTTGAAGCTATTTACTGTGATTGAAAAAATTGAAGATGGTGATAAGATCCAGCAAGATTTGAATAACCTAATGCTTCATTATGAAAGTAACTGTTTGTTTATCAACAACAAAAAATGTTCAGCAATTTCAATCACCAAAAATATTCGTTATTTCAAAATAGAATATTACATTAATAATGAAGTTATTACCAAGAAAGATAATGTAGAAGATCTTGGTATACTTTTTTATTCTAAAATGTCCTTTAGTTAACACATTGATTATATGGGGTATATTTTTCGTATCTGCCGAGACTTTAGATCTGCGAAAGCTCTCAAATCATTATATTGTGCCCTTATTTACAGTAGGCTGAATTTTGGGTCAGTCATTTGGTCGCCATAGTATTGCCTTCATATAACAAGACTTGAAAGAATTTAAAACAAATTCATTAGATACCTGAATTTTAAAGTAACAGGTAATAACCAACTTCCTGACACTTGTGGTTCACTTGGATTTTGGTCCGAGCATCTGATCTTATGCATTATTTCGTTACAGGGTTTGTCACAGTGTCCTTGCATCACCTAATTTACTCAAGAGAAGGCACTCATGAAAATATTTAAATGATTTAAAACAGTGCTAACTGAACCTGAACTTTATTTGAGGACATCTTTCATTTGCATTATCATCTGCAGAAGTGCTTGGATCGAAAAGCCGCGGGTCTCGGACCTCAATACAATAAGTCTGCGGATCCGACCGCTCGGACCCCAATACATTTCCTTCTTTATATGCTGTCCTAGAACTAACATGTATCAGAATTCTCCAATATCTAGGGTGTGTCTATGTTATAATGCACTTCATTCTGATATTGATCTGTTTTACTGTACATATTTGCGTTTTCGGGAATATTAGGGACCTATCTATCTAAATTGATAACCGATGTGTATTAATTTGTATTAGTATTGTTAGGTATGTTGCATTCTCACTTTTGATCCAATATCGATGTAAATTCTTATTATGTACCTAGTGAATACTGTTGTGGACTGGGTGTCTGTTTGTATCTTGAAGCTGATAATAAATAAATAAATAATAAGCCACTCCATCACATGCACTTCTGTACGCCTGTTACTGTTGTCATTCGAAAATAACTTCTACTTGGCGAAAGATAAGATTTGCAGTCATTTGCATATACAATTGTAAAATATCAAG
This sequence comes from Gonioctena quinquepunctata, assembly GCA_018342105.1. Lineage (NCBI taxonomy): Eukaryota > Metazoa > Arthropoda > Insecta > Coleoptera > Chrysomelidae > Gonioctena > Gonioctena quinquepunctata. The sequence continues at coordinate 325,442 of JAFIRS010000414.1, forward strand.
AATCATAAAATTGAACTAATATTTCAAATATTCAGTTGTTTAACTCCACTAAATTAAAAATATTTTTGAAATGCACGTATTTTTACGGCTAGACTATCACAAACATCAACTTGACTTCCAACCCACGAGGACGCCGCCAGTCCTCCACCATGGTCAGATGTCGAGTCCAAATTTGAATATTCCCCACCCTTTTGGGTTTTCGCCATTGTCGACATAAATATTAATGTTGGCTATTCTGACAACAAAGATGGACACATTAAGAGCTAGTGAGATCACAGAACTATAACATAGTGTTATAGTTCTGTGAGTGAGACGATTTGAACTTCACTTGAATAACTTCCCCAAAACACTAGCGCCAATTGTGGTTGTTTCAGGAATATTCATAAGCAATACTATTTCTTACAACCCAAACATAAATTCAACCTCACTTCTACGTGATTTTTCAGTAACAATTTGAAATACCACCATAATAAAAATATTGGTACAACATATAAACGAAGACATATGGAATTATAGTTGACAGTTCGACGCAACTAGCGGTAAAAGTTTGAACTGTGTGAAGTAACGATACATACGTCCATCAGAGGCGCTGGAAGTACGTTTTTGAATGTGATTTTCAATTTCGCATTATGGAAAACTTTATTTCCAATTTCTAAAGCTAGATTTATAGTTAGACGGACTGTTAACGTAGACGTACTTCATACGTAACAAACGGACTATAAAATATTATTGAATTTATAAATCGACGGAACGGAATTCTTGCGCATGGGTAGATGTGATGAGTGACAATCGACAAAACCTACGAATTATGAACAGCCTGTATTGGTTTGGATTTGTAATATATTCTAAATATTCATCTATGCATCGTTTTCCGTGTCACAATGGATTATGAAATACTGTTGTGATGTTGTGTGCAGTAGCATTGGAAAAGTGTCGACAAACTCGAAGAACAATAATTAGGCGTCCAAGACGTTATAAAACAAGACCCATTAACCGTAACAGAAAAGTAGAGAATGCCTACAATTATTTTTTGAAGATCAAGACTGCTGTCCTGATAATTTTTTTAAGTATACACGAATGACTGTTCCAGTATTTGATGAACTATTTGGTCTTATCACACAATATATCACACAGAATTCTTTATATCGATTGGCCGGACGCAAGAAACGCACTATAAAAGATGAAAGTTGGCAAACTCTTCCGTTCCAGTCCGTTTCACATACGTTACGTCATGCGTTTACGTTCATATAAACAAGAGTACATAAATTCTATAGTTGATCTTTTTGCAGTGCGTCTACATTTACAGTCCGTCTAACTATAAATCCAGCTTAAGTTTGTTGCTGAGCTTTTCAGGTGGTTATCTTTATGTTCAAACCAATAATTCTAGAAAAGTGGCACATGCCTGTTCCCTATCGACTCTTATTAAGATTACTCTTAGCTACAATAAAATATGTCAAATGCCAATAACTTTTTTCTATGCTATGTCAATCGTCAATTTTTGATTGGTTGTTGATTTCTGATAATTCTGATATCCATAGGAATTCTTAACGAATACAGTGAAATTATAACTTCTTTGTCATCATCTTTTCTTTGTCCTAATGGCACTAACAGAAAATGAACGTAAACAGGAAAAGAAAGAAAAACCATTAACAAAAGTGGTAATTCGACGACTACCTCCTACTTTAGATCAGGACACTTTCATAAAGCAAGTGTCTCCTTTACCTGATTATAATTATATCTATACAGTAAATGGAGACTTTTCTTTGGGAGAGTTTGCGTTTTCAAGAGTTTACATTAACTTCGTTAATCATGAGGATATTTACAATTTCAAAGAAAGATTCGATAACTATGTATTTTTGGACAATAAGGGTCATGAATATCCCTGTGTGGTAGAATTTGCTTCATTTCAAAAGATTCCCAAAAAGCGAGGAAAGACTAGAATGGACCCAAAGTCTGGAACCATTGAGTCGGACCCAGTCTATTTAGAATTTCTAGAATCATTGAATAAACCAATAGAACCAGCTGATGAGAAACCTGAATACACTCTTCAGTTGACTAACGAAAATAAAAATGATGTTACAACACCTCTGCTGGAATTCATAAAAAATAAGAAAGCTCAGCGTATGAGAGTGCGAGAAGTAAGGAGAGAAGAAAGAAAAAGAAGAGAGTTTGACAGGAGAAAGGATCGTTTCGAAGACCGTAAAAGAACAGGTGATGAAAAGTCACCTGGAACAAATTCTGATACCAAGCCCAAACCAAAGTCAGACAATTTAAAAGAAGTGAAAACCGAAGGTGATACTGAAATCAAAGTAGATGAAAAGGCTGATAAAGTTTATGAGAAGTCTTATTATAAGAATAAGGAGAGGAAGTACGAAGAGAGAAGGTTTGAAGATAAACGCAAAGAAATAAAGCCCAGATATCCCAAAAAAGACTACTCTGAAAATCGTGATTACAAGTACGATGATCACAGAGAAAAGGAATCTCGTCCCAAACCAGATTCTAAGAAGGAAGTAGAACCCAAGGTGTTCCCCAAAAAAGTAAAAAAGTACAGTGAAAAGAGAGAGGAAAGGAAAATGGAGGCACAAAAAGCAGAACAAAAGAAATTAGATCAAATGAATGAAACACCGGCAGATTTTACAAAAATAGTGGAAGATAAGCCTACTACTAGTAATGAAACAAAGGAATCATTGAAACTAAAAGTGGAGACAGATGTGAAAAGGGAAGAAACTGATTTACAGAATCAAAGGAGGATCAGGAATAAAGATAGACCCACTATTGCCATTTATCGACCAGGAATGTTATCAAAGAGGAAACAAAATGAAACTGAAGGAAATGAAAATAAAGATAATAAGAGCGATGAAAAATTATAGGTTTTGACTGATGATGGTTAAAATTACTGAATAATTTATGTATAATTCAGAAATATATATTAAACATTTCTAAAATGTCTTTGCATTAATGCAAAATATGTTCTTTTCAAGTTATTCTCCTGTTGGATACTTCGTATAACAAGCAGAATACCTGATACAATCCAAACTCATGTTAATTTGAAGATTACATTTTTGGATCACCTACAATTCATTTGTGTATTGTTATCTTGCATGTGTCTAAACTAATCAAGTCAATATAATTCAAAAATTTATTTTTCAATATACAGTAGCTAAAATGTCTTTGCATTAATGCAAAATATGTTCTTTTCAAGTTATTCTCCTGTTGGATACTTCGTATAACAAGCAGAATACCTGATACAATCCAAACTCATGTTAATTTGAAGATTACATTTTTGGATCACCTACAATTCATTTGTGTATTGTTATCTTGCATGTGTCTAAACTAATCAAGTCAATATAATTCAAAAATGTATTTTTCAATATACAATAGCTAAAATTCCTGGAAATTCTGTATATATTTCGATAATTGAATAGTGTAAGTTCTCTCTCTCATCATTTGTTGTCATGTGCTTCCAGTATGGCCAATATGGACATCCGGAAAATCCGTTCCCATCTTGCCTTCAACCGGCGTAGACAGGAAGGTTTATCGAGGGGATACAGATTGTCTTGCTCAAAGCAATACAGCATCCCTTTTAATATTTATGCTTGCACTTCTATGAATCACAACATAGAATGTATCATTCACACAGTGTTCTGGGACAATCACAACATAGAATGTATAATTCACACAATGTTCTGGGTAGGCCTCGTTACTAACTCCATACGCCACTTAGGAGCAGCACTGTTAATTTGCATGCAACAGCGAATCATCCAAGGACATCCTCAGCCCGGCTACAAGATCTATAATTTAAACTCTCATTTAAATAAAAAATATCTGCCCTGGCTGAGGATTGAATCCGAGATCTTTCGATCACGAGTCGAGCGCTTTAGTGTAAGTTCTAAAGGTGCCAATATCAGTTATTTTGAGTTGTACGTTTAGAAAGGGTCTATCTGCCATGCCTAATAATCTGGCAAAGTTACTAAGTGCCAGCGAGTATGTAGGTGTGTAGCTAGTGTGCCAAAAGATGATGCGTGCTGTATATGCCTACGTACATTTAATTGTAAAGGGTCTATGTACCACTGCTGTAGAAGTGAACCATAGAAAACTTTTGAAGGTGTTTACCTAAACAAGGTGCGGAAAAGACGGCCAAAGGGTTCAGAAAATGTAAAAAAAGAAAGAAAAGGTTCAAGGACAAGTGGCTCACAGTACACAACAAATCGAGACCTCTTGAAATGGTAAGTTTTGTTTTGGAAACGAGGGGTTAGGTTATCATTTCTGTTGTAATTTTAAATTGATTGTCATTGTAAGTTGCAATGCAAATCCATGTCCATACAACAGTTACAACATCTATTTCATGATTACCATAAAATAGCCGATCATATAAAACAGAAGACTTATTTACTCGGATTAATATAGATTGGTAAAATCACCCGAAGACTTCATGGAAACTATGATACTCCTGAACATAGCCGCCGCCAAGTTACTGTGTTGTATGCTGGACCTAATGGTCAAGGCGAACATGTTTAGTAAAGTTTTTGCATTATCTCATATAACGGTGCAGATTCTGATAGACAAAAAGAAGTCAGGTAGTAGTATCTATTAGGCACCAGGGGCCAAGAAAATATACTGAGGAAATCAAACAGATGGTAATAGACCAATAGTTTTTCTGGGGAGGAAAACCATTACAGCAGGAACAAATCTAAAAAAGAATCCGTTAGTCCTGACTTAAACATCAACCGCATGTTTATTGCATTCAAAAAAAATATTCTGACGCTCCAGTAAATTACAGATTCTATATCTGCATTTTGGAAAACCACGATCAGATACCAGTACAACTTGCGACTTACTAATAATAAAATAAAGGCCAGTAGTGTTGAAGCACATATTACTTTCAAAACGAAACTTGAGTTACACCACCGAAAAGCTGAACGAGCCAGAGAAGTGCTACAAAATTATACCACTGAATCACAACAACCAACTTCTGATGGTAGTTTCATTAGATTTGAAGCAGGTGATTTTTATACCAACCCTCGCGCATGCTACTGACATTTTCTACAGCCGTCAAATTCAGTTTCTTCAGTTCTTTCAGAAGATACATTTGCAACAAAAACTAAACTAACCATATGGAGTGACATATGCATTGGGCAAAATAATCGGATGCTCCTTATGGTGTTCATCTATTTGGTTGGAACAGGCAGGTTTACACAGATTGGCCATACGTTTTTGGTACCTGGACATTCGTATCTCCCATGTGATAGAAAATTTGCCAAATTGAGAAACGCAAACGAGTTTTTAACTTATTTGTACCATCAGATATCGAGATGATGATTAAAGAAGCTCGTCACAAAAATCCATTCCATGTGGTAAACATAGTTGAGGCTGATTTCAAGGATCTGAAGACATTCACATATGCCTTTATAAATATGACAAAGCTACAGATTTCTGAAGCTTCCTGGATTCGAGTTACATCAGAAAATCCTGCACAGATACAGATAAAACTGGCTTTCAGCGAAAGTGAAGACTGGGCAAGATGCAACCCAAGAAGAGAAAACGTATTCAGAATATCTGCTCCCTCCCAATACCTTCCCTGGAATGTAAAAATCGTATAACCGCAGCAAAACTGAATGATTTGAAAGCTATGCAAGAATATATTCCACTAAAACATTATTGCTTTTATGAGGATCTGATTGACAAAACCTCTCAACTAACACAGGAGACCTGATCAAACCATTGTTTCATTTAGTTTGGTATTCTTCATGTTACCATATTTGTTTTATAATAAAACTCTCAAGTTATTAAATAATGTTGCTTTTCCTTTGTATAATGTAACATAGGTCGTTAGACCCAAAGTAATATGTACTGTCACATAGACCCTTTTCAAGAATATGTATGAAGGCACTTGGACCCTTTTACCAATTTATATTTTAAATTTCGTGTTTTGTAGTTAACGTTAAAAATTTTCTCAGTTTTTCTCATGGGGTCATACTAATAGGAAGTTGCTTTACTGCAAAACAATAATATACAGCTAACATGATAACGAATTGCTCAAGAAGGTTTTTCCTGATTATCTCGGATTAACGTTTTTGGTATTTAGACTGTTCAGAACTTCAACACTCTTCAATTGTGTAACAAACAATAGGTGTGAAATTGAAATATGGATCTGAAACTATAAATATGTATGTGCCTTTTATAATCAGTAAAAGAATATTGTCAAGTACTTCACTTTACTTTGAAACGGAAAACCCAAAGCTGCTATTGCAGTCAACAAATACTAGGAAAGTAATGTGAATAGCTCTATTATGCATCCGATACTCTATTATATAATACCCACTGTGAGTGTATTGAATCTTTAGTTATGACTTATCCAAATAGCAGACTCATTATTTGCGGTGACTACAATGTACCAAATGTTAATTGGAGAAATGATAACTTAGGTGTCACGGTCAATGATTCTAATCACCCAGGAGCGTTACAACTTGCAAATACCTTCGGGTATTTACATATGTATCAAAGCAACTTCATAAGAAATAGTAGAAATATACTCTTGGATTTGGTTTTTTCAAATATCTTTCATTTAGAGGTATCGAAAGCAGATGACATATTATTTCCAAGTAGTATTCATCACGAACCCATTGCTATTAGTTGTAGTGTCGATGAAGGAAAAAAAACTCCACTACCGAGAATATTACCATGACTTTAAAAATGCTGATTACCTGGCAATCAACAATTTTTTCGCAAACTTCGATTGGAATCAGCAGTGTCACCTAGACGTTAATGAAACCACTAACATGCTCTACAATTTAATTTATGATGCAATAAACCTCTGTGTTCCTGTGAAGTTATACAAAACTTCACACTTCCCTACTTGGTTCAGCTCAGAATTGATACATCTCATAAAAGATAAAACAAAACTCCACAAACGGTTCAAACAATCTGGTGATTATGATGATTACAGAGTTTTTTCAGAAGTTCGCAATCAATGTAAACAAGTTAGTGATTATTGCTACAAACGTTATATTACCAATATGGAAAACAATATAAATTTGAATCCAAAATCATTCTGGAAATTTGTCAATGATAAGCGAAAAAATTATGATCTTCCAGACAAAATGCACTTACAGAACCAATATGAAAACTCTCTAGACGGGGTTGTTAATCTTTTTGCAAATCATTTTTCCTCTGCGTTCACTTTCATGATAATGTACACACGCCTAATTATGCATTCGATAAATGTATAAACTTCGGTAATGTTGAGATCAGCGTCGTAGAAGTAATTGAAAGAGTCAACTTTATACCCTCCAAGTTTTCCTCTGGTCCAGATAATGTTCCATCAATTTTCTTAAAGAATTGTATTTATACCCTAGCAACTCCTCTTACTCAACTTTTTAATCTATCTCTTAGTTCTGGTATTTTCCCAGATTTTTGGAAACAAAGCTTTCTGAAACCCATACATAAATCAGGGGCAAGAGATGATATCGGCAATTATAGAGCCGTTTGCACCCAATCAGAAATACCCAAACTTTTTGACTTTTTAGTAAACAGGCATATGACTTGGCAAAGCAAAAGTTTAATATCTCCACAGCAACATGGATTTGTGGCTAATAAATCAACTGTGTCGAACCTACTCGTTCATGAAAATTATATCCTAAGTGCTATGGAGAAAAGATTACAGGTAGACTCTATCTATACAGATTATTCTAAAGCCTTTGACAGGGTCAACCAAGAGTTGCTCATTGCCAAACTGTCTTCGCTGGGTTTTTATGGACCAATTTTGCAGTGGATACAGAGTTTCTTATCTGGTAGAAGCCATATAGTGAAAATAGGAGGCTGTGTATCAATCACAATCCCTGTATCTTCAGGTGTTCCTCAAGGATCCCACTGTGGACCTTTGTTATTCAACCTATTCATTAATGACCTTGTTACAATTATAAAACATAGTGAGGTACTCATTTTTGCTGATGACGTAAAAATATTTAAATCAATCTCTTCCATAAACGATGTCTCGCTCTTACAAGAGGATTTGTCACAATTTTATGAATGGAGTGGTACTAATCACATGGACTTGAATATATCCAAATGTTATAGCCAAACATTCTCTAGAATTTATCACCCTGTTCTACATGACTACAGCATCAATAATATACCAATTAATAGGAGATCAGTAACAAAGGACTTGGGGATCATGTTTGATAGTGAATTAAACTTTAGATCACATAATGAGTATATTATATCTAAATCACTCAAGATGTTAGGCTTCATTAATAGATCATGTAAGGACTTCAGTTTGAACACTCTCAAGTTATTATATTGTTCATTAGTGAGATCATTATTGGAGTATGCTTCAATAATCTGGTGCCCATATTATGAGTTACACATAAAACAAATTGAAGCTGTACAAAATACTTTCCTTAGGATTTGTGCATACAAGCTAGGTCTAAGAAGGGGAGAATATTCATACAACAACATTAGAGAACAGATGAACCTATTATCTTTAGAGAATAGAAGAATTATTATAGATGTATGTTTTTTAAACAAAATATTATCAGGCAGCATCAACTGTGAGGAGATTTTATCTTTAATTACTATCGATGTCAGTAGACAGACCAGAGTTAGTACTGAAATATTTAAAATACCATTTCACTCCACAAATTATGGTTTTTTCTCTCCTTTCACCCGAATGCTCAGAAATGGAAATAAGTATCAACAGGTTGATGTCTTTAGCAGCTCCACAAACACCATTAAAATTGAACTGAGTCGCATTATTTCCTGAAACACTTCTTTTCATAATTCTGTAGTATTATTTCATTTCATTATTATATAGCTTTGTATTTTTATATGATATTTTACCACTATATTGTATTGTATTTTACCACTTTAGTGGGCTTTACTATTATATTGTATTGTGTTTTATATTATTATTAGTATTAGTATTGTATTATGTATCAATTATCTTTAGTCTAGTTTAAGATTTTACAAAATTTCTTCTTTTTATACAACAAATTGTAATTGGGACTACCCGTTGAATAAAATAAATAAATAAATTCTTCAAGAATCTAGTATTATTATACATAAGAATGAAGTGATATAATTTTTATGGAATTAAAATATCTAGAATGTGTTTGTTTATAGATATATAGATAGTTTATTTCCTTTCTGCTATATTACATGTAGATTCATCAGATGAGTGCAATATCATTCAGAAATATTCATAGTTAGATAATACAATACTATGTATAGAGTTTGCCAGGCTGGTTAAAGATAGATGCGTGAGATATGAGATATTTTAAGGATATCAAATATATTTGGAATTCAGATATGTATAAAAACTAATATTTTAAACTATAATTTTTTTTAAAGTTTAGTCTTGAATCTTTTCAAAGATTGGTTTTTAGTGATTCAGGCAGTAAGTTGTAGAAGTGACTCCCGCTATGTTTTTGAGATTTTTTGTACTCCATATGATGAAACTTTTCCATGTAGATATTGTTATGATTTCTGGTAGTATATTTGTGGTTTTCCGAGCACTTCTTGAGGTAGTGTTTGCTTTTGTGGATGTGATACAATATTTTCAATACGTAAATACTGGTTACTGTCATTATTCAATGTTTCTTGAAATAATTTGTTCAGGTATCTTGATAATTTTGGTTGAAAATGAGGTAGAGACTCTGTAGCTTGGCCCCAAGAGATTATGTTGTAACTAATTGTTGAGAATGCCAGAGCATAGTAGACGTTAATTAGACTTTGTTCATGAAGATATTTTTTTATGGAGAATAAAGTAAAATACGTTTTTCAGAGCTTGTTAATAAGGTTAATTTATTTGGTCGTTCCAAGATAATTTTGAATCAACAACGGTGCCCAGAAAGTTGAGAGTTGACTACCTATATCTTTGAATTACCAAATGGTATACTCGGGTCAATGGTGGTATTTATTGTGAATTCCATATAACTGTTTTTTTTTGTAGGTTGACTACAAGGTGGTTGATTTCTCCCCATAGTAAAAACTGACTGATTGCTATTTCAACTCTTCGGGTAACCTCCTCATGAGAATTTCCTGAGATTACCACCGCCGTGTTGTCAGCATATATAAACGGCCTGCCTCCCTCAAAACATTCTGGCAAGTCGTTTATATACACCAAGAATAGCAGTGCCGTCAGAACACTGCCCGGAGGTGTTCCTAGTTCAATGGTTTGTTCACCTGAATATGTATTGATTACATTAACGATACGATGATTTTGTGTGAAAGATTTAAGAGAGCCTCTCACACCGATTGCATGAAGCTTTGTTTTTAAGAAACGTGGATTAATGTCTCTATTTAGGATTTCGTGAATATTTTGTATTGAATCAGGTGAGGCAGTTTCAGTTGATAGGCCCGTACAAGACCCATGTTGATGTGGTGATAGTCATTTGTATTTATCAAAAAAAATTATCTGCCTTATGTGCATTGCTTTCTCCATAATTTTGGAAATTGGATCCTGGACACAAATAATAGATCTGTGTCGGATCACTTTTTTATAAGGATCGGTACACTTTGAGTCTGGAAATTTTCCTACTTCAACTGAGTGATTCATTAAATATATGGTGCTAGTTCATGCACACATTCCTTCAGGAGTGATATTGGAACTTCATTCAGATCTACAGAATTTTTTTTGTTCTCATATATCTTCGATTTCATGTATTTCAAAATATGTGTAAAACATAGTATTTACAGAGGGTTTCCTAGTTGTACAACAGGTAGCAGTTGAATCAGATATATTACTTCTTACCAGGTCAATAGCAGATGTTGAAAATAATTTCACAAAGATATCAGCAATTTTAGTAGAGTCATATGTTGTTTCATTGTCATAATGCCTGTATATTTTTAGTTTGTTTAATTTGGTAGACTATTTCCCATAACATTTTAGGTTTGTTTTTTGAGTTCGATATCAGGACAGAGTAGTGATTGGTTCTCTCAATTTGAATTTGGTTGTATTTCTCATGGATTATTGTATTTAGACTGTATGCTATATCATCATTTGAGAGTTTTCGAAGCCAGTTTAGGTATCTAACTTTATTACCCAGTTCAAGAGTTTCCCTAGAATAGTTTCTCAAGACAACATAAAAAATGTTGCCAAAAGTAGTTGAACACTTTTTTATATTCCTGTAGAAATTAATTTAAATTTTTCTTTAGTAAAAAGATATTTGAATTCAGATACCGCTCCTGGGTGTGAAATTCTTTTTTGCACACGCCCACAACGTGTCCGGTTTTTTGCTGTGCGTTTGAAGGGAAATCAATGATTTGTGAAAGATGGTCTGAGGAACCCAGATCCAGAGTTTCCAGATTAGATATTATGTAGTCAATTTGAGATAAGTTCGTTTTCTCATCAGGATGATAAATCATTCTTGTGGGCTGAGAAGCATGAGTGTTCAGTTGAAAAGATTAAATCACATTCTAAAAAGGTTTTGTTTCATGACAGTTGGAGTTTAACCCATTGACATTGAAATCTCCACTTAGAATGGCAGTACGAATTTTTTTGAGAGCATACCCCAGAAGATTTGCTAATGCATTCAGAAACTCTTAAAAGACTGATAATAGTGGTCTATAAATCGAGAATAATAAGCAGAGTCACCTCCCCAACTTACTGCGGAACATTCAAAGCACATTTCACTAGAATATATTGGAAAATTGGTATTTTTATATGGCCGGGAATATTTTCTTTGAAGCTTCTTTACCACATCAATGAATATTTGTATACTTTAACTTCCGCAGTCTTGCAGAGTTTTTGGACCCTGTTATAAGATTTTGATTTTTTCAAAGATGTGGAATCATCTGCAATTTTAGTCACTATCTTTCAACGTTCAAAATAACCTCAGGAGGGTAATGACATAAAAAAGTTGTATTCCTCTACTTATAGGTACAAAAAACATATGTACAAAATGTAATAAAATTAAAAAATATATACATATACTTATAAGTAGGTACAAAAACGTTAAAATAAAAATCACAAAATGAAATCCAGTCTCCTGTGTTTCTTATTTGAAAACCTTTCAATAACATTTAGGACATCTATTTGCACATCTCTATGAACATGAAGTAGAGCTTATCCAACCTCAACCTGTCGCATCGTTGATCGCAGCCAAGTTTTCAATCGGTTCAACAAAAAAAAACTTTGTTCAGTGGATGCAACACTAACTAGCAATCTATTTAAAATATAAAGACACTTTTTTATCAAGGGAAATATGTTAGTGTCACAAGATTTAAAAAGAAAAAGAATAAAAACATAAAAAAAGTATCAACGTTGGAAAATAATGTTTTCATTGATTTTTGATAATGTCTATTCTTAATTAAATAATTTTTTTAGAACCGCCGATTTTATTGAAAACCGAATAATTGTTCACAGAATGACTCCATAATTTTTTTGCTTCCTGCAGCACATTTCACATGTGTACTCAATAATATCATGCTATAAAATAGTTTGTTTGAAAGTTGATTATTTTGTTATTTTAAAGGAAATTGGGAAATTATCTTTCGGTGAATTTGCTCGAATTTTTATAAATTGCAGAACTCGTGATGCTGGTCAAATGTCTCCATTACACCACTGCTCTAAATTCAACAGTTTAGATAATATAGGGTGCTAAAGATAACTTTTCCAAAATTTCAAATGGCCATTGTGAAGAGACTTTTTCGAACATATAAACTAAATCGAGTATGAATCGATTGTTCATAAGGCCGATTTGAATACACTATAGAGAACAATGATTCCTGCACGCACAGATGATATACAAGATAGCAAGTTTTTAAGTGATTTCCAAAAAATTGAGCGGTGGAATTTCATTCATTTTCAGATATTTTGTAGGATACCAATATCAATTGCGATTGATGATATTAGCAAATCCTGAATCAAATTGGCATATCTATTATGTATTTCTCAAGAAACTGCACCAGTCCTGCTTATTGATATATCCAAATGCCTGAAATTCCGGAAAAGTCGGTTACAAACTTGATCGTTCACGGTGAAAGTTTACTCTGCTGATACATAAAATATACAGGGTGAATAAAAAACTAGTGTCCTTTGCTGATAATTTCCTTGAAATAGTTATGATTGATATTGATGTCATTGAAGCATTTTCAGAAATACATTCTGTTCGACACACATCTTCTGAAAGATTTTGAACAATATTATTAGTAAATAAAACTTTATCTACTACGATTAGTAGAACAACTAGAAGAGTATCGAGAAATATTGCAAATAATTAAAACAGAAACATTGATTTCCAACAAAATAGGAATCGAAATATGCTCATATTCCATTAAAAAGATGTACCTATATGGAATGTATAGGTTGCTAATGAAAAACGAAAGGAAATCCAGAATTATTCAAGTTTCACTGTTCAGATCTGTTGGAAACCTTGGGCTCACCGCCGGACAACTGTCAATTGATCTTGATTGATGATGAATTATACTAAATTACCTACTTCAATATCAAAACTGTGGAATTCTTTGAAAGGAAAAACAATATATAACAGGGTACCAATGAACTAAAACGAATGATGACATGAACAACGTACAGAAAAGGATGATAGAGTCAGAACACCTGATTAACTTGCCCCTCTCTATGTTCAGCATCCTCTACATGGATGAGAAGGGTATTTGATGGATACCTTATATACTGTTCATGACGTGCATAGCCAAGGTACCAGATAACACTGGCCACTTGGGCACAACATCCAAGGGTCCTGGCTCCAGTTTTAAAAGTGCAATAATATCCAAATATAACATCGTCAACACTATTGATTTGTTCAATATCCTCTACATTTGCTTTGAATGCTATGAATAATTGATATTTGGTGGCATTACGAAATCTTGAATGAACTCTCATTCGTAAAAATCCACGCTCATTCGTATTTGCATCCATTATAAATTCATTTTCATCATGATGATATACAGTATCTTGTATATATACGATGCTGCCAATTCTACCTGGTATATGCCAACAGTTATATCTCGTACCAATTGTATATCTAATCTTGGGAATTCATTGAAATGATCCTGTCTGAGTAATGTCCACTGACCACGTCTCATATTTAGATTTTCTGTTTCAACTCTGGCTTGAACTACATTTACTTTATTAGCCTTTTCCAACATTATATTGGCTAATTCTAGGTTGGCATCTCTCATTTGAATAAGCGGATGGTACTCATTTATTATTGCACCTGCTATTTGTAGGAAACATTTTATATTTTTAATATGTGTATCAATTTTGTGATAAAAAAATTTGAACATTGTCTTTAAATGACCATTCCATGCCTCAAATATCCATCTAGTTTTTGTAATGATTCTGGACTTGTTAGCTTCGTCAGTTAGTAGTTGTCTTTGTCCTCGAGGTAGAACAGAAGACATTTCACAATGAATGCCGATATTCTGAAGAAAATGAAGAGCATCTTGGTAGCCCCTATCTACAATAAAAATATCACCTGGATGAAACCATCTTCTCATTATTTGATTGACATCTATACTCAATTCATTCTGCAGTACGCGTGCATCATTATTTCACGAAATATGGGCCTCGAATATCCAAAATGTAACCATCAGTACCCACAATTAGATCTGGTTTGATTAAATGCGTCTCCCTTTGTGTTGAGAAGTTGCAACTTTTGTCGATGTACAAATAAGTACCATCTATATAAACTATTGCTTTTGGTTCATTGAGTTTAGGATTGTACAATTGATTCGCAAAAACACTAATATGTCGTTCTATAAATTGTTCTCTTGCTATTGCGGTAAATTCTATATTATCGGGTACGAAATGAGTCATCAAAGATTCTCGCACTTTAGTAATCACTAAACTTCTTGCCTGGCGGCTTGAATAATTGAATATGATGGTTAAAATTCCAACAGAAATACCTTGCCGGAGTTTGCATAAGAAGGGCAATAAATCTTTTTTAGAAATATGTCTCCCACCTCTATCTTGTCTTGGTACAGATACACAATGATTATATAAGTCATCAAATTGTTCTTTTGTGAGCGGAGCAATGGATTTGAATTCTTCATCAGAAAAACTATTCTCGTCTACGTAATCCAATTTACGCTTAGCGGCAATTCTGAGTTCGTTTTAAAATGATTGAAGTTCCTGACCTTTCAGAGTGTAAGGTCTATTGATATATCTTAAGCCTATCTGTAGGATGGGAAATAAAAACCCACGATCGCATCAAGATGAATTCTACAGGAACGGGTATTTTATAGATGTTCTGATTTATAAACTCGTTGACTCTGCATTCTTTTGTGAGTCTTTGAAGATCAGCTACACCATTGCAAATGAGACACGTGTGCCTTGAGGATTGTGTTAAAATATTCAATCTCAAACATCCTGGATCTTCTTGAAGGTGATGAATCTCTTGAATAATTGATCGGTTTCATGTCAAACAGATTCTATTTTCATCAATTTCTGCGACATGTGGAAGTCCCCTTTAGTCGCGTCTTTCAATGGCAATTTCTCGTTTCAATGTATTTGGTTCTCCATCGAGTCGCGCCATATTTTGTGGATTGAATATAACATCATACGTAAAACAATTCAATCGGTGACGATTTGCCATTTTTTCAATAATTGATATTATTTAAATGAGAACTTAACAGATGCAATGATTGTGAAATGACAATTCAGTATTTGTTAAACAAATAGATATGGTTGCTATAAGTCAGTCCAAACCAGATCCATTATTCTGACCAAACTAAAGTTGCAGCTAGTCCATCTCCTCTCCAAGTGTGGGTACTTTTCAAATGAACTTAGTGTCGGGATAGTATACATGACTTAGAGTGAACATTTTATGGCATAAGCTTACAAATGGAAAGTGTGAGTCCATATTTTTTAGTAAAAAAAAGCATTTATATGAGATTATATTGGCCACAAATGGTTCATAGCAGGCTACTAAACATATATTCCTTTCCATATACAGGAAGTTTCCATTACCAATAAATCGACATTTTACCAAATTGAGGTGTGAATTCGAATAACTAGTATGTTTGCGAATTGGTAGTTTTGCTAGTCATTGGTGGGAAGTCGATTTTGTGGTTTATTCTAAAATTCCATATGCAACATTTATCTAGAATCTAGAAATTCTCCAAGGAATATTGCAATTGATTGTTGTTACGCGAAAGTGATACACTCTGTATAGGTACGAAATATGATTCAATGATTTTGTTTTATTTTTTGATATTTTGCGAGATTTTTTACTTTTACTCGAGTCGTTCTACTACTCGTAGTATATATAGGTTTATACATATCATTCAAAATATTCCAGAGAAAATTGTTTAAAATCTTTCAACAGATGTGTGAAGAAAACATATTTGTGGAAATTTTTCAATAAAATCAATATCAAACATACCTAATTACTTCGAGGAAATTATCAGTAAAGAACACTAGTTTTTGATCCACCCTGTATATTTTATGTGCTTGCAGAGTGAACTTTCACCGTGAACGATCGAGTTTGTAACCGACTTTTCCGGAATTTCAGGCATTTGGATATATCAATAAGCAGGACCGGTGCAGTTTCATGAGAAATACATAATAGATATGTCAGTTTGATTCAGGAGATGCTAATATCATCAATTGAAATTGGTATCCTACAAAATATCTGAAAATGAATGAAATTCCAACGCTTAATTTTTTGGAAATCACTGAAAAACTTTTGCTATCTTTGGATTCACCCTGTATATCTTCTGTACGTGCAGGAATCATTGTTCTCTATAGTGTATTTAAATCGGCCGTATGAACAATAGATGCATAGTCGATTTGGTTTATATGTTCAAAAAAGTATCTTCACAATGGCCATTTGAAATTTTGGAAAAGTTATCTTTAGCACCCTTTATAATCCAAACTATTGAATTTAGACTAATTTAGAGCGGTGGTGCAATGGAGACATTTGATCAGCATCACCGAAAGCCAATTTCCCATTGATGCAGTACAAGGTCCTTTCTAAAGTTAACAAAATATGAGAAATCGAGTAAATATTGTCACCATTTTTATCATTGATATTTCACATTATCAGTTTTCTGACTGACGAAGATTTTACAAGGTTTTTTTTTAAAATGACGCAATTTGTTTATAAAATATTTCTAAACAAATGGATAAATTGAATATTTTTCAAAAATTGTTTTTTTGCATTAGGTTGCTAAGAGTTTATTAGAATAAACAAAAATTCCTATTTTTATTTAATTGTTTATAAAAGTTTTTTTATTATTTAAATAATATATTAGAATTTTTTTTTTTTAAATTAATAATTGGTTATTTTCTAATAAGTTTTTTATCAATAATGTAATTGTTTATTTACTTAACAATTAGTTATAAACAAAGGATTGACATTATATTTTTTTAATCATAATAAACTCTTTACAACCTAATCCAAAAAATCAATTTTTGAAAAATATTCAACGTCATTTGTTTATAAATATTTTATAAACGAATAACGTATTTTTTTTGAATGTAAAATGCCTTTGTCAGACATAAAGCTGATAATAATGTGAAATATCAATTTAAAAAATTACAATATTTACTCGATTTCTCATATTTTGTTAACTTTAGAAAATTATAATTAATAAAATAATCACCTTTTATACAATTTTATATCGTGATATTATTGGGTACACATGTAAAATGTGCTCCAGGAAGCAAAAAAATTATGGAGGAATTCTGTGAACAATTAGGTTTTTAAAAAAAACTACTTTATTAAAATTCAATGAAATTTTTTTTTTCTAACAAAATTACATTCTTTCAATTGTTCAGATGATACTATAATTTTTTTGAATTTTAAACTTCATATTTAATAGTATAAAAAAACATTTTATGTGCATTGCTCTCTCGAGAGGTGCTGTACTCCTGCACCTATTTTCAACGTTGAATTAAAATTATAAATAATTGTGACAGAGTTCCGGGACTTTTTCATGGGAAATTTCCCCCTCTTCAAGAACTTGTTTTTTATTTTCTCTATCATCAATAGTTTCTGAGCAATTACCAAAAAACTAAGGCCATTTTATTTTTTTTTGTCAAAAATTGCAAATTTTTGTCGGCGGAAAAATCTAAAAATACATCTTTCTCAGAATCACATCCCGAATCGAATGAGCCATCGCTCATATTTTCAGTAGACTTGGAACTATTTTTCGCAGTAAACTCACTGCTCCAAGTATACTAATGAGAACATGCCTAGCGACAATAGCGGACACGACGTTTTAGATTTGAGTAGAGATGTGGTGGCCATTCCATCAATTTAATTATAATTATCCCATTAGCCCCATTACCCCCACCCCCCTTAAATACGCGCTTGTCGGAAAAGATATGAGAATAGTCAAGTATTCAAAAACAAAAGTATGAAGAGAAAATATAACGAAGTGTTCAAAAATCAGCAAGAAATTTAATTGCATCTGCCTTAAATATATTAATTGGAATGAATTATAAAATGAGTGTAATTGAATGTAAGTTCTATATTATATAGATCTCCAAAGTCAAATGTGAACATATTTCCCAGTAATGTACGGGAACTTCCATATAAACTTCACAGGTGAAATAGCAGTTACTCGATAAAAAAAAATGTTAAATTCTTCCAATTTGTCAATGTACGTGAAACAATCTACTCGACACTCTCAGCCACTACTATAGACTATGTTTGCCTTAAATTTGTTGAAGGAGGTACTCAAACTCTAGTTATCCCACAGCTATTATTACATATATTTCATTAGATGTTGAGAGAAAAGTCATAAGTAAGAGGCAGAGTTATGGTAAGCTTTACACAAAAATCAACTTTACCAAGTTGGGACTCAATGCAGATAAAATTAATTTGTTTGATGTTTTGCTATCCGATGAACCCCTAGACATATTGCATAATATTTTGATAGAAGTTTCCAAACAGAGCTTCCCAAAGCAGAACATCAAATATAAAAAACCTGTATAACAAAAGGTAACAAAACCTCTGTTAAAATATAAGGGCTTTTCATTTTATTAGGAAAATACACGGATAGCGCAATCTTTCATATCTTCTTCAATAACTGTCAAATAATCTATAAAAATACTATTAAATATGCAACTGAAAAGAATCAATAGCTCCAAATTAAATCAAAGACAACTGAGACATTGTAAATGAACTAAGACTGAAACAAACAGAATTCCATTGGGCATATACATTGACCGAAATATTCTTAATGAACCGAAGAAAAACCAACTGGCCAAATCACAGAGAGGAACTCAGGAAAAATAATCTAAAAGATGTCAACATCAATCCACACAATACTCATGACAATGAGGAAACCTCCGTAATTTTGCAAGAGGCTATACTAACCTCATATCACAATAACTGCACTTTGAAAAGCAGACAAACAAAAGGTAAGGTGAGCTGGTTGACAACCGAACTCGGGAAAAAACGCGCAAGCTATTCAATAGAGCGAAAAAATCTGGGGAGTGGGAAGAATACTATCAGAATACACTTCCCAGGATCCAACGTCGTTACAACTGATCCCTGCAACGAGACCTCTGTAAACCATCTACCCAGGGTGAAAGTGGCAGCCCAGATGATAGTACCAAAAGTAGTATGGGCAATAAATTCTTTCAACCCATATCTGTTCTACTCCAGCAGGGTATAGAAGATCTATCACCAGTACTATGCAGACTGTGAACTTTGCCAAATGTGTCAATTTGAAAACTTCCCACTCTTAATATCTTCCTTCCAGTAAATAATATGAGGAATCGAAAAACAGGAATCGAAAAACAGTTTTATTTTCAAGGGGGACACTTTCAATGAATATTTGTAGCCTTTGTCGTTCAACCCCTTACCCTTAAAATCTTAAATGGAAGAGGGGTCAAGTGGCACATCATTTTGATGGGCGTTTAATTCTCTTTCCAATGGTACCCTGACTTATTATTTTTTTATGAGCAGGTTCCGAAAAATAGCGTTCTGAACTTACAGAAGTAATTTGAACTTGCCTGCACTGAGATGCATGGTTTTCAGGTTATTATTTAAACAAAAATTATTGTATTGAGTCTCCTTTTAGTAGAACTGGTTAGAAGATTAGGTGGTACCTTTCCAACCCTTTATCAGGGGCAACATTAGCCATTAGCTCCAAAAAATTTACATCAAAGGGTAATCTAATAGTAAAATGTAGATGGTAGGTAGTTCCGTTTATTAAATGCTGGATTTTTAATTCTCATCTCTGAAATTCCACAAATAGCCTTCATTTTTTGCTACTTCTGCTGTAAAAAACCTTCTGTTTTTAAGCAAAAAATTGTTCAGCAAATTTTAACGATTTGGTAGTATTGTTAATGCAGTTTTACTTATTGGGCTGTGATAACTAATAAGTGTATAACATTGTGAAAATGGTTTACATTCTTCAAGAAAGAATTGAAATGATTTTAAATTATGGAGAGGTTGGAAAGTGTGCACGAAGGGCGGCATTTCTTTTTAATGAAAGAAATCGAAATTGTTATGTAAGTCACCGGTTTGTGCTTGATTTGGTGACAAAGTTTTACGAAACTGGTTCGGTAAAAAATAAAAAAAGAAATAACCCCAGAGTACTAAATGAAGAAGCTCAAATTGGAGTTTTGGGAATATTTGCTGCAGAGCCCACTAGCTCCTTACGATCAGTAGCAGAACAGACGGGAATGTCATGCGAGACTGGTAAGAAGAGCACTGGAAAAGCATTAATTTCATGCATATAAAATGCAGATTCTTCAAGAGCTCCATGAGGATGGTTATGATAGAAGAATAGAATTTTATGAAACCATGTCTCATCGAGTCAATGCTATCCCTAAACTTTTGTTAAACATCTGTTTCAGCGATGAATCTTCATTTTTTCTGAATGGCAATGGTAGTAGACAAAATTGTCGCTATTGGAGTGACGAAAACCCGCATATTTTTCGAGGACATACACAACACCCACAAAAAAATTTTTTGAGTTGTTATTTTTGGAAATGCCATTATTGGTCCTCTATTTCTTGAAGAAAACTTGACTGGCAATCTGTACCTTGATATGCTTGAAGAGACTATCGATCCTCTTATAACTCACGAGCTAGAAACTCAAATTGATGCAGAAGATAATGTACTTTTCCAGGAGGATCTGTTACATTTCCAGCAGGACGGTGCTCCACCTCATTATTTTCTTCCCGTCCGACAGTGGTTAAACGAGAGATTCCCGGATAGATGGATTGGCAGAAGGAGAGCAGTTGAATGGCCTCCGAGATCACCGGATTTAACAGATTTCTTTCTTTGGGGACATCTTAAATCCGTTGTTTATAAAACACAACCTGCTGATATTGATGAACTTAAAAGATGAATTACAGCAGCATGCCGGTCAATTCCCGGTGAAGTTTTCCGAAATGTTAGAGGCGTTCGAAAACAGACTTTATTACTCTTTAGAGAAAAATGAACAACATTTTGAACGGTTTATAAGATGTTCGAAATTTCTTTCTCGCAAATTAAAAGTTTTTTTTGTAAAAGGAAAATAACCAACAAATAAAAAATCACACGTGTAGAATAGATGTAGTCCTGTTGGAACAGTGGAACGGTGCCACTTACTCTTCTAACCATTTCTATTAAAAGGAGAGTCAATACAATAATGCATCTAAGTGCAGGTAAGTTCTAATTACTTCTGTAAGTTTAGAATGCTATTTTTCGGATCCTGCTCATCAAAAAATAATAAGTCAGGGTACCATTGGAAAGAGAATTAAACGCCTTTTGAAATAATGTGCAACGACTTGACCCCCCTTCCCTTTTATGTAACATCTACCCCTCCTAAGGGGTTGAACCACAAATATTCATTGAAAGTGTCCCCCTTGAAAATAAAATTGACCTGTTTTTTCGATTTCTCATATTATTTACTGGAAGGAAGAAATTAAGGGTGGGAAGTTATCAAATTGACACCTTGTATATACAAGGTGTCCCTGGACTCCCTCTTTTCCTCTCGAGAATGTATAGATCGGGTCAAAATATCACCAGTACTTCATATAACTTTTGTTCCTGAAAGCATTCGTTACCAAGTTACGGGCCCTCAAAGTTACAAAATGAAAAATGTTTTTCTTTAATAACTTTCAAAGTGAATATTCAAAATCATCTAAATTTTGGTGATTGACTAAACAAATGAATTCCTTCGATGAGCTTTCATGCAGGAGTCAAATGTTTTGCTACAAAGTCAGGAATGGACTACCCCCGATGGTCCACACCCCAAAACTTTGAAATGACTGGGATTTGTCAATATGTTTTAACAAAACAAGTATTGTTAAAATTTTAACGTGTAGTATGACAATCAACTAATAACATTTTACCATGTTTTGGAAGTGTTATTAGTTGTGTTTGTATATGTGATGTATATATTTGTATTTATGAGTAAGTATTTTTATTATTAATTATTAATAATTGTTTAATTGTTTATGTCCCTTTCACAAAGCTTTGTCAACAAGAAACTATCTTAGACAATAAAGTATATTTTGATTTGATTTGAGGTTACCTGGACAATTTCCTGAATAAAAGTACTCGTGTGGAAAATCGATCGGAGCAACGATTTTTGATAAAAATGAATTTTTGTTCGACGACATCCAACCTGAGATGTCTACCATTATTCGAAAAGAAAATTTGTAATGAAAATAGAAATGATAGGTACAATGTTCATAACGAATTTTTATCATGCAAACACGTTTACCTTACAAAACTCATGGTGTAAATAATCAATCGCAAGCCTCAAGACCAAACAGAAATGCAAAATCCGCTACAAAAACTGCTCGATATGACCATCGTCTCTCTCAATACATTTTCTTAGTCGGCGCAAACACCCTCTCTGCACTTGAAATAGCATGCCAGGGTCGTTTCGTATGGCTTCACAATGTAATGTAATTCTATTCAACAAGGCATCTCTGGAGTGAATAGGTGTAGCATAAACGAGACTTTTTAGATGCCCCCACAGAAAGAAATCCAATGGATTTAAAACCGGAGACCGCGGTGGCCATGAATATGCCATATCAATAAAAGTCATATCCTCTCTTTGCTTATCCAGGAACCAATTGGCATATTCCAGTCGTGCTGGAAAATCTTCAGGTGTCATGGCATGTACCTTCTGGATGTGATATGGGTGGAGCAGTTGTTCCCTAATTATTCTATGAATAGTGGACTTGGATGTATGGAACTGTTCTGATAGGTTTCTGATGCTCATTGAAGGATCATCAACAACAGCTTCCAAAATATTTTCCTCCAATACAACGGTACGCACAGCCCTAGGAGCGCCCTCACCACCTCGTTTTGGCAAAACTGAACCTACAATAATATCGAAATAAAACAACTGGCTCCAATTAATTATCCATTAGACATACCTGTCTCCCTCAAGCTGCGATCGACACGCTCGAACGTTTCTCTTGCCGGTAACGTTCAATTGGGAAAATGCTCGGCACACAGACGACGGGCTTCTGCAGCATTACCAAATGCTCCTCTATACAATGCATGCATATCTGCATATTCGTTGAATGTAAACTGTTCGGCCATATCAAAACACTTCAAACTGCCCTATTAGAATATTGACAATACAATGACAACGCACCACTCAACAAAACAAAATCACGTTCCAGCTGTCATTTTTTATCCACACTAATTTTATTTCTTTCTACAAGGTGTTTTTGTCAACATCTATGGAAGAAATGGAACATAAATTTATTCACCGGGTATTTTTCACCTATTCATGTGCAGCCGTTTTTGTAGTTTATTCGTTTGCTTTTTATTAGTTATGTGTTCCGATGTGGGTTTTTTCAGCTAAATTTATCTTCGAGTTAAAGATTTTCTCCCATGAAATTATACTTATCAGTGAAACTCCTCGACATTTAAGCTGTGAATACGAATTTGCAACATCCAAATGTTGAGTTTCATGATATTCAGATAACACAACACGAAACGTGCTTATTCCATGCGTACATACAAAATATGGACTAAATTCGATATTTCATAGTGGAGTAGCTTGTTAGTTCAAAAACACCACGAATCTACATAACTTGATATTTCATTTAAATAAAATATCTACATTGTGAATGAAACTTTCAACTAGGTACTGTACTTTTTGTTTACGACTTTATTTTAGCATATTTTGTATTATCCCTGTTATAAATGTTGCTGAATTAACGTTAGCATTAGTATTTCTACTGTGAAAATTATTCATTTCAAATAATGGTGGACGATCGGGTTTGATGTCGTCGAGTAAAACAGCATTTTTATTAAGAATCGTTGCTCCGATCAACTTTCCACACGAGTACTTTTATTCATAAAATTGTCTACGTAACCATATTTTGTTGAAAACTATTGAAAAATTATCTGTCATTTCAAAGTTTTGGGGTGTGGACCATCGGGGGTAGTCCGTTCCTGACTTTGTAGCAAAACAACTGACTCCTGCATGAAAGCTCATCGAAGGAATTCATTTGTTTATTCAATCACCAAAATTTAGATGATTTTGAATATTCACTTTGAAAGTTATCAAAGAAACACATTTTTCATTTTGTAACTTTGAGGGCCCGTAACTTGGTAACGAAGGCTTTTAGGAACAAAAGTTATATGAATGGTGATATTTTATACATTCCCGAGAGAAAAAGAGGAAGTCCAGGGACACCCTGTATATATATATATATATATATATATATATATATATCTTTGACTGTGACTAATGAAAACTCATTTGTTTGTCATGATTATCAATATTTCGTTGGTTTTTATGAATCAGGAGAAATCTAAAAGAGCAAAAACAAAGGACATAATATGACGAACAATAATACTAATTACAAAACATGGAGTTTTATTATATATAAATATATATATATATATATATATATATATAAATAATAATTAATATGAATGAAAATTTAATTTCTTTATTGCATCAACTGAGTTTCTGTCGATTTTAAATATATAACACGCTCACAGTCTGGGCCTCTTTCGTGGCCCACTTCATACGGTCGGATTTTGGAACAGTACAGTACAAATGTCTAGGAAATGAGATCAGCTATGTGATAGTCAGAACCCAATATGCCTTCTTCTTCGCACAAGGTGGGCTGGTTCCGAAGAACCCCGTGCACGTAGGCCTTTCTATTTGGACCCATTGTGCGCCCACTTGTTCTGAGAAAATCATCTGGGCCTGCCAATTTCTTTGACAAAATTCAGCAACTTCCTCTCCTCCTCCTCTCCCTCTGGAGCACCAAAGCTGGGCACTCAGTGAGGATGTGCGACCATCTACATAGGGGATCATCTGTGATCCCGATGAGCTCCATGTGCCTGTTCATGTGATTGTGTCCCGTTAGGAGCCCAGTCACAGTCTTGATGTCCCGTCTGTTAAGTGACAGGATCATCTCTTTAGACATTTTTTTCGATGGCCCCTTTATGTGGAGCTTTGATTGCCTCATGCCTGGCGCCTCTTGCAATGTTTTAAAGAACTGCTTTTGTAGCAGTTCCTCCATATTTGAGATTGCCAGGCTGCTGGGTATTCCTAAGATAGGTTCAGGTCCGACTGGGTTCTTTCCCGATCATATCTAGGGTAATCTGTCTGCATCCTCGTTCCCGGGGACACCTGAGTGTCCCGAGACCCATATGAGGCTGACTTTGCTTGTTTTCAATAAACTTTCTAGGGCGTTTCTACACTCGGCAGTAGGTCCTCGACTTTTATTGTCGAGGTTTCCATTCCTCCCTTGTGGGAATGGTTATATTGGGTCCTTTTCTGAAATCCAGAACAGGCGGGGTACTGTCTCTTTCCATTAATAGGACTGGACATCTTTCCTTTGGCCTGTTCCAAATAGCTGAGTGTCCATGGTACCGATCCATTGGCTTGCCCCTTTGAGACTGTATGCAGCACTCTCATGGCTTCATGCTCAATGACAAGGTGCAGAGGTAGTCCTAGTAGAGCTCTATTAGGCGTCGTCCTCATGGCACCTGTTATACCTAGACAAGCCAGTTGTACTTTATCAAGTTCATTTCTGGACTTGCCCTTTGTGGTACCGGTCCACCAAATGATGGATCCGTACGTTAGTGTCAGGCGAAAGATCGCCGTGTATATCTAGTGTAGGGTTGGTTTTGGGTGTCAAGCCCCACGTGTTGCCGAAGGCTCTTCTGCAGTAGGAGCAGGTAGCAGTCTTGGTTCGATTTTCAATCTGTTCGTTCCAGGTCAGCTTGGAGTCTATGATGACTCCAAGGTATTTGGTCGTTGCTTTATACGGAAGCTGTCTTTCTGAGATCAGTATCTCTGGAAGAGTTCCTATTTTGCGTTTTTACTGAAGAGTACCAAGTCCGCTTTTTCTGGGTTGACTCTCAGCCCACCGGCAGAACACCACTGTTCTACTCTGCCAAGAGCTGTCATAATGTTTTCTCCTAGCAGGTTTACCGGTTGGTCTTGGGTCAAGGTCATATTCCTACTATTCCTTTCATATGCGGAGGCTCTTTAGGAAGAACCTCCTTGGGAGGCAGAAGGTCCAGCTCTTTGTGGGTCTGGGGCCTCTGTTGAGGAGGTCGCCAGCCTTTTCATCTGTTCCTTCTTTTTCTTGCGGCCCCACATAAGTTGGACCTTTTCTCCCTTATCCACGCTTTTGGTTGGGCTTGGTCTGTTACCGAAGCCCGTTGCCGTTTCTCGGCTTCATTCAAAGGGTTCTGAGGGGGGTTTGGGTGAGGTGGTAGGAAGGTGTTGGTGGTGGAGGCGATGGAGTCCCTCGTCATTGGGGTGTTTACTAAGGTCGCTGGTGGAGTGACCTCAGGGGAAGTATTGAAAGAGTGCTCCGAGTCTCTGGTCCTTGTTCAGGTCCATAGGGAGTTCGGGAGGGGAGTTCCCTCCGGTAGGATTGAGGGTCCCTGGTTGGTTCCCTCAATTGCGGGTTGGGGTGTTCCCTCAGTCCGCCGTCTTGTTTCTTTTTGTTTTTTCATGTTATTCCCACGAGTGATGGGGTCTTTGCTGTCGCCCACTGCAGAGCCACTTGAGGGGGAAGGCCTTCTTATTCTGGAAGGCGGCCTGGTATCTCAGAAAACTCGCTCATGATATTTACTACCCCAAGTGCCACCCTGCCCTATAGCGTGGTCAAACCTTGACTTTGGGGGGATGTTTTTCGACTTCCCAGTCTAGATCCGCCGTGTTCTGTCAAAATCGGGGCCTCCTCGTAAAGGATGCGGCTCTTCACCGAGCACGGACGGTCTTGGTTCATTCGACCCTGGATCAGTATGGAGTAATGTGGAGCCAAGTCCCATCCGCCCCCGATCCCCTCCAGACGTCATCTGCGCCGGTCCGCCCCGCCACACCCATTCCAGGAAATGTGCGCGGTCACAACTTACCCAAATTGAATGGGATTTTTCTGAATATTGAAAAATCTACGACAATAAAACATCTGATTTTGAACATCCTGTTCATAATATCGAACAAATAAATCAGGAGTGTTGTTTTCCCCTTCATATGGCTTTATCTTTCATTAAAATATGCCAGTCGGGCAATTTGAGCCACTCCTACTGAGAAGGAATCTTTCATTTAGAATCCTATCGAGCTAGGAGAATTGTATGGAGTGTTTCCTTCTGTCACTAGGTGTCGCCGGTTAAAAGTTATCTTTTCCGACGCACCTAAAGATGTTTTAAGCTTGATGATGATTTTATTTATGTTGTGTCTCGCTTCGGCCAAAGCTCTCCGGATCTCTGGCTGGTGACTACTCCATACTGATGAGGGCCAAAAAGCCTGAAACCGGTATGCGGATTGTTAGGCAGACACGACATGAATTTATCTGGGGTCTTGGAACCCTGCCTCTCAGATCATGCTGGTCAATATATAAGAATTGATGTAATACCCAATAATTCAGTCAATCACACTTACAGTAGGAATATTACAAATTCTGGATTCAAATTATTCAATGAGGAATTATCTCAGATAAATTGGAGTGATATGAAATTAAATTCTGATGTTGACTTTGTAGCTTCCTTTATGATCTCATGTTTTCATGGGCTAATAGAGAAAATATTTCCACTAAAAAAGAACAAATTTAATAAAAACAGACAGCTGGTGCCTTGGTTCAACAACGATCTGAGATCACAAAGGAACACACTGATGAGTTTAAAAACTGTATGTGATTCTACCAAAAACCCACGAGACATCAACATATTTAAGTGTTACAAAAAACACTATGAAAAACAGTTAATTTTAACTAAAAAAACAGCTTAGGATAAGTATCACTCACATGCTGAAAATAATCGAAAGCAAGCTGGCGCTTGATAAATTTCGAAAGGAACAATTCTAAGTGTAAATGCGACACTTCAACGGACAAACTATCGTCTGATGATTTCATTGATTTTTTTCCAACGTGGCCGAAGATATAATCAAATCTTTACCACATGTACCCACCACAACATTCCTAAATTACAAAAAATTTCCCGCTCCATCTTCCTCATTTTTCATGCAGTCTGTAACAATTTCTGATGTCAGAGAAGCTATCTTATCTCTGAAAAACTCAAGATGCCTAGATATCCATGAACTTAGTAGCAGAATCTTAAAAGAAACTATTGATACAATTGCAGAGCCTCTAACAAACCTAATTAATCAAATTTTCGTAACTGGTAAATTTCCAGATATTTTCAAATATTCCAAAATCATTCCGCTTTTCAAAAAAGGGAATAGGGATGAAACTGATAATTATAGACCCATTTCTATCATCAGTATTTTTTCGAAACTGATTGAAATAATCTTAAAGCAAAGATTATCCAAGTACTTCGAAGACAGCATGTTTTTTAGTAATGAACAATTTGGCTTTCCAAATAATCATTCAACAACAAGTGCAACAATGAGGGTGGTTGAGCAAATAGTTGGGGGTCTTGAACAGGGAAATCATGTGGGTATTACTCTCTGCGATTTATCTAAAGCTTTTGATTGTGTTTCCCATGAAATCCTTCTTGAAAAACTCAGCTACTACGGAATCAGAGGTATCACTCTCACACTTATTGAATCGTATTTGACATATCGTTTCCAAGCTGTATTTTTCAATAACGAATTGTCCAGTTTTAGAGACGTTAAATTTGGTGTCCCACAGGGTTCGGTCCTGGGCCCACTGTTGTTTGTAATTTATATTATTGATCTTCCTTCCTTCTTGGCCCCAAACGAAAGTGTTCTATATGCAGATGACACTACTTTAATTTATTCTCATGAGGAATATAATTCCCTAGAAAGCGTATCGGAAGAAATTGAAGAGAAAGCTGAACAGTGGTTCATAGCTAACAAGCTGAAATTAAACAACAATAAATCACAAAACTTGATAATCTCTACCAGGAAACCCATCCCAGAGGATAAAAATGTGAAGCTACTAGGATTCATTTTGGACGATAAGCTAATCTGGACCGAGCACGTCAGGCAACTTAATTTGAAACTGTCGCTCTCTTTTCTGTATTCGACAACTCAGACATTGCACAAATATAAACACCCTGAGATCAGTTTATTTTTCTTTATTCCATTCTCATCTTAATTATGGCATTGTAGTTTGGGAAACTCATCTGCAGTTTCTAGCGTTTTCCGACAACAAAAAAAAGCTATTAGAATTCTGTGCAATGCAAAATATAGAGAAACCTGCCGACCACTGTTTAAAAATTTAAAAATCATGACTCTTCCTTCCATTTACATTTGGAATACTTTGATAGAAATTCACAAAAGAATTCCCACATTAATAACACAATCAGACATTCACCAACACAACACCAGAGGTACAGATATAATAAGAGGACCTAGACATAGGCTCAGTAAATCCCAAAATAATTCACTGAATTTGAACGTCTACAACATTCTTCCAGGGGAAGTTAGAAAATTAGGAACATTTGCTTTCAATAAAACAATAAAATTATTTTTGCTCGAAAACCCCTTCTACTCTCTTGAGGAATATGTTAAATGTGTAAGACAAGGTGTAACTATGCTCAGGGAATCATGACTTGTCAATAACTTTTCAATTATTTTAAATAATTGATGATATGATTAATTGACCTATGCTCAAGTTCTTGTATATGATGTCCATTATGTCTGGAATAACATATTAATTCATTTATTATTATTATTATTATTATTATTATTATTATATTATTATTATATTCATTTTATTTTATTTATTTATTTACACATATTTTGACAAAAACTTTTTTACTACTTGTGAACTACAATTTTACTATTTTTGTAACTGTGACCTGTCATAAATGTATTTTGTGTACATAGCATGATTAATAAAGTATCTGTCTATCTTATTTAAACATAATCGAGCTAATCAGAAAAAAACATTTGCGAACAATATCCATTTATATGGAAGTTTGCATGGATTGTCAGGTGAATATCATTCAACGTTCTGTGTGGTATTTGCTAGGAAAGTAGTTGTTTTTCGCCTGTCGGTCTACCAATTGTGTTTCAATTTATATTGAACCTTTTGTGAAGACAACTTTGTGTGCTTTATGCATTTCATTTCATATCTTATCCCCCTTCATATGGCTTTTTCTTTCGTTATATATCTTAGAGATAGCCTGTTTTGTTTCCAAGAATAAATCTGCCTTCGACATAACTCGTTAAAACCATCAATATGATACCCGACATAAAAATGTATTACTTCCAAGCAAACATGTTACACGATTATACCAGAAGAGCCTTTTCTATAATGGATGTAATAAAGTTTTTAATAATCTACCCACACATAGGACATAAGGTCATTTCAAAAGTTCAAAATCGAACTGAAGTCATTATTAGTAGGGAAGTCGCTCTATTCTCTGAACGAATTTTCCTCAAAGTGAACAATGTGCATGTCAATTTTTCATTTTCATAGTCAGACACTATTTCTGTAAAAACAATGTGATACCTGTATTAACAATGTTTTAATGAAATAAAGAATACTATTATTGTTTCATTGAAGTATCATAGTCTCTCGATGAACGAAATTTACAATGGCGCTCTCTATCCGAAAATGGCTGGACTAAGAAATCAATAAGAGTGTTGGTAAAGAAGGAACTATTTCTCGCTTTGGGTTTGAATTTGGTTATTCCCCGCCCATTTCGTATTTCAAGTTAATGTTAACGAAATTGTCTGGAGATTCGCTTTTAATCGGAAGTTGAACTATTTTCATGGGTCTTTCGTTTGAAATAATTTATTGGCGTATTTCCTTCAATTTTCGACAAAAAAAATCTCAATTTTCGACAAGAATTCAATCTCAACATTTTCAATTAGAACTCTAATGCTTTCTGAGTTCACCTACTAAATTTGAATTCTTAAAGTGTAACCGTTTCTCGATGCAACCTTGAAATGAAAATACACTACATTGAACGCCCACCTTAAGAAGCACTATGGGCGAAAATTGCTTCAATGGTGTGGCCATTATGAGTATGCACAGTAAACTTACAATATTTTCATAATAAAGTGTCCGAGAAGTTTACAAAAAACCCCGGAAGATTATGTTTTAGTTTAATCAAAAAAGGGTCTCGACCGCTTTATTATTGAAATTTTGTAACTCATTCATCATGGCCAGACCATTTGAGGCAATTTTGTCCCAAAGTCTTTTTATTTAATTTTTCTAATAAATATTATTTCTTATTGCAATCGCCGTAGGCTGTAGGTATAAGTAAGACTTGACTTGTAAGTAAGACTTGACTTGAGTTTTTTCC
Organism: Gonioctena quinquepunctata; assembly: GCA_018342105.1. Lineage (NCBI taxonomy): Eukaryota > Metazoa > Arthropoda > Insecta > Coleoptera > Chrysomelidae > Gonioctena > Gonioctena quinquepunctata. The sequence continues at coordinate 357,037 of JAFIRS010000414.1, forward strand.
ACTTTTTTATTGTAGACATCCTGAATGAATGATGCAGAATGAAAGATTATTTTAACTCAAATTTGTATATTTTTGAATAAAAATCAATACAATTAATACTTTATGAAAATTTGGTTCATATATACTTTTACATAATTTTTATTTACAAACTAACTACATTATGGACAGAAATATATAAATATAGCATGTTTCATTTTGGATGGCAGTCATAGACAATATTTTTTGTAGCAAATCGAGAAAAATAAGCAAACCAGCTTCTTTGACAATATTTCATCACATTTATTTGTAGATAAATAACAAATAAAATATATAATTATGTGTATAAATTTGTATAATTTATCAAAAGGAAGATATCTTCAGTTACTATCACACCTGCCTTTGCCATACAAACTGAGACATCGAATATGTATACATATATAATATATAAACTTTTTCTTGTAATAAACATACTCTAATTGTCTAAAATAAAAGAATTGGAGCCAGTATAATCGATTCTCTCATCAAAATTTATCAAATCTTTTTTTAAGGATTTTTTCTTTCTAGAACAGTTCTTGAAAGAACAATACAACCAACATATTGAAAATAATAAAAATACTGATTCCTAGGTTATTACATTTGCGAGTTGCGTTTCTTTCGGACAAACAAATCTCTTAATCGATGCGACATATTTTTGGAATCTGGTGAACTCAACGGTCTTGATGAAGAACTTTGCCAGTCCTGTCTCTGAGATGAGTTTCCATAGGTATCTAAACAAAAAAGGGTTTCATTATTAATTGCAAAAAATATTGAAAATCAAGAGTGGAGTTCACAATGACAGTATTTTTTCATTTATGAATGAATTTGATCAAGAACACAATGTGTCTTTCAAGAAAAGCGATACCTCCGGTGGTGGAAATTCACAATGCATTCGTTAGAATCTCAAAGATTAAGGGCTATGAATCAGGAGGAATGGACAATGAACTGTAAATAACATGATACTCAGACTCATTAGGGATATCAACAAAAAAAGTTATTATGCTGGAAAACTTCCAATTACTATCACGAACTCAGCATTCACTCACAATTCTGTGAATGAAAAGACTGAGACATTCCATGTTATGCTGTTAGCTCCACTAGCTGTCAAATTACATGTCATGTGTCAAATAAACTGTATGCTATTTATGGTTGTATTTTATTGCAATTTATTGGTGAATCGGATGAAGTATTTTTTGTGATAATTAATGTACTCATAACACATGCTCATATCTGCTAGGTATCTTTGAGGATTCCATGAAAATGAAATTTATTGAATTCAATTTTTAAACAAATTTATAATCCAACCCTAAGCCTGGATTTTAGGAAGAGGGAACTTGGATAGTGCCGATGTTGTTAAATCCTTAGAGCTAGTGATGAACCTTTGAGATTTTTTGTGTTTGTAAATTTGTATGATGGAAATTCGAACAAACTAAGACAATGGAAGTTTCCAAAAAATGTTTTTATTGTAATTTATCAGGAACTAGTAGCCAAGCCACGACACTCTGCTGAACTTGACCAAGAGTATTCATAAATGAATAAATCGATGGGAAATTGATTCTATTATATACTATTACACACAATCATGATCTTCAAAATTACCATCAGCACCATAAATCAATCAATCAATAGTTTAGGTGTAAAAAAGAAAATAAACAGACAACTAGGGTATTCCACTTAGATTGAAGAAATTAAATATGAATGCCGCTTCAATAATTAAGTAATCAGTAAAACTACACTTCGTACAGACATACATTGATGAAATTATGTATTCTCATTACTTTTTGTATCATTGAGAATTACACTTCAATATAAAAACGATGAAGCCTTTTCTTTAATCGGTGAATTACCCAGTTCTAGATAAAGCGAATTTTATAGTGGAGGCGAGTAAAAGAAGAGCTGGAAAATAAATCGAGTTAGTGGAAGAAGTGCCAAATTATTGTTTTATCAACAGTGTCCAACATGCAAAACTAACCGTATACATTTCCACTGTTTTCAGGTGTACTCATCCTGGGCCCATAATTATTTGGAGGTTCTGTCATTGGAAGGGGTGGTGGACTCTCCCCTAAATTAGTGGATTTAATAATTTACTCTTGGGTGAAAGTTAGTTACATTAAATTATTGAATGGTCAATTGTAAAGATTTCTACTAGATGGGTTTGTGTTGGAACTTTAGATTTGTCTAGAAAAACTGGAAGAACCCTGTTTATTTTTTGAATTATTTTAAGGAAATAATTGCTACCACTAGAAATAACTTGAAATGGATCTCAATATATTTTGCTTTTCCTGAGGGTAAAATCACCACTTATAATACATCATAACTAGAAAATGTATGATAATTATTAATCATTTAATTCCGCAACGGTAATTCCTCCTAACACTCAAATGGCTAGTTTCAATTATAAATAATTATAAGATTAATTCAAATAATTTCTCACAAAAAATTAGAAACAAAAATGTCCTCTGTTTTCAACTGACTGAACTGAAATAGCAAATATACATTAAGAGGGAGTTTCTATACAAATATGACAGCCCATGTCTATAATCTAAAGCTATTATATCTTTCGGTTTCATAAAATCTATGCAGTTAGGAGACTAAATCTAATTCATCATAACATAAGAGTAGTTTGATGAATTTTTCACAAAAAATTAGAACAAAAATGTCTTGTTTTCAACCGACTCAATTTGAAATGCATTAAGACGGAGTTCCTCTCAGTAGTGGGTATCTACAGATTTGACACAATACTTGGGCATGAGCTAAAGCTAATATCTCTTTCAAACGATTTCTGTTTCATAAGATCGTGCAGTTAGTTTTTTGTTTTGAAAATATCCATGTTTTGTCACAAGAATATATAGTATTGTCACATAATTGCGCTACTCATACAAATTTGTAAAAATATATTGAAATACCATATATTCTTTTGACAAAACATGGACATTTTCAAAGAAAAAAGTATTTGCATGGATTTTATGAAACATAAATTGTTTGAAATAACTACTTCGAACAGGAAGTTCCTCTTAATTTATTGTAATTGGCATATCTTATTAACAAAATATATTGAAATAAATAATGTAAATCTTCAAATATATTTACAACTCACTATTTTATACATGATATACAATTTAATCAAACCTCTGGACCTTTTTTTCATCTACAAATATATACAAAAGTTTTTTTTTATTGCTGAGCTCTGCATTATAAGTTATATAATCTATTATGGAAATTTGAAATCATTTTGAGAAAAATAAATTAAAAATATTTTGAAACAAAACATAAAAACATCTGATTTTTATCATTCCTGTTTTATAATAATTTTGTCCTGAAAACTGTCAAATTATGTCACGCTATTTTTGGTAAAGTTTAACCCCTCCACCCCTTGTCACATTTGGAATCTCCTTGTAATATTCTGTAACAGTAACCACCCCTCCAGGAAAACTGTTTTTTTCCAAATTATTCCTTAATAGTTGATCCTACGACAAATTTGAAGAAGACTAAATCCTCTACATTTTTTGTAATTTCCATACTACCATGAGGTAGTGTGGAAATAGCAGATGTCCTTTTTTTTCAATTGGTATGGCTCTTTTTAAGTAATTTATGTCCTTGAGAATATTTCTATTATGCCTTTCATTTTGTTGGTCCCGGTCGCTTGATGGTGATGTCTTCATAATCGTCTTTGTTGTCAGTTTGATCATCTAACCCATTTTCATCACTGAGAATCTGGGCTTCCATCCATGTCATTTCATCATCGCTCTCGATGATGACATCTGGTGCATTCTCGCATGTTTCACCATCGCAGAATCTGCATACAACAGAACACTTCAATCCACCTTTTCTGCAGTCACATGATCCACCGCATCACTTTTTGCAATTGCATGAAATGAATAAGGTATCTGGGGCAGGTTTCTCTGACATTGTTACTAGAGTGAGCCCATTGGTAGCAAGTTTCCATCCCCAGTCGGATGTTTTTTTTTTGGATTCCAGATCATTTTTGGACTTGGTGGTAGGTGGCTTTTCATTATTGATTTTGCGAAATGTTAGTAGCAGGCTTCTTCCAAGGTTTCCTCTTCCATGTTGCCACCATACAAAGCAACAAGAAAGCAGGCTCCAGCATCTGCAATGTCTTCTGGTTTAACATTCTGATCTTTGAAGATGCCAATGACAGCATGGAGTCCTTGGTTTTTTGCCTGCAGTCTTTGCAAAAAGTAACCCAAAAATGAAAAATATGTAACAACACTGCTGAAACCAGAATAAGTTATCAACACCACTGAAACGAAAAATTGCCCACTTTTATGAGTCTTTCGCACCTACAAACTCATTAAAAGTCTGAGTATCAATTGACGATTTACATAATTTAAAATTGGTTATCCGTCGAGTACTTGTTAAGAAACACTCAATAGATAATTATTCCTATAAGAGAAGCAATTAAGGATTGGTAATCTGGTAATAACCCTCGGGATTTCAATAATCCGAACAAAATATGAGATAGGCAGATGCTTAAATGAATATATTTAAATTGGCTTTCATCCTAAACAAGGAATAAGTTTGATATTTGAATATACTCAACAACGTGAATTTGGAATCTCTCCTGAAACAAAATATTGTTTGTGTCTTGTGGACCATGTACAATATCCACGAAATTCATTAATTCGCCAAGATGAATACAATAAATTTCTGGAGATTTTTCAAGGTGACTTGGGTGTCTAAAAATTAAGAAATAGCGATTTTCGTAACAAAAAAACGGCTGTTACACAACCCATGGAGCAAAACTTTCATACACTAATCTTAATGATACTTTGTATTTATTCATGCAGTAAAAAAAATATACGAACAAGAAAAATCCTTCAATTTGAAATTTTGCTATTATATAATGTTATTGTGAAAAGATTGAGTTGGACGATATTTTGGAAGAATGTTCACGTTCCCGCCACTATAACTCGTTACACATCAATACTTACAAAAAAGTGTTCATACAAAAAATGTAGGGAATTCAGTCTTCTTCAAATTTGTGTCGTAGGATTAACACATCCACATTTTTGTCGTAGGATTAACTGTTGAGGAATTATTTCGAAAAAAATAAATTTGTCAAAAGGTTGAAAATTTGGATTTTTCATCGGGACCCCGAACTAACTAACATATATCACAATCATTTCTACCCCACCTTTTGTAGGGCAGAGGCCTTTTTTAGTCCTCATTGACTGGAGTATCAATGATACAGTCAATATTATAAACACTTCAACACACACATTGGTTTGACGAAAAATCAGTATTCTGTATTCCTCATTGAAACCATTTCTTTGATAATATATTTTTCTTGGTATAACTTTTTTATAATAACTGAGTTTTATATATAATTCACCTCTAGAAGCCATTCATAAGTTAAAAATCAAAATAACCTAATTGTTAGAAAATAAAATATAATCCTCGTGAACAATGGTATGATATTGATAGTAAAGACTAGCATTCTTCCTTGTATTATTTATGAATATAATATGTTCATTGTTTCTAAGGCCCGGTTGTTCAATCCGAGTTTAAACCGTTGATTATCTAAACTCGGATTATTAATTAACTATGGATTAGAACTTTATGCGTTTTTCAATGAAAAACTAATTCTGAATTCCTTAACTCATATGTTGGCAACACATTTTTTCGCTTGTACCATCATTCAGACCGTTCAGAAACCTCGACATTGAATCAAACTTAACCTAAGAATTCATAGTTTTGTCAAAAGTATACAGAAAAATTGATCGAAAAGAGCCAACTGTATTCTATAAATTATTAGGTGTCTCTTAAGAAAAAAATGACTCATAATTTCAATAAATGTTTTCCACACCACATTTTCATATCACTGGTAAAAAAAATACCAAGATACTGTATATAGAATGTAAAAAACGGACGCAGTTACTAATTCGCAAAAATTGAAGGCGTGGGCTTTAATAAGTAATGAATACAATACCATCTGCAGAGGTCCCAAAAAAAAGGAATAGCACCTTAACAATAAAAGACAAAATTTCTACTTGGGCTCTGTCCAAAGCAGATCTTGTAGATTTACAAAAACAATCATTCGAAGAACACAAGTTGAAATTAATACACATGAAAGAAAAACACAACTTTTCTTAGAACTACAAAGGGAGGAGTAGAATCTAGAGAAAACCCATATGATTGAGATATATAAACAAACATTATCTTTGAAACATAACTCATCAACCAACAATAAATCAACATTTGCTTGAGATTCCTGAGAACAAATCATGTAGTTTTTATTTTGCATTTGTAATAATTTAATTTTAGTTTTTTATGTCAAACGTTTATGGTATCAAAAATAAAGATTTGATTTTTATTTGGAAGTTTATTTTTTGTTTCGATTTTGCCTTTGTAGTGAGGGGTGATTCTTTGTATTTCTGTTAGTTGCAGACAATTTCTTTCGGCAAGCGAAATCTATTCAAAAATTATTTTTCTGTCCATTTTTCCAAATGGTTTCTAGGTGCCTTAATTTCGGGTGACTTTGGCTTACTTAAATTCAAAGAATGTCTACGATGAATTTGTAAAAATAAAGTGGTATTATTATTATTGTTATGTCCAATTGTGATTAAGACTTTGTATGTGGATATTTAAAAAAAACAAAACATGGTGTGCAAAGTCACTCGCATTTTGAGGGCTGGCTTTGACCCATGGCTTATATTTTGCGTGATTTTCTCTTTATAGCAAAGTAACCTGACGGATAAAATAAGCAAAAAAAATTTCCCATAAAAAAATTATTTTATTTTTAATCATCATAAATGAGTAAAAAAACATATTGCTAGTTGCAGACAAATTTTATGCAAGTGAATTTGGTTACAAATGACTCCTGAATGGAATACAGTGTTGCACGTATATAATACATATTATATAGGTATACAGGGTGTAACATAAGTAGGTACGTTAAAAATATTCAAGTGACGTATTCCTGAGACAATTTTAAGAAAAAACTTGTGTACGGAAATGCTACGTTTCGTAGATACAGGGTGTTAAAATTGAATTTTTTTCGCTTTTTAAGATTACTTTTGCAAAAAATAAGTTATTTGCACGAAATTTGGTACCCGTGGTTTTTTTGACGTGGGAAATCATAATTTCGTATTAATTTTCATGTAACATCTAGAGGGCGCTGTGTACGCTGTCATTATTTATTTCAAATTGCCCTAACATTTTTGACAGTAAACTTTTGGTACTTTTCATGAAAAAACCTTATTCCCATACCTTTTCCAAGTAAAGAAGGTACACTTCCTCAACAACGCTGGAGGTGATCGTTTTCGAGATATTTACAATTTTCTATATCGATGCATGTTACTTAGCTCCTAGGGCGCTAAGTGAAGTTGCTGAGAACATTACAAAAACTAAGTATGTGGTAGGTCTCGTCAAAATAAACTACTTTTTCCTATGAAATGTTTATCGAAAAATGATTTGTATTCCAGATACAGATTGTTGAAATTTTTCAAAACATGGTTGGTTTTAGTCACAAGCTTTTGCAATTTTAGTTATTTTCATCAAACTTTATACGCAGTATACCCGGACAGACTTCTTTTAAACTGAGCATTATCAAACTGCTTAATCAGTATAGCCAAATTTGATTTCAATAATTTTTGTCACTCTCCGCTTGCAAATTAAGTTAATTAAATCGAGTAGGCTATGAACGTTCGTTTATAAAATAGAAGTTAAGCTGTCACATTTTCAATTATTCATTGACAAATTCACAGTTCGGAGTTTATAAAGTGATTTTTTGGTACCATGCCCGACTTTACAAATGCTGAAATGGCTGATATGGTTTTTGCATACGGCTTGGCTGACGGAAATTCAACCGAGGCCAGACGCATCTATCAGGAAAGGTATCCCCAACGCGTCACTCCTTGTGCAGCGATATTTGCGAATCATTTCCGGCAACTTTCCGAATCTGGAAGCTTTGAAAGAAATTCTGCAGTAGGACGGCCACGGACTACAAGAACTGTGGAATTGGAGGAGGCGGTTCTCGAAGAAATTAGTGAACATCCAGAGACAAGTACAAGAAAAATTAGTCAAACTTTAAATGTGAGTCACATAACCGTTTACAGAATTTTAAAGGGACAGCAATTATATCCTTATCATATTCAGCGTGCCCAGGCACTTACGCTACATGATTTTCAACCACGTATCGAATTTGCTCAATGGCTTCAAAGAAAAGTCGAACAACATCCCCAAATTTTATCGAAAATCCTCTTCACAGATGAGGCTAATTTTTCAAGAAATGGTATCATGAACTTCCATAACAACCACATCTGGGCGGAAGATAACCCACATGCGATAACGCAAACTCATTTCCAAGACAGATTCTCTTTTAATGTATGGGTAGGCATAATTGGGGATTATTTAATTGGGCCCTATTTTCTCCCCTTACGTTTGAATGGAGATGCTTACCAAAATTTTTTGGAACACGAGCTTCCCCAGCTTATGGAAGATGTTCCCATTGGTCTCCGAAATCACTCTTGGTTTATGCACGTTGGAGCCCCTGCTCATTTTAGTCTGATAGCAAGAAATTTATTAGACTTAGCATATCCCCAACGATGGATAGGAAGAGGAGGCACTCAGCATTGGCCCCCGAGGTCACCGGACCTCAATCCCGTCGATTTTTTCTTATGGGGACACCTAAAATCACTACTTCATGCTAGCCCCATTGAAAACGAGGAAATGTTAAGGGATCGCATCATAGCTTGCTGCGAAACGATAAGAAACACTCCCGGCATTTTTCAACAGGTGCGGAATTCTTTGATGAGGAGACCAGAAGCTTGTATTACTGTTGGGGGGTCGTCACTTTGAACAGTTGTTGTAATAGTTGTTTCATTCAATTTTTATGTTTAATTGCCTAATAAATATCATAGTACTTCTCTGAATTGTTTTTTTACAAACTCCAAAATGTAGCACTTTCTAATTGAATAATTAAACCTGACAATTATTTTTTATTTGGATTGATTAAGCAGTTTGATAATGCTCAGTTTGAAAGAAGTATGTGTTTAAAGTTTGATATAAAAAAACTATATTTGCAAAAAACTTATGACAAAAAACCAACCATGTTTTGAAAAATTTCAACAATCTGTATCGAAAACAAATCATTTTTCGATAAACATTTCATGGGAAAAAAGTAGTTTATTTTGACGAGACCTACCACATACTTAGTTTTTGTAATGTCCTCAGCAACTTCACTTAGCGCCCTAGGAGCTAAGTAACATGCATGGATATAGAAAATTGTAAATATCTCGAAAACAATGATTTCCAGCGTTGTTGAGGAAGGGTACCTTTTTTACTTGGAAAAGGTGTGGGAATAAGGGTTTTTCATGGAAAAGTACCAGAAGTTTACTGTCAAAAATGTTAGGGCAATTTGAAATAAATAATGACAGCGTCCGCAACGCCCTCTAGAGTTACATGAAAATTAATACGAAATTATGATTTTCCACGTCAAAAAAACCCCGGGTACCAAATTTCATGCAAATAACTTATTTTTTGCAAAAGTTATTTTTAAAAAGCGAACAAAAAAATTCAATTTTAACACCCTGTATCTCCGAAACGAAGCATTTCCGCACACAAGTTTATATAGACTTTTTTTCTTAAAATTGTCTCAGGAATACGTCACTTGAATATTTTAACGTACTTATGTTACACCCTGTATATACCCATATACAATAGAAAGAATCACGAAAAATCAATCCGATAAAAAAACAGGTTTAAAAATTTTATAATTAATAATGTCTATTTATCAAAATGAGCCAAAGTCACCCAGCTGGGTACCTTGTCTAAATACGGGTCTCTTTCTTCTTGGGGCAATAATATAAAAAACTTCATAAAAATCTTCTGTCTGTTATATCTTCGGACATCATTGCAGTCGGGTATAAAACAAAAATATTCAACACAATAATAATTTTCAGAATAGTCAATGTCTAACGAAATGTCAAACAATCAAATAGGTTAGAATCGACAAATTATCTCCTTAAACACCAGGATTCATGAGATCAACTTAAACCATTGTTAAACTAGGTTTATCTCATAAACCCGTATTGAACAAGTCAAACTTTTTTTTTATGAAATAAACTATTCCTGAACAGAGTGTTTCCCTTAATAATGTGATACTATAAACTCCTTCAAAAATATCTCTACATGATAAATAACACAAACGGAATATTTCTAGGTTATTTCAGCAGTGGTTTACGTATGTATTTTCATATGAAAATCCCAAACCTTTTTTCAATGAAATACAAATATGGATATCACTGGCTTAATGATACGCCTTTATGCTCATTTAGTGGTTCAGAGTTCAATACGAACCATAAGGCATATATTTGAACTTGATATATCATCAAATATCAACTTGCATAAAGGTACACATATTTTCCTCACTATTTTCAAATATATGAACGATTTATGAAGTTTAAAAAAGGTAGTTTCCCAAAAAATTTCTGGTTTTGTGGATTATACGAATCAGATCCTCCAGGTTTCCAATGAAATATTGGTTATTGAAGAGTTGTTTAAGGTACTCCTTATACACAAAATAAATCAACTAGCTTTTAGTCGTCTACAATGATCATTTGTATTTTTTTCTCAACTCTTACCTATGGTATGTCGACTGGAATGGGATGAGGCAAGACTTCCGTTAGTTGAGTGTGGGTCATGCCTCAACACTACTGAATCAGCTACATCAGGACTCGATGTTCTACTGGATTGGGAACTAACTTCAAAATCATTGGGATCCTGCAAAATATGTCATATTTTTTTAATAATTCATGAATCGGTGAAATCATAAATGATTTGTATATTTTGTAACAAAGCATTTTTTTTAGAGCTCCGTTACTAAGAACGGCTAAAGAATATTCAATCTAACTTTGGTACGTCCCTGCCTATTTGGAGTTTCTATTGGTTCCGGTCTGGCAAAATATTTCATTCCCTGTTAGAAATTAAGGTACATACCCAAAGCTACTGGAATTCACGTCAACATCATGCATAAAACATAAAAGAGTTTTTCTCTAGATCTTATAAAAAGGGTGAAAAGCTCCGGTGATAGTTTTTGTAAAAGACGAGAAAGAAATAAAGATAGCGATGGGAAAAACCAAATCATTTTTTGTATCAGACACGAAATCATCCTTCAGATTTTCGGTCCAGTTTCAGTTCATCGGACAAAAAACTGCGCCTTTCTTACTGGGCTTTTTGTCTAGTTTGGTCATACATTCGAGATCTATAAAAAGGCACTATGAAGCTCTCATCGGGGCTTGTTCCTGTTGTTCTTCCGTGAGACTTGTTACTTGTTACTTGATTCCTGTTGTGCTACGAAGTCCGGTTCAAAGTTGAATAAGAGTAAAAGTGTAAAAGTGTGAAAAGAGATTCGAGGTCCAGAAGCGTTGAGGTATCCGTAAGTGGAAATAGTGAATAACTTGTATTTGAGCTTGGTTTCTCCGTGTGCTGAAGCACTCGAAGTTGATTATTTCTACATTTATTATTATTCCATTTGATTCAATTATTTTACCGGGAGTTTAAATATTATTACTTGTATTATTATTATTTCATTTATTTAATTATCTGTCGTGGCATTTACAGTTTAGTTCGGCCAAAGAATTCTTTCTTTGATTTAATTCTTACCTGAGAAGTTAAATATATTTTCTGCATTATTATAATTTCCTTTATTCGAGCATTTGCCGCAACGTTTAAGTTGGTCAGAAGACTACAGAGTGAATATTGACTTATTTTATTTTTGGGTGGTACAATCGAACTTTTCGTGAAATAGATTGAGTGTTAAATTTAGGGTAGTATTGACATTTTAGTCAATTGTTGGTTGGATTACGGGTAAAATATATTATTTATTTGCCCAATTGAACAATATAAAGTAGACAATTTTATTGTGTCCCCGCGGAAAGCAATTCTCACATAAGCGCTGGCAGGTGTTTTCTTTTCTTGTCAAGGGAAATCTTTCATGAATAGTTCTTTTATTTGCCGTTATTATAATTATTGAGTTATGTTTTCAGTTATTTGAGTTCAGGGAAAACGCCGAATGCAAACAACTGACGCGAATGTTTACATCACTTCAATCAGTGAATTCAAATATTTTATTGTCTTAAGTACGGAGAAAACGCCGAATTTAAGCAATTGACGTATAAACCAATTACATAACAATAATTCTTGTTCTCCGCTGTCCCGATTCAGGCACTAACCAAATCGGAACATCGGCCGCGATATATGCGCTGAATTAAAAGTTTATTTGTCCCTGGAAATACGTGCCGAGCAAAACAAAATTCACGAATTTCACAAGTTATAGTCATATTCAGGAGGAATAATTCATTTAGCGACTTGAGAAGGTGATTTGGGTAAATAAACGTTGTTGATTACATTAGGGGGAAATAAGTTATTTTATAACACGAAAACAGGGTGATGCTTTGTCGTCTGTATCCACGCCCACTTGTTAATATTGTTTAAGCTCAGGGAAATCGCCAAGCATAAATAATAGGAAAATAAAGCCAAAAATATAAATCTTGTTAACGAGAAAAGTCGTAGAAAAAAAGGTCTATTTTAAGGAACAGAGAAAAAAAATATCACAGCCGGGATTATTACAAAAGTGAAGCTTAGGTAATATACAAGTGACACGTAGTATTCAATTTTTTTGTTAGGGTTAACAAGAGGAAATCGGGATGTTATAAGCCACTTGCTTACAAACTTGAAAAATCACTTTCTGAGTCAGTCAGATAACCGTGTTCAGGAAGAAACAGTTTTTCTTTGCTCTTGAGAGTAGTTCATTTTATTCCCTAAATTGCCGGAAAATTACTGTTCAGTTGGCCAGTTATATATATCGTGAAGGTAAATATCATTCCGATACTATTAGAGTAATAGGATTTATGTATATGTGTATATGTATGTGTGTATATATATATGTATATATATATATATATATATATATCTGTGTATACATTACCCCCATTTAAATGTGCCAGACCGTTTTCTTTTAAGCAAAAATAATTGTATTACGAAAATTGTTGTGACAAACCTTATTGAATATACCAGTTAATTTAATACCTATAACACACTGTGTTTACATTGAAAAAAAACCCTTTCTATTTCATATAAAGTATTGAAGTTACGCAACAGACGTATTTAGTCAAGTTGTAAAAAAGAAATTTGTAAAGAAAAAAAAACAACAAAGACATATCTGTCTGTCTGTCTCTTTGGGAGGCACAAAAGCAATCGGCGTTCAGTATCCAAAAATTGTACTTAAAGCCTACAGTATTTTGTAAAGATTCAAAAAGTGTCAATATCCTAGACCCCTGGACGTTCCGTATCTCCATCTGTAGCTACCCTAGTGCGTGGAGAAAACCACTATAAAATCTGGCGCCCGAGATTTGAAATAGAGAAAGGAAAATATTTCCTGCCTAAAATTCTGGCGTCATAAAAAACGTGACTTTCTAGGAGTTTGAGGGTTATTAAAACAGACCCTAGGAAAACGCGTCACAATTTAGAGATATCGTTCATTCATTATAAATGTATTTTGCTTATAATTAACAACGGGGTAAAAATAATAATAATGTACACAGTGAAATCAATTGAGCAAAGAACATGCTTCCATTTAGATCAACTATATTTCAAATGTAATTTAAATATTAGTTTGCCATACATTTTTAAACTATTCAGTTTTATAGAACTATAATAAGTTTAAGTTTATATAAATTGATTGTAAATTACATTTCTTCTTCAAGTTGCTTATTTTTCTTCGCCATCAATTTAACTGAGTTTTATAATTTTATTCCAAAGTATTTTCAGTTTCAGTAGAAAATCTGCTGCTGATTCCTAGTCTGCAATAAATAATTAGAGCTACAAATAGATCAAAATAAGTATTCAAATATTTCATAGGCATGTCAACATTCCTTTGAAATTTACTTGATCTACTGACAAGAGTTTTTCACTTTCTATTGTCTATTTTTTATCAAACAGTATGCATATATCCTTAACACATTTTAATGTGTGATGTATTTCTAAACGTAGGAATAAAATATGTTTTTAAAGACAAATTTGTAAATATGGCACGGTTATTACTGTATAAATAGAAGTGGGTTCTGTCTACATTATATAATAATAATACCACAAATATCAGCCCAATGAAATTTGGCAGGTTTTTTCAGTCATACTTAGAATGTATTATATTTTTGTTTAGAGGTGGGAAGTGTTTTTAACCGACTAAAATCAAAAAGGAGGAGGTTCTCTAGTCAACGCGTATATTTTTTTTATGTATGATCACGCATAACTTTTTACTGAGACGTTCGATTCTGATAATTCTTTTTTCAGTGGATAGGGTGTACTTTGAAGTTGGTCCAATTTGAATTTAAAAGATGGAATCCACCCCTAAGGGTTGCAAAATGAAGGATATTGATCACTCACCCTCTGGATTCTGGTCCGTTAACTGATTCTATCAGGCATAACTTTGTACTTCTTCTTCGATTTGGATGATTCTTTTTTATTAGATAGGGTATACCTCATATTTGGATTTCGAATGAAATTATACACCCTTACGTGTAGAAGAATAGGAGATAATTGATTTTTCACTTGTGAACTTTGGCACACACATATGTAGTTGACAATGACAGATCGCTACTGTCATAATTTTTGTTCCACATCCGTTACAATCATTACATTCTATGAGAGGATGGAATGATATACAAAGTAATGAAATAAACTAACCAGAACAACAAAAATAATTTATATTACAACAAATAGTAAAAGTAGATAATCATATCAATTCCAAGCAATGCCTGATAGCGAGTAGACGTACGTTTGTGAGCTCCTAGTTAAAGTAAAATTACAGGCTAAAATGTGTGCATAACATCTGTGAAAATATTACCCAAACAAAAGACTAAACATAGTTCAAGTGAAACTGATTTATCGGGATTCAAAGAAACCAAAATCCAGTGATAAAGGCATCTGATCACAATATGGTGCTAACAAGAGATCAATCCGAGGAAATAAAATCCCTGGTGAACGAGGATAAAACAATTGTGGATGGATGATAGCTTCATAAAACCATTGCAAATAATGTGTCTGAAGAGATAACGGAAGTGTGAATAAAAATTTGATCTTCTTGATAAGAAAATATCTGAGTTGGAGCTGAAATTAGTGGAGCAACAGAAAAAACAGGACATCGAAATACAGAAGGCAAAGTCAGATATATTTAAATTACAGAGTGAGCGAGAGAAATACTTAAACAAATTAGACAACATCGACCAGGATTCAAGAAGATGCAATCTAAGAATTTTCAATATGAGTGAAGATTCAAATGAAAATACCATTGATACCGTAAAAAATCTATTAAATAACAAAATGAATCAACTTATTCAAACTTCCGACATAGAGGCAGCTTATAGGATTGGTAAATTCAAAACTGGAAAAGCTAGAGGAATATTTCTCAAGATGGCAAATTATCAGCTGAAGCAAAATATTTACAAGAACAAAAAGCTACTCAAAGGTAGTGGCATAGTTATCAAAGAAGACTTGACCAGTTCTAGATTGACCCTTATGAATGAAGCTATCAAAGTGACAAATCTATTTAGTGTATGGTCTGAAAATGGAAAAATTATTGTTAAGAAAAATAACAAGATCAAGATCATATACTCTTTGAAGATTTAAATGCACTGACATCGCCATAAATTTTTTATATTTCATGTACAAATACCATGCACGAAGCACTAAAATGTAATATCTAGGAATCATTCTATCCACTAGGAACTTCATTTTTAGATTAAAAAACTTCAGAGTGAAACAACTCCGTATATTTTTCTATTTTCTTATCAGTATTGTCATTAACATAACATCTTTATTATTTTTCTTAATTCTTATTAATATCATTTACCTATCTGTATATTATTATTTACTATCTTTTGTAAACATATTTCATAATGTTAGAGTATCTTGATTTATTGGATGAGCAAAGTGAGACAAATACGAGGGTGATCAGTAATATTGAGGAAGTATTCAATAAAGATATCAGAAATCATACATTAGGTATTATCCACATGAACATCAGAAGTGTCAGAAAAACTTCGATGAATTTTTAGTATACCTGGAAACTTCGAAGGATAATATAGAGGTAATCGACTTTCTGAAATTTGGAACATAGAAAGGGTGAGTGACTATTCAATTCCAAATTACACTGTATATCATAATGACTCGAAAATTAATCAGAATGATGGAGTTTTAGTATATATTAGAAATTGTCTAAATGCAACTGTTGAAATCATTCCATTGACAGAAACTAAACTCTTAAGATTCTTGATTGAAATTGAAGAATCCAAAGTTGGATTCACTGCCTCCTATCGTCCTCCCTCAATAAATGCTGAAAATTACACTATGGACATCAATACATATTTCACCAATCTACAAAAATGTAATATTGAAATTTTTCTTGGGGACATAAATATTAATTTATTTGCAAGAAATTCCATTGAAGTAATTAACTACCTAAACATGTTTAATGAAAATGGATTTTTCCTTATATAAACGCACACCAGAGTTACTGAGGAAACTCAAAGCAATTTGGACCATATATTTGTTCGTAAAAATAAAAACTCCATCACCAAATCCATAAACTTAATACCCTAGTGATAGAGACACATTTAACCACCATTATGCTACGTTACTACTAGCCTCACATATCACAAATGAAAACCAAACATGAAAAAAAACTAAATATTTCAAAAAAAATTGATTATAAGAAATTTGAATCATTGCTCAAACAGGAAACCTGGAAAGGGGTAGTAGATGTAGATAGAGTACAAGAAAGCTACAGTAACTTCATGATGACATTTAAAAAACACTTAACTACATGTACTAAACAGATGAAGGTCAAATATAGTCAAAAGAAAAATAAAACCGTGGATTTCAGTAGGTCTAATGCAATCAATAAAACACAGGGATTATTTGAAAATAAACTTAAGAAAGATTTCTCAGAACAACTAAAAACAGAATTCAAAAACTATAGAAATATGTTAAATAATCTAATAAGAAAAACAAAAAATAATTTCTATAAAAACCAACTAATGGAAGCAGGAAATAACTATAAAAAAGTTTGGGAAGTGATTAATTGTGCATCCAATTCAACCTCGTTGAAAAAGGTATTGGGAAAGATAAATATACTAGGAACAAATGGAAAGGAGATCACAGATAACACAGAAAAATCAAATATCCTCAACACATTTTTCACAAATATAGGGCATAACTTAGCAGAAAAGATAAGACAAAAAAAATAGAAAAGATCCACATAGAAATTTTATGACTTCGGATAAAACACTGAATAAATCCATATTTCTAGAGCCAGTGTCAGAAAATGAACTAATTGAAACTATCTCAACATTGAAAAATAAGTGTGCCGCTGGAGAAGACGAAATATCCACGACATTAATAAAATCAGTACATACTAGTATTATTGTCCCTTTGAAACATTTAATAAATTTGTCTTTCGAAACAGGTATAATACCTTCCCAGTGGAAAAATGCAATTATCACACCCATTCATAAATCTGGAGATTACAAAAACCCTAGCAATTATAGACCCATCTCAGTAATAAACAACTTTGCAACAATATTCGAAAAGTGCTTGAAACATCGTTTGATGAAATTTTTTATCAAACATAAGTGTATCACAGAGAAACAGTATGGATTTCAGAAAAACATGAGTACAGAAGATGCAATTATGGATCTAACTAAAAATATTGTCAGAGGCTTGGATAAGTCAAGAAAATGTCTTCGGTATTTCTTGACTTGGCCAAAGCTTCGACACTGTGTCGCAAGTATTTTACTTGAACGCCTCAATAAAGTTGGCATAATGGCACAGCACTAAATCTATTAAAAATTATTTACAAAACAGGACACAGCAGTAAAATTGAAGAGTGTCTCAGTGATCCACTAAAATCACAGTCGGTGTTCCGCAGGGTTCAGTGCTGGGACCAATATTGTTTCTCGTGTATATTAATGACATTGCCGATCTAAATAACTTTCATGGCCATATAGTATCATATGCAGATGATACTGCTATCGTTTTTATAAATGATACATGGGAAAAGGTATATGAATGTACTAAATTAAGCCTCTCTCACATCCACAGTTGGTTGAACCACAGCCTATTAACAGTTAATTTTCAGAAGAGTAATTTCATTACTTTCTCTTTAACTAGTGAAGACCAACCTACAGAAAGATACATTTCAGTACATAGTTATTCTTGTGACGAAATATGCCTCAGAGGGTGTCCACAGATTGAAAAAATAAATAAACTGAAATATCTTGGCGTGATGGTGGACCAACACCTGAGGTGGGATGAACATGCATTATATATAACAAAGAAATTACGACAACTAATATATAAGTTTTATTACATTGTGATATTCTCAGCAGGAAACACCTTTCCATAATTTATAACTCATTAGCTGAGTCAATTTTAAGATATTGCATAGTAATATGGGAGGCCTCTACCACAACGGCAAAAAAATTGCAAACTACTCAAAATTGTTTGCTAAGAATACTCTACAAAAGGACAGATTATATGATACAAAAGTCTGTATAAGGAATCCAAGCAACTAAATATCAAAACTTATTTGCATATCATTGCCTACTACATACCTACCGTAAAACAAAACCCGTTGTTAATCCGCTTAAACATTATGTTACCCGATTCATAGTAAACAAATCTATTGATTTGCCAATTTTCAAGAAAAGTCACTTACAAAGATTCGTTTTTTTCATTGGCCCTAAACTTTATAATTCACTACCTCTATGTGTGAAAGAATTAAGAAGGGAAAAAGCTTTCAAAACTAAAATAAAGGAGCTCATAGTCAGATGAAATTAATGTTGATCTTTATCTAAAATTTTAGAAAAAAAAAACACCTCATATTAAATTCTGAAAACTATCTATTTTACTTTAGAAACAAATATTATTAATCACTGTTATGATGTTGTTCCGAAATTAATGATGAACTGTTGATACTAGAAATTTTAACTAAATATCTAATACTTACCTCGTATAAATTTCTGTACCTCCTCGCTTTATTTTAAACTCAATATTTACTGATCACTCGTCTGATTCATAAACTGTGTAAACTCTATGCATATTTTCTGGCTGATCATTAAGAAGTACAAAACACAAGCATTCTGTGCTTAGTTTGTATTCTTACTGATCGAAGGAATACAATGATAGTTAGGTACATATATTCGTAAATGAATGATATATATATACAGGGTGTAACTGAATAAGTGTAAAACATTCAAGGAGGTGATTCCTCATCGAAAAAAAGATAGGATCTTTCATATAAAGAAACTTCATTGGAGCATCCCTTGTTAAGATACAGCCCCTTAAAGGGGGTACATAAAATTTGTATAACCATTTTTTTCACAAGCACTGAAAAAGTTACAATATTGAAATTAACCTGACGTTTTGTACTACCAAAGAGACACTTAGCCAGTAATTTATTTGGTTTACCCCATGGTTGTAAGGGGTGAAAAACGCAACCCCTAAAATTTATTTCCAATGTAACTTTTTGTCTTATTATTTGTTTACCATTTAAAAATTTATTTCCGATAGCCTGTTTCATTCTTAACAAAAAATGTCTCTTGGGTTTTTTGCCCAAAATAAACCAGTAAGCAGCAAAACATTATTTTACAACAACTACAGAGATACATCGTCATAAATGCGAACTGGATTTATTGTTATTTTGTAGTTAGTACCTGCATTAAACGATTAAAGGGTAATAAACAAAACTAAGTTATTAATAACAAAACACACAACATGTAGAAATCATAGTGAATGTTCAATATGTCTACCTTCAAACATTACGCATGCGCTAGACGCGGCGCATTGAGCCACGTATTCGCCAAATATTCCTGAGTCTCTCTGATTACCCTGCACGCATCGATGATGCGGTTTCTTAAGTCCTCTACATCGCTAACAGGAGTACGATATACCAAATGCTGTGAATGGCCCCAAATAGAGAAATCGAGAGGATTGAGATCCGGGATCGAAGGCCATTTATGTGGTCCTCCTCGACCAATCCACTGATTTGCATATGTTTCAGTTAAATGCTGACGTTACTTGACTAAAATGGGGGAGCCCCATCATGCATAAAAACATATCCCTTCTGACGCTCAAAGGAACTTCCTCCAGCAGTACTGGATGCACTTCTTAAAAATTGAACGTATGCCTCACCATTTAATCGAGGAGGTAGAAAATGAGGCCCAATTAAATCATCCCCAATAAATCCGAGCCACACGTTAAGAGAAAACTGTTCTTGATGGCTAGTTTCGACAATAGCGTGAGGGTTTTCATCAGCCCATATGTGGTAATTATGAAAATTAATAATCTTGTCCCGAGAAAAACTACATTCGTCTGTGAATTCTATCGTCTTCAGAAAGTCACAATTTCTTCTAATCATTTCCAGCATCCAATTGCAAAATTCAAGACGGTTCGGAAAGTCTCGCGGTAACAGTGCCTGTACTCGTTGCAGATGGTAAGGGTATAAGAGTTGTTCCTTTAAAATTCGAAATACCGTCATATGATCAACATTTAGCTGGAAAGCAATCTTTCTAGCATTTTAGCAAAGAATGACATTCTCCTGAATGCCTTTATATGCAACAAATCTATAGAGAAACACTTTGAGATAACTATAAGTACCATTGAAATTTTGAAAAACAGATCAAAACTATATATACTATGTGTGTACAGGACTCCAAATAGTAATGTTAATCTACTTGTGAATGAACTGTATGAAGTAATGTGTGAGATTTACCAATCTAATCATTACTACATTGTTTGTGGAGATATAAATGTTAACACCTTAGTTGAAAGCAGAGAAACGAAAAATTTCATTGAATTATTCAATGAATTTGGCATGAAAAACCATATTAAATCCCCTACACGTATCACTACTACAACATCGACATCCATAGACGTGATATTTTCTAATTTGAATGTCAACGCAGTGCTCATTGAGGGTTCGCACCTTTCAGACCATACTTTTCAAATGTGTGATTTTAAACTCCAATTACCTGGAAAAAACGTGAAAGAAAGCATATTTATGCGTGACTATTCGGATATCAACCTGTCAACTTTCAGGAATACACTAATGTCCGAGGAATGGTCAGAAACTTATAGAGCAAGTAATGTTGATGAAGCATTTCGAGCATTTTATTCAATTTTTAAATTTCATTGGAATAACACTTTTCCAATCAGGAAAATGAAAACTAATCAGCATAAGAAACCCTGGTTCACTCCAGAGATTAAAGAATTACACCAAATGCTTTGTGATATGTCTAAATTAGTAAAATCAACAAACAATAATATTATTAAGGAGAGATATGGACAATTGAAAATATTATATAAAGAAAATATCGTCAAATCTAAGTCAGAATATAATGATAAAAGATTAAACAATGCTAATAATATATGTAAAGAAAGTTGGAAGATTATCAATGAAACAAAAAACGACTCCTCTTCTAAGTCTCCTTCAGAATTAATTGAAAATGATGAAAGAATCACAGATAAAGGCGAAATTACCAACTATTTCAATGAATTTTTCATGAAAGTTGAAAATATCAAACCTGATGTAAGTGATATCGTACTGGCGCCATTCGCAGAATTCTCAATATTCTTGTATGCAACCACTCCATGTGAAATAAAAAATACAATTGATAAAACATCGCAGAAGCCTGCTCCAGGTATTGATGAAATCCATGGTAAAGCTGTGAAAATAGTCAGTGAAGTAATTTGCTTTCCGCTTCTCATGTTATTAATCTCTCATTCAGTGCCTGCTCCAGGTTTCCTTCAATCGCAGTTCGTTGAAATTATAAAGTCAGTCCCAATATTTAAAAACAAAGGATCTAGGAAAGAAGTAAGTAACTATCGTAATATTTGCCTTCAATCGCAGTTCGCAAAGGTAATTGACTATACATATAATATACGCCTAAAAGATTTCCTAGAAAAAAAAAAGCTCATGGCAGATTGTCAACATGGCTTCAGAAGTAAAAGGTCGACTGAATCTGCAATAACTGCAATAACAGAACTATGCCAAGTCTATGAATATCTGAATCAGAAGAAAATCCCTATAGCGCTCTACTTTGATTTAAGTCGAGCATTCGATACAGTCAATCACAACTTACTTCTCGAAAAACTTTATCGCAGCGGTGTTAGAGGTGTAGCCAATGACTGGGCATCATCTTACTTACAAAATCGGTCGCAGATAGTTATGCTGGATTCTGTCAAATCTAATCCTCTTCAAGTTGCAATGGAGTCCCTCAAGGATCAATCCTAGGTCCCCTGTTTTTGTTATTTTCATGAATGATATTATATACTCTTGTACTTCCAAACAAAATGGTAATATATGCTGATGACACAAATCAACTGATAGCCGGAAATGATTTGGAAACATCTGTTAACAAATCAAATGAGTGTGCACAAGAATTCCATCATTGGTGTTATAAGAACGGCTTATTGGTAAATACATCTAAAACACAGTATATGTTATTTTTACCAAAGAATGTTAGCTACGACTATAGTCCTTTGATCAAAATAGATCACATATCTATCAAGAGAGTGCTCGACACTAAATTCTTAGGTGTCACTGTGGATCAAAACTAACATGGGAACCACATGTAGATAATATTGTATCAAGACTGAGCAGCGTTTGCTTTGTTATCAGGAAACTGAGGAATACAGTATCTTTGGATGTGCTCAAACTTGCATATCATGGGCTAGTGCAATCCGTTTTAACTTATGGTCTGATTTTTGGGGTAACTCAAGTCATGCCTGTAGGGTTTTATAATGCAGAAAAAATTGTCAGATGCCTGGTGGTGCGCACCCTCGGAAAGCTGTCGACAAATCTTCGCCAAACTATCACTCCTCACCCTACCATGTCTGTATATATTTTATTAACAATAAATATGAAAAAGATGAGTCAAACTTCATAACTAAACAATATGATTCATAATTATGATACCCGAAGAGATGATCTCCGTCATTCTCACTGACTATGGTAGCACAAAACACACATTCTCATCAAGGTGTAATCTGTTATAACCGTGTGGTTAGTATCCTAGGAAATATCAAGAACGTCAATGAGTTTAAATTAAAAATTATATTTATCCTCTGCAGGTCTTGTATAAAGTCTGATTGTAATTGACTTGATGAATGTATATTTTTAATAATGTTAGAATTGTGAATGTATTTTAAAATTTGTGAATTTTTTCACTTTTAAATATTGTATCTGTTGACTAGTCTGATAAGTTTTTGTACTACCTGTGTGAAAATTTCAATGATGAATAAATTATCTATCTATCTATCTATCTATCTATCTAGTACTGGTAGTAGGTTGTTCTTCAATCAAATTAAGTACTGCTTCCTCAAGCTGTGGTGTTCGTATTTCTCGATGGCGACCACAATCCTGCGTTCTTTTGTCGAATGAACCATATTCTCGTAATCGTTGATGAAGTCGAGCAAATATTCTATGTGAAGGATGCTGCCGTTGAGGATACATTTCAGCATATCTTCTAGAAGCTTCTAACCCATTCCCCTGACAGACCGTAACGTAATGCATATCAGCCATTTCCTCATTTGTGTATGCCATTTTATTAACAAGTGAATTATTAAAGTAACAAATTAAGAACAGAACAACAACACACAATTAGTATTAATTCAATTTCGAAAATTCCCAAACTGACAGCGCCATACCAATTTAATTGTCACTATCGCTAATAGCACCTACTAGATAGATTAGTTTCAGTATTTTCGCATTTATGACGATGTATCTCTGTAGTTGTTCAGAAATAATGTTTTGCTGCTTACTGGTTTATTTTGGGCAAAACCCAAGAGACATTTTTTGTTTAGAATGAAACAGGCTATCGGAAATTTAAATGGTAAACAAATAATAAGACAAAAAGTTACATTGGAAATAAATTTTAGGGGTTGCGTTTTTCACCCCTTACAACCATGGGGTAAACCAAATAAATTACTGGCTAAGTGTCTTTTTGGTAGTACAAAATGTCAGGTTAATTTCAATATTGTAACTTTTTCAGTGCTTGTGAAAAAAATTGTTATTCAAATTTTATGTACCCCCTTTAAGGGGCTGTATCTTAACAAGGGATGCTCCAATGAAGTTTCTTTATATGAAAGATCCTATCTTTTTTTCGATGAGGAATCACCTCCTTGAATGTTTTACACTTATTCAGTTACACCCTGTATATATATATACTTAATATTGACTAACTGTATTGTAACTTACCTGGTATTTGTTTTGGAATAAATTGAATTTGAATTTGAATATTATTTAACTGGTAATAGTTGAAGTAAGGTGGGTAAGTAAGTATTTTGGAAGTAATAAAAAAACAAGTAGGTAGTAATTAGTAGATTTCAGCCACAAAAAATTGAAAAATAAAAACTTTTCAACAAAAAATTAAACTGACGAAATACGGAACTGAAAAGTAAAAAATAAAATAAACCTTCTTAGTCCCAAGAACTAAGCTCCTAAACTAATGTATGTAACTTATTTTGAGTCGGTGCCAAACGAACAATCAACGAAGATCATTAAATTACTTCAAAAAAATTATCAGAATGTCACCGCCCAACTCGATGCCAACATTTTACGCCTTATCTAATTCATTTGCTTGTTTGTTTGGCGCCGACTCAAAATTAGTTACATAAATTAGTTTAGGAGCTTAGTTATTGAGACTAAGATGATTTATTTTATTTTTTACTTTTCAGTTCCGTATTTTGTCGGTTTAATTTTTTGTTAAAAAGTTTTTTTCTTAATTTTAGTTTGGCACTTAGGTGTAAACACCTGTACGTGCACTACTATAGAATTAACACATTGAATAATATTTTGTAACAAAGTTACTATGTGAAAACTCGGTTCAAATCGAAATATTTTACAAAGTTCAACAATAAATCATATCACGCTTTTCAGTAAGGATACTACTATTTTGTTTTTTCGTAAGTATTCAATGATTCCGTTGGTTTGTATTTCTTTGATCATACTCTGAAATCAGACACGCGATATGCATTCATGCAGGAGTAGTAATATTGATGACCATGTAACTTGAACTATCAGAGAATGTTCAGTTCCTGTCGCGACAACATACTAGCGGGTAGGATCTTCATTCCAAGAAATGTTAGCCTAAAAAAGCGCTGGACTGGCTCATTACAAACAAATTGATTGTAAACAAAGAAAAGACAACCACAACCAAAAACGTAAGGAACAAAATACCTCAGGACATACAGCTGCAGACACAAAATGTGACCCTAGAGAATAATGAAAGTTCTTGGGAATTCATATTGACCAAAATCTAGATTGTGAGATCCAAATAAATGAGCTCTGTACTAAACTCGCTGTGTTATTCTTTCAGAATCACAGCAAAATATTTAAACAGTACACCTTTAAGGACAGTGTATTGTGTACCTCATTGTTTGAAAATCATGGAAATTAATAATATTTATAGAAGAACTGAAAAAGTTTTTGGAGAGTGTAGGCAAAATTCAGCCGATGCTGCACGTCTTTACGCACAGAGATATCACCCGACCCGGCACTATTTTCCAAAAAAATGCGAAATGAGCCCGATAATGATGGGAACAATTCGTTTGTTGTGAGTGAAGAAACATTTTTTAACAAAAAATTAAACCGACGAAATACGGAACTGAAAAGTAAAAAATAAAATAAATCTTCTTAGTCTCAATAACTGAGCTCCTACACTAATGTAAGTAACTAATTTTGAGTCGGCGCCAAACAAACAAGCAAATGAATTAGTAAGGCGTAAAATGATAGCATCGAGTTGCGCGGTGCATGATAATTTTTTTGAATAATTTAATGATCTTCGTTGATTGTTCGTTTGGCCCGACTCAAAATTAGTTACTTACATTAATTTAGGAGCTTAGTTACCAAGACTAAGAATATTTATTTTATTTTTTACTTTTCAGTTCCGTATTTCGCCGGTTTAATTTTTTGTTAAAAAAATTTTATTTTTCAATTTTTTGTGGCTAAAATCTACTAATTACTACCTACTTGTTTTTTGATTACTTCCAAAATACTTACTTACCCACCTTACTTCAACTATTACCAGTTAAATAATATGATTATCTACTTTTACTATTTGTTGTAATATAAATTATTTTTGTTGTTCTGGTTAGTTTATTTCATTACTTTGTATATCATTCCATCCTCTCATAGAATATAATGATTTTGACGGATATGGAACAAAAATAATGTCAGTAGCGATCTGTCATTGTCAACTACGTATGTGTGTGCCAATGTTCACAAGTGAAAAATCAATTATCCCTTATTTTTCTACCCGTAAGGTTGGATAATTTCATTCGAAATCCAAATATAAGGTATACCCTATCTATTAAAATAAGAATCGTCGACTAGAGAACCTCCTTCTTTTTGGTTTCGTTGGTTAAAAATCGAACCCTGTCTCAAAAAATTCAAACATTTTGTACAGGAATTTCTAATCAAGATCGAACCATAAAGTGTACATGAATTTCTAGATTCAAAGTTATTTTGATTCAATGTCAACCTATTTTATAAATTATATTCTATTTTAAGATGTCTATTTGTTTTTGTTGACTTGTCAAAGACTTATTTTTGTATCTCTGTATTTTTAGCATTATCTCAGATGTTTGATTTTAGTTAACTAAACATCACTACTTTGACGCCGTTCACATAATTGTATTTGTGTATTATATGATGTTCAAGTACAATTATTTGAATAAAGCTCTATCTATCTATCTATATGCCCCTGCGTTAATTAAGTGATTACTTAAAACTCTCACTTTAGTAATTCATTTTACATTGTAAATAATAGTTCCTATATATCAATATTTGTGAAAAAGGTTATGGCCTCCGGTTGCTAAGCTGTACATATTGTTATTAATGCATTAGATATTGCTAATGTGAGAAAAGTCTACTTTTCATTATTGAAGTCACATCCACTATGGTATTTGCTACTGGAGCATGTGTTCAAAGCATTTGTTTGAAATGGTCTTTATTCTATACAAAAATGGCCATTACACATTTATGCAAAGCCAAATACAGTGATTTATGCCGATTATTGTTTTTAGAGCAAATGATTCCAACACTGGCAGGCTTTTTCATTTTAGAGACAGTTTGCCTCACCCACAAAAATTTGAAAATGAAATAACTCATCAATATATAGTACACGTTTATTGCACTCCCAACCCCTATGTTAGCTCTTACTCAAAATTATCTGATTTTTAAGAGTGGGAAACTGTTCATTCATCTTCTTATACAAGAAATACAGTGTATTCAAATTAAGGAAAAAATATCTTGTTTGCGAAGGCCTATTTATTATACAGAAGAATCATTACCAAGATTCATTTACCCAAATTTTTACTAATAGTGAAAAATTTATCTGAATTACCTTTCATTATTAGCTGTGTGTATTGTTTATTGACATTATTTATATTAATGTTATTGTTTTACATTTGATTGGCTCGCCACACATATTGTGTATTATCCTTTTCAAATATTTTTTTAATTTTTCTATGCTTGTCTGCCGAAACTTTATTCATCAGAATTACATATGTGTATTGTTTATTCACTTTATTTTTGTTATTGGCTTACTATATAGTGTGCTTTGTCCCTTTTTATCCTGTATTTTTTATGTTTCTATACTGGGAGAACTTTATTCTTCGACAATAAATTATATTTCGATTGATATTGATCTAATAATGTAGCAAAATAAAAAAAACAATTTTGTAAAAAAATATTGTGTTTCTTCTATGAGTAACCGATAACCAGGTTACAACTCTAGTAAAATAAATAATAGTTTAAAAACTAAAGAACACGCTTTAATAGAAAACTAAACTAAAAAGTAGAAAATAATTTTAAATGAGTTTGTAATAAGAATTACAGTGATTAATAACAAATTTATTTCATCGTAAAAAAGCGTGGGGTGCTTGATGTCAATTGTTGTTAATATTTCATGGACAGATATTGGTTAAAGTAGAATCATTATGGAAATATCTTAAAAAGCACCCCACGCTTTTTTACGATGAAATAAATTTGTTGTTAATCACTCTATTCTTATTTCAAACTAATTTAAAATTATTTTCTACTCTTTAGTTTAGTTTTCTATTGAAGCGTGTTTTTTAGTTTTTAAACTATTATTTATTTTCAACTTTTTAGTTTTATTTTCTATTAAAGCGTATTTTTTAGTTTTTCAAACTATTATTATTTAATTTTTTTAACTATTATTCTCCAATTTTGAATAGAATCGGACCATAATCACAAAACTCGTCCGCCATTTTGGAGCCGCCATCTTGAATCCTTCAATTTTGACAAAATAATCATAATCTCCGACTCCAAAAACCCCCACATACCAATTTTGAATAGAATTGGACCATAATCACAAAACTCGTCCACCATTTTGGAGCCCGCCATCTAGAATTTTTCAATTTTTACAGAAGAATCATAATATTTGACCCCAAAAACCCCCACATACGAATTTTGAATAGAATCGGACCATAATCACAAAACTCGTCCGACATTTTGGAGCCGCCATCTCGAATTTTTCAATTTTACAAAAAATCATAATTACCCCAAAAACCCCCACATACCAATTTTGAATATAATCGGACCATAATCACAAAACTTGTCTACCATTTTGGAGCCGCCATCTAGAATTTTTCAATTTTACAAAAGAATCATAATATTGGACCCCAAAACCCCCACATACCAATTTTGAATATAATGGGACCATAATCACAAAACTTGTCTACCATTTTGGAGCCGCCATCTTGAATTTTTCAGTTACCAATTTTGAAGCGAATCGGACCATAATCACAAAACTCGTCCGCCATATTGGAGCCATTTTGTTTTTTTTTCAAACAAACATTTCTTAAGGAATTTTCACCGGAATTATGAACACCTGCCAAATTTCAAATCATTCGTACGTCTGGAAGTGGGTCAAAATCGTGCCCAAAGGAGTCGGTTACAAACAAATAAACACAAGTGAAGCTAATATAAAGTGTAATAAAACAGAAGGTGGCTCGATATAAAATCCATAATCCTAATTGAGGTATCAAATATATATATATTGGTTATTTAATATCTTAATTATTTTTCATATGTTCAGTTAGTTTTGATTTAAATTCATGAATATTATTGACCTCTTTTATTACTTGAGGTAATTCATTATATTGACTTAGACCTTTATATAATAATATTTTCATAGAGTTTGATATCCTGCATTTAGGTAGGTGAAAGTTATTGTTTTGTCTTGTTTCATAGTCGTGTGTATTACTACGGTATATTATGAATTCGTTAAAGTAACTTGGTAGCATATTATTAATGATTTTAAATATAAATATCATAATGTTCTATAAAATCTGTCCTTTATAGATATCCACCTTAATGTATCTAGCATTAACATTATACTAGTATACTGGTTACATTTCAGAATCACTCTCATTCCTCGGTTTTGCAATGCCATAATTTTACCTTTTTCCCATCCATACAATAGAGTACTACAGTAATCGAAATGTGGTTGAATTATAGTGTTATAGATGGTAATTTTAGCAAAAGTTGACAACATCCTGTTCATATTTTCAAACAAATCAATCTATCATACCCCATGACAGGTTTTAATGTCAGAAAAACACTAATTTCAAAGTGTCTCTCCAAAAGAAATGTTTCTAACTTTTTTCCATCTTTGCAAAGTGATATTGCTTCTAGAAAATGTGTTTCCCATTTCTTCCGGTCTTCCTGATCATCGTGGAAGCGTGAAATAAATTTTCGTCGACAAAAATGTTATGTTAATGATCTTGAATTGAACTTTTTCCTGTATCCAATCAGTAAAATTTGATTAGAATAATTGAAAAAAATAATTACCCTAGACACTTCAAAATGCATAAGTTGTTGTGCTGGAGGTAGCCTTGCTCTGAAAGTGATTTTGTTGATCCAGTCTATCATATCCACTTCAGAGTTGCAAGCAAACAAAAACTCAGAACCATCCGTTATGACAAGTTTGAAAGTGTGTTTTCTCTTCTGGTAATCATCGGCTACGGAACAAGCAGCATTGTGAATATTAAGTGGTGGGGAGTTGGCTTTACTGGCAGCAAAATCGTCCTTATTCTTGAAGAAACACAATAACTGTCCACATAAAACAGTGTATGAGCTTCTCCAGGCCCGGTTGGTTGCCCGTTTTGCTCCTGGAAGCAGTAACTGTTTCCTATCCAGGAAGGCCTCTGCCTCGACTGGTGGTAAAACTGCATCTGAAAGTTGTAATGTTGCTGAAGTTTCTTTAGTAGTGGAAAGGACTCGAAAAACAGTGTTCCAAGCTATATCAGGCATATTACTTATAAGTACAGTGGATTGTATTGTTTCTGATTTAGGTAAACGATTTAGAAGAAATTAGAGAAATTCATCATTAACCAAATTTGAGTACACATGTGTGCTGTAACCTGACATGTAGGCATCACATAATGAAGTCAGGCAAAAAGTCAAATAGTGTTTTTATAGATTAAAATTAGTTTCTAGACATGATAATAAAAAGACTGTACCATATGTGTACTGCATCATTCAAATACGCATGATGTGCTGGTTGTATGACCTTCTGAATTCAGAGTTTACTATGGGCCATAAAATAACAAACAAATATATTAAAAGTCTGTATTCAGTAGCATATGCATTGTAGCCTTATTGTAAAAGGTATTGCACTGTGTATTTTCCGAGATTTAATTTTTTCAGAACACGCCCAGGAAAATAGAACAAATAACAGAGGCACTACCTATGAAATTGTAATAACTCCAAATTCGACAATGGAATTTTAAAAAAGCTATTTTCTTAACAATTATTCAATTTTAATAATAATAAATGTATTCAACAATATATATATGAAAATATAGAAAAAGATATATAACAGCTGAATAAATACAAAGCCACCACAAAAGGGGACCCTTATCCGTGGCAATTAGGATTATAGTCCATCTGGTCTTTGTTTGCTGTACATGTACATATACTATGATCAACAGTCACCTTCTGCAACCAGTTCTCTACATCATTTCATATGAAACAGCAAATATTCAATTGAATATTACTTTATTTGCATATTATCTGAAGGTGTATGATTTTTTTAATCTTTTCCATGTTTTAATGTGAATGTCATTTTATTCCTGGGTTTAGTAATATCTGATGAGGTACTGAAGACAGTATATTATGGCATGGTGCACAGTCATCTAACCTATGGGGTGCTACTGTGGGGAACTAGTGTAGCAGGCCCCGACATTCTGGTATGGCAAAAAAAATTTCTAAGAACCATGGCAAAAGTAGGCCCAAGAGAACACGCTAAACCACTATTTATAGATATGAAAATCTTGACACTGCCCTGTATCTATATAATGGAGGCAATCCTGTGGGTACATAACAACAAAAATAAAAGCACTACTGGAACACAAACTCATGACCACAATACCAGAAATAAAGATTTATACAGACTGCCTCAAGTTAAATACAGTAAAACAATGAAGCAGACTGAATATCTGCCGTTGAAATTATACAATACCATACCAGCTGGACTGTTCCTCAAAAAAACTAAAATGTTTACTGAAAAAATCATTACTTGCTGATCATATGTATGAAATTAGCGATATCTATACTCATATGTGGAAGTAAAATAAATGTCATTTAAGAAGTGCTAAGAGTAACTAAACAAATCTGTATATTATCACAGAAGAGGACTTTATTACTGTACCTTATTTTCGTTATGTCTTTTTAAACTAATTGTTATATTTTAAATTCATAGTTATATTTTCATTATTAAGGATGTATTTTTAAACTATTTACATATAATGCTGATGTACCAAAACAAATCGCTTGTGATACCGTGTGTTTACTATGCATGTTTTCATATACCGATTATGTATATAATGGTGAATAAAGATCTTATCTTATCTAGTACTAAGATTACATTTTCAACATGTCGATGGTTTAGCGCACACATGTGTTGAGTTACATTTTGGTGATTCTCCACAATTTGAATTTAAGCAAATTCAATAACAACAGTCCGCTATTGCACATACTTGTCATTCATCAATGACGTTGACTTTTTTTGCAAAGTTTTCGAAAATAGGTAACAAAGCAATTAACAACTTTGTATCAGTTGCTTAGTTGGTAAGTTATTAGAAAAATAATAATAAAAAATAATTAATTGAGTCACTTAACACATTTGGAAACGAATCTTAGGTGCTTACCTCTTGTGTGTAATTACTTGAAAGTAATAATGTCGTGTGGAAACCGATTTTCTGGGCCAAAACCCTGTCATCAGCTACCTGGTGTACATTTAATCTCAGAGCGCATATGCATATGAGGAATGAACACGGTATAAAAACCATACGAAGAAACATCGTTTCCTACGAATGTAAATAAATCGACAATTTTCACACCTTCGGATTAGCGGGGCAAAGCCCTTTTCGACCTACAGTGATGCGGTGAATATTAATGATCTCGGTGCAAAAACCGACGGTATCTTGGGGTGCTTGCCCCGAATGCGTTCGAGTAGGTGGGCGATAAACCTATTATCTATTGTCAATGGCACTTGAGATTTTCGGCTATTAACTATTTACAGTTAATCCTTGGAAGGCCTTTGAAAATTTGGGTTTTCGAAAAACAAGTGAATTAAATATTCTTTGTTTTGTTTCGGCATGTGGATGGGGTTCAAGATGTCGAGTTAAAAACAGATTTTCTCTGAGAACCATAGAAAAAAATACAAAGGATGAACGGCATCTTGGCCGGCTATGAGAGGGGGAGTAATAGTTTTCGAGGCCTAGAAAGCTTTTCTCAAATCGAGAATGGTCACTTCTCTTCGCTCGGCCTTTTGAGCTGGAATATGCTCTACGACCTGGGGGTGAGTTATATTTTTTTTATTCTTCGATTTTCTGCGACTATAGCCAGTCCAGTGAATATTATACGAGTGCTTCCTGGGGAAAAGCAGCTCATTCTTTCACAGTTATTTGGAGTCCTAACTGTGATCTCGAAGCCTGGCGATAATTTTTATTTTGAGAATTCTTATCGACGCTTCGCACCCTACACCATCCTAAGGACTAGATACGAGGGTCGATAGCCAACGGCAGCAGTTATATATATATATATATATATATATAAATTGGTCTTGCCGGAACGAAAATCATTGCTATTAGGTTGTTGTCTTATGACAGTTGTTATTTGTTTGAATAGTGTTACTGTTTTTTAATATGTTTTGTTGAAGCAGAGTGTAGAGTGGATTAATTATTAGAAGAGTACGAAGGTAGGTAGAGAGAGGGTAAACACTGATAAACAGCAGAATGACTGTGATAAATTCTCAGGCTTTTTACTCTCTAAGCCTCGTGCCATAAAGTTTTTGTAAGGTTCAGTTGATAATTAGTGTGGTTGTTATTTATTCAATTTTGCAATTTTATACAACTGTTAGTCAAAACTTAATATCTTTTGAGGTTTTAATAAGGAAAATTATAGAAAAGTCAATTGAAATGATGAAATAATATATAATTTAAACGAAAAAAAATTGTATCCCATTAAATATGAATATTAAGAAACACAAAAATTAAAGTACCATTTGAATACATGAATAAACAATAAGCCAAAAAAAAAACGCGATTTTTCTATTAGTTGTGCTTTTGTTAATTAAGTTATTTTTACAAGTTGGAAACATAAAAACCTGAGATTTTTTCCACTCCTTTGATCCAGTCTTTAAAAAAAATTCCTGTTGGAAAAAAAAAAGATTTTCCATTTTATTATTAACAATTGTGCACATAGAAAAATGAAAGTTTAAATACAGTTATAATTTTTTTATTGTTGTATTAACAAATGCGTTTTTAAGCAATAATTTTTTTTAGAAATGCTTTTTTTCTTAAAAATCATAATTTTCATCAATGATTAAATTTTCAAAAGAAAAATAATTTTCTCATAAACAATTCTTTGGTCTATAACAATTATTTAAACAATGGGAGTGAAAAAAAATCATGTAGTTTTTAACAATAAGAAAATGAAATAATCGGGATATTTAAAAAAAATTAATAACCTTATTTTGACTTTTAATTTTTTAATGCCATGTTAATAAAAAAGTAGAAAATAATTAATTTTTTTAATTCCCTAATGGGAATCTTTTTTTAATTATCTAAAGAATAGATCCAATCCAAAAAGTGAAAAAATCTCAGGTTTTTATTTTGAAAATTATCAGGGTTTTCATGTTAATTTCTAACTTGTTAAAATAACTTAATTAACAAAAGTGCAAGTTCAATATGACAGACTGTTTCAGTCTTCCAACTATGCAGGAGTACGTCCGACTCTATGGTTGTCAGAATACGTATCCAATGTAACCGCAACCGACCTGAACAAAATACCATGCAAATAATTAATTCGTGCTTCCAAATATAAATAGGACGACACGTAGGCAAGACAACGCCGCAATTGTGCATCAAGCGGTGCCTCAGGGCAAATCTGAAATTACCTATTCGAATTTGCATGAATGAAGCGTACTGTGTTTGTTGCTTATCATTTTATTTTCTTGCCGCACTGGATCAGTAAAAAAGTTGTATTTTTCAAAAAGTTCAATCATTAAAAAGTTTAACGAGAAGCAGTTAATACGTAACAATTATGTTTGATATTTTTGATAGTCTTATAAATTTCAGAATTATTAGTTCTGAATTGTAATATGTTGAATGTTAATTGCCTTTTTGAATAAATGATTTACCTGCATTTTTAGATCTTATAGAGCTTCGCCTCCGTGTATTGAACGATGGTGTTCTCTTCGGCGGTTTTATTCCTCCAACTTTCATACTCTCAGCCCGCTTGACTGAAGCATCAGAACCTCTTCTCATCCTGTCTCTCTCGAACATATGTGCCACAGAATTTGTTTTTCTCACTGGAACTCCGGGTTTAACCACCACTGGAGGTGTGCTGGGCTGCTGAACTTCCTGCATTGTCACTGAATTCCCATTGACTTTATCTTCAGGAATATCATGATACCGCTGTTCTCTTTCCCTTGATTCTTGTCTTCTCAGTTCTGTGATACGTGCCATTTCAATTCGCTTTCGTTGTTCCAATCGTTCTTGTTCCGCTCTTTCTCTCTCAGTTTTCTGTGCAAGAGCTTCTTGCCTTTTCTGCTCTGCAAAGGCGTCTTCCACCAAAGTCATGCGCTTCAAAGCATTGAACTTCTCTTCCTGAGCTTTGATCGCTTCCTCAAAATCACGATGTTTTCTGATCAGGTCTTCAACTTGTGGAATGTTCTCGCCTAGTTTACTGTCGCTCAGATTTCCTTCTCTAGAAATCAACCAATTTTCTAGAGTTTCAGCTTCACGTTTGAATAACAGTACGTCCAAGTTCTGTTGGTAGATGATGTTACGCTTGCCCCAAGTGTTGTCAAGTAATTCCATCTTTTGCTGGAGTACTTTTATTTTGTCCTCGATTTCCTGAGAGAGGTAATGGCCTTGTTTGATGAACACACGTCCGTTTTCATAGAAATGGTCAAGAATGGATAAGCGTCCATCTATTTCTACTTTGTACTCTTTGTGTCTTTCTATGAGAAGTTCAGCTTCGGTGCAGTCTTGAGGTAGGTCTGGTGCAGTTATCTTTGCTAGCATTTCATTAATCCAAGCTCTACAAAGGAAAATTTAAATAAATTTCAACTTGTTTTAATAGGAGCACACACATTCAGTTATTGGTATAGAATATGAAGGTATTCAGTATTTTTTCGAATTTACCAGAAAAACACAATCAAGCCTATCCAATATTTCAATATAATTTGGGTAAATTATCCAGTGGTTAAACATAATTTTTTAAATTTTGAAATAAAGTAAACAAAAGACACGTTACTGCATGATTTTCACTGAATTGGGTTTACAAAACCACGACACGTGTTTTACTTTGCAATAGCTTATTCAGGTAAAGATAATACAGTATTACCTCTGGTGTCCCACTGTGGTCTGCTTTTTTTCAGTTTATTCATAAATGACATTTCTCTTGTTAAAAACTCTAGATTTTCGTTGTTTGCCAACGACTTTAAACTATTTATAAAAATTTACAAAACTAACATTTTCTATTCTATGAATGGTGTAAAGCCAATGTCATTGATTTAAATATCAATATAACTCTAAGGTAGATTTCAATAATTTTTCGCCGATCATTGTCTCCCGAACCAAAAATACCATCAGTTCAAAAGTTTATATATAAATGGGATATAATAAAACTTGTTAACAACATTTTTTCACCGAATAGAATGAAATCTGGCACAAAAATATTCTTCATCAATGTCTGTGTAAGTTCAAAGATGGGACAAATAGAAAAAAAAATCTCAATCTTTCATTTTTATACCAATATCACCAAACTACAGGTCCTTTGATAGAGCTTCATAAGCTCCACAACTTTTATTCGAAAAGTTTTTCCCTAAGATGTACCTACACACAAATAAAAAATCGCTGTAAATTACCATTCTTGAGAATTAATAATTTTTGTTTACCCTGTGTGTTCCTTTCATTTGAGGTTCATTCACTTCTGTCAATCAAATACTATTTGAGTTTTTCTTCCACCAACAAACGGAACATCATTGTATTTTAAAGTTAAACTATATAAATATTCGTTATTTTTCTAAGTGATATTAAGATTGAAACCCAATTAAGTACTGTCTACATCCTTGTTTGCTGGTTATACTTCTTTCTTTTGATTTGAGTCAGATTACATAGAAATATCAGGAAGCCCTTAAAGAGATTTGAATCCTTCACCAACTTTTGATTGAAAAGTCCAAGGTTTATAAAAAAATAGAAATTTTCCATTAGTTCTAATATATGATTTGTTAGCTTGATTGATGGCAATTTCAGAATCAATAAATACATTTTAAAATCTACCTTTTCGACTGGCCGCGCCACCGTTTTTTTCCCCAAATCAAATAAACATTACCAATATTTCTTTGCCGACACCCCTATCAACATTGTCAATGAAGTTTCGGGACCTGGATGTTACATATGATTCCAAACTAACATTCTTCCCACATATAATTTCACATTCCTTTGAAATGCTGGGCTTTAGCATGCGACCATCTAATTAATTTTAGATTCAAAACAAAAGTACTGTAATGTGTTTGATTTAGTCAGAGCGGTACTTGAATATGCATCTGTAGTATGGTCACCTAATTACCTACACTTAAAAAAAGTATATTAAAGCAGTTCAGAAAAAGTTTTTACATTGGGTAGCTTATAAAATGGGATCGATTCATGGTGAATATAATGATGATATATTGGCACTTTTTGAAATTACAAACTCTTGGACACATAATTATCAATGTCCCATTTACAGAAGTTTTCCTGAGGAAGATTAACTTGTCTTATAGGTATTTTTACAATTTTATTTGAATATAATTGTGATATGTCTGTTTATTATTTACTTTCAATCAATTTGTAGGTGTTTATGTTAGATCTTTATCTTGTGAAATTTCTGTTATTATCATAGGTAATGTAAATGCATATTCTTGAACCGAGGATAAGCAACTATAAAATTTCTAACAATTTTTTATCGTCCTCCTAACCTCAGACTTAGTGACACGTAAGATGACATGAATGATATTTTTCCACAACTATCAACCAAATATGAATACTCTATTGTAATGGGTGACTTGAAATCAATATCTTGCAACATAATTCCTTAATTGAAACTTTCAATACTTATGATTACTATGAACTTATAAATAAACCTACAAAAATTACAGCAACTTCTGCTGGACCTAATTTTATCAATTGTAAAGAAATATCCTGCAATTGTGGTACAGTTCTGTCAGATGTAGAAGACTTCATACAAGATTTATAAATGTTCTTTGATATGCATGTACCTTATAAAAAAATTAGAGTAAGCAAACCACCTGCTCCATGGCTCATTGATAATTTAAAATTTATCCTGAAAGAGTGAGATTAGACTTTTATGACCATAAAACAAATAAAACGCCAGAAAACTGGAGCCATTATAAGGAATGCTGCAATAATTTAGTTTTATTGATAAGAAGGAAAAAATCAGCTGAACTGAAATACGAAATGAAAAAGATAAAGTTGTGTCTGCTTACTATTTTTGATCATATCACTCATGTAATTCATTGTTATTTGAAATGTGGTTATTTTCCCAGAGAGTGGCGTGAATCCATTATAACTCCAATTCCAAAAATTTCATCACCTGATAGATTCAAGATTTGCTGCCAATTAGCCTACTTCCAGTATTCTCTAAAATATTCGAGACTGGTGTATTTGTTCAAATAAATCATTTTTTAATGAATTAACATATTACTTTAGAACAATCAGGATTTAGAAAAAATCATAGTACTACTACCACACTCTTGAACCTTACTTATAATCTTACAAATTTGATGTATGCAGATGATACACAATCAATTCAGTACTTTGAACCTAATTCATTCAAGCGGAAACTATAAATATTGATCTATTGTTGATTATTCTAAAAATCATTTACCAATTAATCCTACAGAACAGTATTCTTTTATTTGAAAACACACTTTAAGGGCTCACTAGATAAATAATATTATTATTATATTAAACAATACAAGCTTAATTTATCTGACAGTACAAAAAATCTTGGATTAACTATTGATAGTTCTCTTAGATTCAAGAATCATATTAATCTTTTATTACAGAACTTTAACTTCATACCAAAAACATTTTTTAAATTCCATAATGAGAAAAAACTTTCAGAAATACTGGTATTATCCATTCTAAATTATTGCAACATCGTGTACTAATCGCATCTTGACAAAATACACTCAATATCAACACCAAAGAGTGCCAAATAATTGTTTTCAGATTTATATTTAATATAAAAAAATACGCTCACATTTCTCAGTAAATCCTGCAGCTGAAGTCGCTTAGAGTTACTAATTTATTCAAGCATAATTTTCTAGTTTTTCTTCACCGATTATTTAATACTCAAAGTCCCTCATACCTTCTTGCATGCACACTAATTTTTATAAATAATATTCACAATCCTAACACTAGACATAAGGAAATTCGACATCACTCGACAACTCTATTTGTACTCTGTTTAGAAATATATTAATTTGAAATAGATATCCTAATATACATAAAGAAGGTACAAATATATAAATTATAAGAAGATGTATGAGACATAAACAATAGTAGATTTAAAATGTATGTGGTATAAAGCAGTAGTAAATGATAAAAATGCTAAATAAAAACTTTTTAACAAAAAATTAAACCGACGAAACACGGAACTGAAAAGTAAAAAATAAAATAAACCTTCTTAGTCTCAATAACTAAGCTACTAAACTAATGTATGTAACTAATTTTGAGTCGGCGCCAAACAAACAAGCAAATTGATTAGATAAGGCGTAAAATGATGGCATCGAGTTGCGTGGTGACATTCTGATAATTTTTTTGAAGTAATTTAATGATCTTCGTTGATTGTTCGTTTGGCGCCTACTAAAAATAAGTTACATACATTAGTTTAGGAGCTTAGTTCTTGAGACTGAGAAGTTTTATTTTATTTTTTACTTTTCAGTTCCTTATTTCGTCGCCTTAATTTTTTATTAAAAAATTTTTATTTTTCAATTTTTGTTGTTGAAATCTACTAATTACTACCTACTTGTTTTTTTATTACTTCCAAAATACTTACTTACCCACCTTACTTCAACTATTACCAGTTAAATAATATGATTATCTACTTTTACTATTTGTTGTAATATAAATTATTTTTGTTATTCTGGTTAGTTTATTTCATTACTTTGTATATAATTCCATCCTCTCATCATAGAATATAATGATTGTGACGGATGTAGGAGAACGAAAATAATGACATTAGCGATCTGTCATTGTCAACTACATATGTGTGCCAATGTTCACAAGTGAAAAATCAATTATTCCCTATTTTTCTACCCATTAGGATGGATAATTCCATTCGAAATCCAAATATGATCAACTATGAGGTATACCCTATCTAATAAAAAAAGAATCATCCAAATTGAAGAACCCACTACAAAGTTATGCCTGATAGAATCGGTTAACGGACCAGAATTCAGATGGTGAGTGATCAATATCCTTCATTTTGCTACCCTTAGGGGTGGATTTCATCTTTTAAATTCAAATGGGACCAACTTCGAAGTACACCCTATCCACTAAAAAAAGAATTACCGGGAATCAAACGTCTCAGTAAAAAGTTATGCGTGATCATACATAAAAAAATATATATATATACGCGTCGACTAGAGAACCTCCTCCTTTTTGGTTTCGTTGGTTAAAAATGATGACCAACTCAGTTGGAAACATAGTGCGCTTGGAGATATTGAGCTAAGGAGTGTATGAAGAGGTGGAGGGAGTTAATTTGTTTAATTTCATTAGGAAGCTTATTATAGTCCAAGAGCCCTCTGTGAAATAAAGAGTTCATTGTTCTTACAAGGTTAGTTCGTGTGACAACCAGGTCATTTCTACCTTTTGTAGCATAATTGTGAATTTGGTGATTATAGGTAATGAATTCATTAAAGTAAGATGGTGTTCGTCCAGTGAGTATTTTGAATATGAATATCATTGAAAAATAGTGTAGTCTATCCTTTACTGTCATCCAATTCAGAAGATTAATCATCGATAAAATAGGAGTACACCTATTACGTTTTAACAACAAACGCATACCTCTGTTCTGTAACTTTTGAAGAATTGAAATACTATTACCTTCTAGCAATGATATTAAACTTGGACAGTAGTCAAGGTGTGATTGTATTATCGATTTATAAACTGTCAAATTTGATTGGAATGTTAGTTGTCTACTAATTCTTGTAAAGAAAAACATTTTTTTCGAAATCTTATCACACACATACTGGAAGTGTTTTTTCAAGTTCAAAGTGTTATCAACGATAAAGCCCAGGTATTTGAATTCTGCAACAATTTCAATAGTGTTACCGTATATCTCAATATTTATGGAGTCAATAGCAATTAGATTATATTTATATCGAGTTGTCATTATCATAGCTTTAGTTTTAGTGGTATTTAGTTTGGGTTTATGTTCAAAAACTTAAGACACATTGTCTAATGTCAAATTAATTTTACGTACAGCACTATGAATGTCAACATCGCTAGCTGCGATAAGAGTATCATCGGCAAAGAGGTTGATGAATTCACAATCCCTAATGAAATTGATATCATTCAGATATAGAATGAATAAAACAGGATCAAGTACACTCCCTTGAGGAACTCCTGTGTCAATTGCTTTTAGATTTGAAAGGACATTGTTAATTTTAGTGCACTGGGATCTGTTGAGTAAATAGCTTCTGAACCATTGCAACACACTACCAGATATTCCATAATACTATAATTTTAAAAGCAAAATTGATATATCTATACTCTCAAAAGCTCTTTTGAAATCCAAGAATACAGCAACTACATATTTATTGTCATCAATTGACAGTTTCCATTTGGACAAGGTAAGTTGGAGAGCAGTTTCACAGGAGTGTTTAGATCTGCAACCTGATTGATAATCCATCAATAAGTTGTTGTCTGCAATGTATGTGCAAATTTGGTTATAAACGGCTAATTCTAAAACTTTTTCTAAAGGTGGTAAGTGTTAATTGGACGACAGTTGACGGCTTCGTTTGTATTGTTTAATTTAGGCACAGGGACTACTGTACCAATTTTGAGTTGATCGGGGAATTGCCCATTTATCAAAGAAGTATTGACAAAATCAAGAATTACGTGACCTTGTTGTTCATTATATTAGTGTTGGACTTATTATCCAAACGGTAAATAATTGATTTCACTTCCTTCATGGACAAACTTTTGAAATCAGACAAATTGCATTCAATCGTTTGAAGATTTTCACTTGACCAATATGGGGAAACCGGAATTGTTGCTTTAATATCAAGAATACTTTCAATGAAAAAATTGTTAAAGTTTTCGGCTTTATCTTGATCAGACGTCACCCTCAGCGCATCAAATATAACTTCATTAGGAATAGGACTATTATTTGGTTTAATAAGCCTTTTCAGGGTTTTTCACATTTTCTTTGAATCACGCGAACAATCATCAATCTTCCGTTTGTAGTAATCAGATTTTTTTATTTTCAACAAATTAACTACCTCGTTTCTATAACTTTTATAA
This sequence comes from Gonioctena quinquepunctata, assembly GCA_018342105.1. NCBI lineage: Eukaryota > Metazoa > Arthropoda > Insecta > Coleoptera > Chrysomelidae > Gonioctena > Gonioctena quinquepunctata. Next base: position 399,205 of record JAFIRS010000414.1, read on the forward strand.
ATGGCCCAATTGAGTTGTTCATCATTCACATTTCTACCATTTTTGAAACTTTTGTAAGCTTTATCCCTATTCCTTGTTGCAACGAAAACTTCGTTATCATACCAAGGCAATTGGTTTTTATATTGTTTAAATGATTTCAAAGGATTATCCTGTAGGATAGACCATAATTAATGAACGAACGAACGAATCTACTAGAATACTTGAAAATTTCACGTGAGATGAAAAACAATGGTGTTAACTGCTCTAACACACAAATACATTTAAATTGCAATTTCAAACATTTCTAGGAACCCCAAGGGGATTAATCTGTTTTTATAACAATTTCAACCCTTTTATCCATATTGACAACTGTTCTACATTCCTCCTATTATTAGTTATCCGGAAACATCATATTATTACTCCAATCGTCAAGTTAACCACTCTCTGGAAACATAACCCAAGAATTGTATGTTTGAATACTCTGAATGGCACGCACTGTTATTTATATTTACAACAATGTTAACAATATCTGTATATTTCTTAGGAGATGGAATCTCACTCTATCTTGACTATTTATTTACAACTTTTTGTTTTTAATATTTTACAAATTTGCAGATAAGCACTGATGATGGCAAAGAGCCGAAAGCGCTCAGCTTCGCATTACATATTTTTTATACACAAATACATTCCTTCTAAACCTCCCTTCAAATAAATATTCAATTTCTGTGGATGAGATACTCACATCAAGTCATGATACACATCAAAGTACGACTGCAATTGTTCGGACTGCTGTAAGAAATCTTTCTGCCTTTCAGCTTTGGTCTGTAAATCTTCCAAGGCACTCACAGTGTCTTCTCGTTTATCGTCAATATGCTCCTTGGTATCAGGAAATTCGGCGATGAGCCTATCCCCTTCTTGTTCAATGAAATCGACCTTATCTTTGATAGCCTTCATCTCAGTTTCCAGAGCTTGATGTTTTCTCATCAATTGTTCAATAACTTCAGAATCTTCTATGTATGCTCCGTAAGTTATATCAGCTTCCTTTTCGTGTATCCAAGATATAATCTCTTCCGCAGTTCTGTCATAAACATGTACTTGTTTCGCCCCAGCAAGAGCTTCCTTACGTGCCGATGCTAGTTCAATGAGATCTTCCCAGGTATTTTGTAAATCAATTACTTTTTGTTGGACGTCCGAGCTGTAGCTACTCTTCGCATCTATGATGACGTTTCCATTTTCTATGCATTGTTGTACTCTAGGCTCGCTACTTAGCAAGCTGGCATGAAAGGTATCAAATGCTTGGATCAACAGTTCAACATGCTCTAAATCATTACCGTATTCTTCAGAGTCTGTCTTGTTCATCTGTTCTCGCATCCATTCTTGTACCTCGATACATTCGTGGATAAACCCAAAATATTGTAAAGCTTCTGCAAGGCGAACTTCTCTTTCTGATACGAGTTTACGCAGGCCTGCAAAGTCTTTTTCCAGAGCATCCTAAAAATTAAAAATAAGAAGTAACACATGTTATTTAATATGTTGGTGAATAATCATCAGAGTAATGGAAGGTTATTTTAGGTTAGGTTGGAAAAGCAAGCCACACCCTACCTTTGCGGCTGCAATATTTTCCGAGTCAAAATGTTCTCTCTCTATCAGACTATTTGCTACTTTGCCAAGCCTCTGAATCGTTGGATGGAATGTTTTCACTTCCATTGATAATGCCTCTAGTTTGCGCTGTAATGATTGTGCCGTATCTTCATCTTTACCAACTTCCTTAGTAGCAAGGAATGGACGTTTTTCACTAATCCATGCTTCTGCCTCTGCCACTTCTTGATAGAACTGAAAAAACAAATAAAAATATTCTCATTTCTCTCAAATATGCAAAAAGCAAGGAAATCACAAAAAATATTCCTGGATATGACTTACAGAAACAATGAATTGAGCTGAAAACAGCAGCAAAAATCTACAAGACTCCTGTATGAATTAACGAACCTCAAACCAATTGAAAATAGACTCTTGGATTTAGCACATACAAAAAAAAACAACATCGACAACCTGAGACCATACTGTAAGGAACGTGCAGAAAGGCGCCAAACAGACAAGTATAAACACCAAATCCACCTTCCAGAATAACTTTTTTTCTATATACAATTAGCTGAATATTCACAATCACATGAGTAAATTTGTAAAAACATTGTTTTAATCACTACTGGCTGAAGGACCTCCATGGCCATTTGGTTTGATTAACAACTAGCTGACCCGACAGACAATCCGTCCAAATTTCTATATTCTCTATTTTTTTCCTGAAAACTCTAGTCCGCGTAGAATTTATTTTTTCCTATGTTTCTTTAGGTGTTGTTCCATCTATGTTAGGCCTTTGACTGTGCCCGCTTCCCGTTATCCCGTTTTCCCAATATCGCGTTTTCCCGTTATTCGGTTTTCTCGTTTTCCTGTTATACCGTTTTATCATCATCCCGTTTTTCCTTTCTCGAAAAAAAAATAGCCAAATCGGTCCAGCCGTTCTCATGTTATGAGCTTACCAACACCAAGAGACATTAATTTTTATTATTATTATATATTCCTGAAAACTTTTCCAGGATCAAAAAATTTCCAATAACTAAAAATCCTTTCTTTCCTTAACAACCGTATTCGGAGTATTACAATCATTCAAAAAATAATTAGCCGTTGTTTTTATAAAAAAAAAAATATCCTGACAGGGAATCGTTCCTTTGACCTTATGAACGAAATAATAATTTCAAACAGACCTGTGATTAGTATGAATTCCATGAATAAAAGCGAAGTTGTATTAGCTTTGAAAAAGTTCAAACTATGGACTATGGTGAGGAAGTTATGTCTGATGGTTTACCAACCCTTGACGATGGTGGGAGCGACTCCTCCTATTCTTTTAGCGGTAACAAATCAATCACGTTACAAAATCAGCAACAAATATAACAATAAACCAAGAACTGAAACTGTGTTGAAAAAAGCAGACTAAAAAGAAAAACCACACCAAATGCGATTCCGAAAAATCGCAAAAGACAAAGAGTCAAGAATAAACAGAAACCTTTCGACGGAAGATGGCGAGATATAAATGAATATTTTGACATCGAACCTAGTTTTCCACAGTTCCCTTTTCAATCAAGAAATGAAGAACAGAGTCAAAACTTTACCCCGCTCGATTATTTTAGCCAGTACTATAATTAATTTTTTTTTCAAAAAAGTTACTGAGAAACATTCATTTTCAACAAACTTTTAATAAGTTGTTTGGAGCAACAGTTTTGTCGGTCTGATACTCTTAATGAGCAGACTTGGTTTTCCCAGGATTCGAATATGTATTGGTCATCATCCTTTAAAATTCCACTTATTTGTAAGTAAGTAGAAGTAAGTAAGTAGAAATAAGATACTTCCAACTTAGGAATTGCATTTTGTTGATAATTTAGCTGTCCCAGAAGAAGAAAAGAATTGTAATAAGCTCTGGAAAGTCTAACCAATTATTGACGCATTTCTTAAAGCTGTTTTGACCCTTCCTCGAGAATCAAATCTAAGCATAGATGAACATAAAATATATAATAAAAAAACCTTTTTAAAGACAAGCTTTTATTCAAATGCGCTAAAAAGTAAAAAATAATAGCTTTGGATGTGCGACGTAGGTTATTCCGTGAGTTATAGATTCAAAAGCTTGTCGCGCAAAGTTTTCAGTTCGAATACAGAAGCGACAAGCTTTTGAATCTATAACTCACGGAATAACCTACGTCGCACATCCAAAGCTATTATTTTTTACTTTTCAGCGCATTTGAATAAAAGCTTGTCTTTAAAAACGTTTTTCTACTAATCATTTTATTTTGTGCTTTTTAGTAAGTACACCTTAATCTATGCATTTTTATTAATGCATAGTCATTATGAGGCCTTTTTCCTGTAAGTTCTGAGCTATCTAGTTCTTCAATGAGGAGACCATCTGAAGATTAACTCCTACGCCATCTTCAATTTATGAGTTCTGACAAAAAAACAATAATCTTCGACTAAATTCATAATCTCTGACCCCAAAAACCCCGACATACCAATTTTGAATAGAAACATTCCATTACCACAACCATGTGGAGCCGCCATCTTGAATTTATGAATTTTGAGAATAAATTCATAGTCTTTGACCCCGAACACCTCCAAATACCAATTTTTAATAGAATCGGACCATGATTACAAAACTCGTTCGCCATCTTAGAGCCGCCATCTTAAATTTGTGAATTTTGAAAGAAAATTCATAATCTCCGACCCCGAAAACCACCACATACTAATTTTGAGTCGAATCGGACCATAAACACAAATCTCGTCCTCCATCTTAGAGCCACCATCTTGAATTTGTGAATTTTGAAAGAAAATTCATAATCTCCGACCCCGAAAACCCCCACATACTAATTTTGAGTCGAATCGGACCATAAACACAAATCTCGTCCGCCATCTTAGAGCCGCCATTTTTTTTTCTCAAAAATTCCATAATGCATTGTTACGGGAACTATGAACGCCTGCCAAATTTCACGTTAATCGGGCAACTGGAAGTGGATCAAATTTAATTTGCAAGATTTGATGACAAACATCGGGACAGGTGAAACTAAATAAAAGCTTGTAAAATAAAATGATTCCCTTCTCTGGACATGTCGGCATTAGACAATATGTGTTAGCATCACCAAAGGGCATGATTCTTGATTTAAAAATTTACCAAGAAAAAACTACAAATTTTCCAGAAGACACCGAGAAGGAACACCTTGGATCAGAGGGAAGAGCAGTTTTACCCTTCAGTAAAAGCTGTCCTAGAACTAATATTTATTTTGATCGTTACTTAACAACCCTTCTAGGTAAGTTGAGGGATATCGAAATATCTGGTACAGGAACTATGATGTCAAACAGATTCCCAAATGTCGGATTTCCATATGGGGGGAAGTAGATTTGGCCTTCCGGAGTAATCATAAAACGAGAAAATGGCCTGTAAGAATTTTTTCATGGATTGTGCTGCAATGAATGGATGGCTTCAGTACAGACAAGACTGTCAGGATTTGAGAATAACAAAGGAAGGTATTTTGGATTTAATTGAATTCAAAATTCGAATTGCTGAATGCCTTATAAGGGGTGTTACTAGTGCTTTGATGGAATCAAACTTTGACGAAGAGGAAAACGAGCGCGAGTTGCCAAAAACGACCGTTGGAACACCTGGAAATGTATCTCGAGGTTGCCAAATCAAACGCAGTATATCTGCCAAAACCCATGGTACCTTAAGGAAGCCCAAAGGTGCAGAAATCCAGGATGTAATAAACTCACCCTTATAAAGTGCATTTCTTGTAATATATTTTTTTGTGTAGTTAAGGTATTTCTGTAGTTTTGGAATCGCCTGAAATTTTAGTATGATATGAACATAACCTCTTTGAACCGACTCACAAATTTTTAAATCCATCCACCGTCCAGTTTACCAGATATTTGCAATTAAAAATACATCTTTTTGTACGCGATCCCTATACCTAACACGTGAACAGATAGAACTTTGTTCACATTTTTATTATAGACGCTGAAAGGATCTTAAGATTTTTTTCAAAACCACTCATGTATACAGTACTATTGTGGGATTAATTAAAAAAAAATGGACGACTGGCTGTGATGAAATGGCAACAGTGTACACTGCGGTAAAATGATGAGCGCATGATGAGGTACGGGAATGTGAAATGGAAGCATCAGTATCAATTGACAAAAGGAAGATGGAGATAATCGCCGACTGTGTGGCGTTGTCATGATTACAGCGCCGTCTCTATACGTGTAGTGGACCTATCCTTGCATGAGGTTTGATTTGTGCAGGACCTTCAGAGTTTACAGGCTCTATCAAAAGTTCGAGACAGGAAGCATCATATTAGCATTGGATTTTACCGTACGCACCGGCCAAAACTATTGGCTGATACGTGTATATACAGAGATACTTGACAGAGATACAAGACTGCTTCATTGAATTTCATTCTTGATTTTTTATTTTGAAATAAAATATTTTTCTCCATAACTTTTGTATATATTTGTACACAACTGTGTAACTTGGGACTACGAATGTGCAAATTGCCTATGTTTTACGTTAGACCCAATACCCACGTATGTTTACAAATTTTATTAACCTCATCTATAGGTACTAGTACTAGGTATTTGAACACATATGTGAGCTGTGGGTCTGACGAGGATATATATCTCAAACTCTCTTAGTATAAACAGAAAACTGATGTATAGAAAAAACTTACCGTTTGTGCTTCCAGAGAGTCCTGAAGTCTTAATCTTCTGATACTGGCCAAATCTCTCACTTGCGCAAACATATCTTTAAGTTGCTTAGCTTTCTCACTTATAGCAGGTCCTGACACATGGCCAGATCTCATCAACTGTTCCGCCCTGGCAACAAGAGTAGCGACTATGGGTTCTCGAGAAGCCAGTTCAGCTTCGAGGGCTTGGTGCTTTTTCTGCAAACTCTGCACAGCTGTCAAATTGCTGCCTAGGTCACAAGATGCTGCAAGAGGCTCTCTATCTTGAAGCCACTGAAGCTCATCATCAACGTCTCTAGCAAATTGTTGTAGCATCAAAGAAGACTCTAACAAGTCCCTCCTAGCCTGCAGGGGCGCTTTGAGCTGGTGAAACCTTGTTATTGCCTTCTGTGCTTTCTCTTCGATTTCATCAGCCATAAAATGACCTCCTTTTATGAATTGTTCAGTTGCTTCATTGATAGTTTCGCAGTTTTCTGTGTGTTGCTGAATGTCTTTTTCTAAGATTGTGTGACGCTTGAGTAAATTGTTCGCTGTTGCCAGATCTTTGCCAGTGTCTGTGTTAGTGACTTGTGCTTCAACTTCAGTTAGCCAAGCTTCAAATTCTTCAAGTGATCTGTTGAATAGGAGTGCCTGATATGCTTCACTGAGCCTATCACGTTTGAGGGTTGAGAGTTCCAAAAGATGCTTCCAATCATTTTCTAGTTCATCCAATCTTATGCCAATTTCAGTAGCAGCATAATGATCTGCAGCAATGAGTTCTTTCCCTTCTTCAACAACATTTTGAATCCTTTCACCACTTGCTAAAACTTCAGCCTCGAAAGTAGCATGCTTTTGTATTTTACTTTGTAAATTACTAGGTTCTCGATAATTATCATCTGCGGCAATTTGAAGTTTTAGATTTAACCAATTCTCCACATCATTAACGTTCCTCAAAAATTCCTGTAGAGCCTTAGATTTCTCTAAAGTATCCTTACGTTCTTCTGCTTTCATAAGAAGTTTATTCTTTCTGTTGAAGACAGCAGCCACTTTGTTCGAGACTTCATCATTGTTTTTGTTTGGTTTAGCCACAATTCTCTTTGCAACCTTTTCTAGTTCATCTACTTTTTCCAGCTGTTTTTCGAGCATAACCTCGAAATTTTGATGCTTACGAAGCAGAGCTTCAACTGCTCTTGGGGTATCTCCAACATCGTCATTGTTCAAGAAGGCTTCTTTAGTAGCTAACCAACTGTTCAAATGATTCACTTGTTCCTTGAAATCTTGGATGTCATATTCATGGCAGAGCTCTTCTTTGTGCTCTTCACAAGCAGTATGTATCTTATTTTGCAAATCTTCGAGCTTCTGAACATTTTCAATAATTTTAGGGTTTTCTTTTAGAGGGCAAGTCTTTCCATAATTTATCAAAGATTTGAAAGTTTCGTCACGACCATTAATTTCAGCTTTCAATTCATTATGCAATTCCAACTGAGCCTCAGCTTCTGCTATGGTACTAGGTTTTTCTTGAGATTCCATGCGTTTGATAGTATCATGGACCCATTGCTCCGTTTCCTTGACTTCTGCTAAGAATCTTTCTTGAATATATGCTGCCTGCAATAAATGTTTACGCTTATCTTTGACAGCTGACAACTTAGCCAATTGTTCTTCCAAACTTCCTAGTGCCTCTTCGAGTTGTTCAACACTGTGAGGATATTTTTCACTAAGAATCAGTGCGTCTCTTTGATGAACTTGTACAATTTTGTTCTCGATCGCAGATATTTCAGTTTCAATAGCTTCCTGTTTCCTCTGCAGAGCTTCAACAGCTGCCAGATCCTTGCCAACATCCTCAGACTCCATGGTAGTGCATTTTTCAGCTATTCGTTCCAAAGTGTCGGCTATGTCCCGATAGAACAGATGAAGTTCAGCAGCAGCTGCCAACTCATCACGGTATTTATTCAGAGCTCCTTGTAAAGAATACCACTTCTTTTTGAAATTTTCATTTCGTTCCTGAACACCAGCATGACCTTGTTTTGCTAGTTTGTCCGCAAGGGCATTGATACTTTTAATTTTGTTGTCATCTATTTTCATGTCACTATCAACATCATCTAACTTGCGCTGGAGTATTTGACAATGCTCATAGTCCTTTCCGGTGTCTGCTGCTTGTATCATTACCTCTTTATCTCTGATCCATGTCTCTATTTTGTCCAGTTGGTTGTTAAATTCTAGAATACCCTGAGCTTCTTCAAGTCCTTTGCTTCTAAGGTTTGTATCAGCAATAAGGTGTTTCCACGCTTCGTCTAATTCAAATAATTGATCGGCTATGTCTTGGGAAGCTTTATGGTTCTTTCTGATCAGAGTTTCTCCATTTGTTTTTATTTCGTCAATTTTCCAGCATTGAGTAATTCTGCTTGGAAATTTTTTTTGTCTTTTTTTCCATGTTCGAGCCTCACCAACATCTCTATTGAATTAACCGTTGTTAGAATTTCTTTTTTGAGCACACAGTTGATGGACTCGTTTGCGTTTAGCGTGAATTTCTTCTAATCTTCTAGAAATCTGGTCACTTTCGAAATGGTTCTGATTCAATAATTTAGTACCAGATAACTGTAGGGCTTCTAGATTCTTATCTTGGAGATTCATAACCTTTTCAAATGCTTCGTGTTTCTTGAATTGGTTGGTAACTTCATCAACTGTTTCTATGATATCCACATTCGTTAATGCAGCTTCTTGGGCATTGGTGGCGTCTTCAATGAGTTTGGCTTCCCTAAGGAATATGTGTAAGTCACATAATTGATCTAGATGGATCTTTTTGAGCTGCCAAGCATTGTGCAGTTTCTCCCTCTCCTGCATCAAGATTTTGTATTTCTCCATAGCTTCTGGAGCTGAATAATGACCTGGAAAAAAACTTTGATAATTGATGTATTTAGAAAAAAAATTCCTCATGTTTATTATATCATGAACCAAAGACCAATTAAAAAAAAACAATAACCAATAGTACAGAGGGAATAGACATATTGCTGTGAGAGCTATCAAGTAACAAAAATGTGTCAATCACCTGTTTGTTCCATTGCGGCTAAGTTCTCAGCAACATCTTGGAAGTTTACTTCCCTAGCTTCTATTTCACCTTTGAGTGCCTCATGCTCGCTTTTCAGAATCTGCGCTCTGGCTGCACTGCTCACACTTTCCTTTGCACTCATTCTCAATCTCAAACTCGTTGCCCAGCTCATCAAATCCCTAACCTGCGTCAAAAACTTCTGGAGGTCGACACTGGCTTGAAGTTGGTCTCGTCTCAAATCAGCTGTTTCTTTCAGATCACTCCAAGCTTCTACAACCAATTCTTGTTTGTGTTGTATGCTCGTTTTATTGCTGGGATATAGTTTCTGCAATTTAGAAGCATCCTCTACGAGAATTTGCAATTGTGCTTCTAAGAAAACGAGTTCATTTTCAAAAACTTCGTGTTTTCTCGATAATGCTATGGCTGAGTTCAGATCTCTTCCCAAATCTGTCCCTAGAGCCGCTTTTTTTTCTTGAATCCTCTGTAAAGCATCAGCAATGTCTCTGTGGAATCTGTGGATTTCCCCAGCTGCTTCAAGATTTTGCTCTCTGGTGTTAACCTGGTCATGGAGATTTTCCCACGCTTCCCTATATAAATAAAAAATTAGAATACCCAAATGTAAAACAAAAATACAAACTCAAATAATATTGTTAGTAGGATATTACCTTATTACTACATGTCTTTCTTCAACTTCTCGACAAGCTTCAGAAGGAGATTCAGATCTGAAAGTTAGTTCCAACACCAATGTGAATGTGATGTTATTCATGGTACAAAGAGTATGTTGAAAATGTGAGTTAGCAAGATGGAGCATACCAACTTTTTTTCAAAATTGAACAGGTTCAAAGCAATATGTTGATAGTTTTCTAATGGAATGCTTGTTGACCTGATTTGATACATTAGTTGCAATGACGGAACATTATTAATCATTTGAAGATAATGTGCCAAATAATGGATGATAATGAATGAATCTTATGAAGCAGACTTGATTTTTGAATTCTTCATTCAGGAGAACCCAGCAAACATGAATGAGTGGTAAATAGACGGGTCATAGCTGTAAACTGCGGTCAGATGTAGGCAGCGGCACACCGATGTCGGTAAATAATTGGAATAATATCAGTTTTGCCGCTTTGGCTGAACATACCCATATTTATTATGGATGTTTTGAATTTAGCCAGAAATTACCCGTTAAAGATTTGCAATAATCGCGCCGATGTCGTTTTGACACAGTATGTAGAATTACGCGCCACACCGCTGCGACCTCTGTAATGAAAATGCAACATTGGCATTACTGAATATCACGTTGGCAGTTGGCCCTACTGCCGATTTCGTGTAGGATGTCAAATCGCGTATTTTCTAGTTTGTCTGATCATTGTCATTGTGGTATATGGTCATGAAAAATAATCACAGTGGCGAGAATTTTTTCAGATTTGTGTGTTGTCATTCTATCTATTTGGTGAAATATTTTTCCAGGCCAGTTTAAAATGCAATATCTGGGAAATATGGATGAATATCTTGGAAACCATTCTTGATACAATAAAAATGGTTGAAATGGAGAAAAAGTTGTCTGTTTAGGTAAATAGGAAAAATCTGGCTCTACAGTTTCAGAAATCCTCTACAATTAGTGGCTTCAGAGAGTGAAAACAGTGAATTGTATATATCTAGTCCATGAATCAGTCGATTCTGAATGTTTGGTGAATTTATTGTGTATAATAATGACCTATCTTCATTGAAGTTTCACTGTTTTCGAATATATAATGCTAGATTGTTCTTAGGCGCTTAAATGGGCTATTTTGTTTTCATTGAAACCGTCTTTATGCTCATTGCCTTCCAAGATACCCTATACTTCCATGTACTGCATTTTGAATTGGACGCCCCTGTATATTTGCATAGATCATTGATGAAATCCCAACAGTGGAATGACACAGTTGATTAGTAGGATACCCGCAAACGCACCATAATCAGTTCATCTTAACTCTGTCTATCCGGTGAAGTCCCGCTATGTAATAAAGCGGATGGTAGTCGGAGGCCTACTGATGGCCGTCGCGACACGGGCTTGCCGGGCCAACGACGTATCATGATTATGGCCCGCTTATGTTGTCTGTCGGCTGTTTCTAAAGAGCCTCTAGAGGCCCATGCACAACATGTTTGCTGGGAAGGAAGATCTACAATGTGTTTGAACCTTTTTCAACTAAAGAGGAAAACTACAAAGCATTTTTTGAAGGTCACTAATTATTTATATCATACCCAATCTGCAACTATTGTATTTACCTACAAAAAAGTGCTTCAATAGAAAAAGCTGCATATCCAATAAATAGTTAAAAACTGAGAATAGAATAATTTTTAATTCGCAAAAATTGAAAATTTTTCATTGTATTTGATTTTTGCCAAACATTTCTGTAGTTACTCACCCAATCCAAATTTATTAATGAGGCTGAAAATTTCAATAGGTATTCATTTATAGGTGTGATATCAAGATTATTGTGACATGGTGACATGCAACATGCAATATATTGTTTTACAGAACTACAGAGGATGTCAACCTGAGTTTGGTAGGTTACAATTAAAGAATGGTTTGATGCAGTTCTTGAAAAATAAGGATCATATTCAGTTCAAGAGTTTTTAGAAAATTAGTTGTAGAAAATCTAATTACTTGTGTTTTTTACCTTCAATAATTTTATAATATTTTTTTATAACAATTTAATATGATTTTATATGTGTAATGATGTGTCTAGTGTTTTAATTCTCTTGTAAATGTAAAGTTGTCTTATTTTTTTATTGTTCTACATGTTTATTATTTTTACATATGTGAAATTTCCAGTGATGAATAAATTTTCATATTGTTGATATTTCAATTGATTGAATCACAGAAACAAATAAAATACAAATGGATTACTGATTACTTACTCAAGTTTCAACTGCCTTTTCTGGATGTCCGAAGTGTAAGAACTTTCACTTGCGATTAATTTTTGGGCTAAATCTTCACACTGTCTGTAGCGCTCAGATCCAGAATCAATTCTATGTTTCAAGTCATCAAATTTGGCTTTCAGTTGCTGTAAAAAATATTTATGAAAAATAGGAATTTCACAAGTATATTGATGATGCTCCTACAATTAGATGTTCATAATCTTGGCCATAATCTTCTGATGAAGCCTGCTGGAGGTTCTCAGCGATCCAAGATTCTAATTCCTCAGATTCAGCAAAATATTCGTGTCGGAAAAGGGATTCCATCAAGCGATGTTGTCTAAGGGCGGCTTTTCTCTGGAGAGATCTCACTAGATGTTCCAAACTCGACTGTCTTTCTCCAAGTGCTTTAGAGTCGGGGTGTCCCGATTTGATCATTGCTTGTGCTCCATGACCCATTTCCGATATTATGTTATTGTAAGTATCTAATTCAAGTTCCAGTGCCTAAAATATACAACACGACAGTTGCAAAGACTTATAATTTTCAATATTCAAAACCAACCATATATTTTATTGGCGACAATCCATATGAGATAGTTTTAAAAATCTATTTGGTTATCTAACAACAAATTGAAAGCAAGAACTTATAGAAAATAAATATCGTACTGCTTATTCTGGCTCTAATTTGGCTGGAGTTTTTAATACAAACAAAAACGATAAAGTGAAGAGCAAAAGCAGAATAGCTCTGATCCTTTCCACTACCATAATTAATTGGAAAATATTGTCTAACTCAACAATCATTTTTAAATATTATTCTTTTAATATCAATGTAATGTATTGAGTTTTTGCTATTGAGAATATATCCTACTAGCTGACTGTGCTCAACGTCCGAAGGTGAAAGTGAAAAACTAGTGGCCTCACTCGATTGTTTGTCAAAGCCTGCAACTTGCATTTGGCATAATTAGAGTTTGATAAATTAGTCCACCAGTTTTTTTTTATCTTGAGATTTGAGGTATTAAATCGAATATGGTGTGAAGTAGTACTAATTCATACATGACAAAAAAAATAAACACAAGAAAAAACTGCAAGAATTGATTGTCCGCCTATCTCCCAAATATAATAGATTGGAAGAGCCTGAATAAATTGTCGTGTGGTCAACATTGGACGAAAGATTTATAGGCAATTTTGCAGTTATTGTTCTATAAAAACTCGAAAAGACTTTATAACATTGTTTGTCCCACATCTACTTCTGAAGTTTCAATAAAAAAATGTTGGGTATCATGACATCAACTTTGAGGAAATATTGAAAGCAACATAATTCTATAGAAAACTGGGGAGAATTCAGTCAACAAAAAAATATTTTTTCAATCTTTCTTGAGAGATACCAAATTAAAGCTGATCCACTGTTGAATTTTATAAATTAATAAATTATCTAATGAAAATAGCTTGAACTTAACTCTATAGTTGTCTATTTTGAACTGTTACGGAACACTTATTATACGAGGCTCGATTCCCATTTGATTTTTTGGGAATATGTTTTTAAAACAAACTAATAATACATTTATAATATTAGTAGGTACAATTGAACAAATAAGTCAAAATGCCATTTTCCTACATATAATATCAAAGATAAGTGAAATATTCATATCGATAAAAAAATCATTTGAAAGTACTTGTGATGTTCCTTGACTTTTTTTGGGATGTCAAGCCAAGAAAGTACCTAAATCGGTATATTTTCGATGACTTGATTAAAAAATATCGTGAATTTCATAGAAACATAGCTTATGTACATTTGCATTAAATCAGCTTTATAACGGTGAAAACATCGAAAATCAGCAAAGTAGTTACCGAGAACACTCTCACGTACTGAACTCATGTATCTATTACATTAGTGTAGATTATATAATAGATTTTCTTCGTAATAAATAACAGTATTACTCGCTTACCTTATGTTTTGTAAGAAGTTTTGTAGCAGAATCTCTATCTCTGCCATAATCAGAGCTAGATAAGATGACACCCCTCTCATTGAGCCAAGATTCAACTTCATTAACGTCAAAGAAATACTGTTGAGCTTTGAGTGATAGGTCAAGTTTTTGGGCTCGCTGATTTGCATTATCATTGAGGTTCTCCCAAGCATTTTGGAGATTACCACAAAGTTCTGAAATCTGTAAAAAATATAATAGTAATATGATTTTAAACACAATGTTTTACTATGAAATGTTTATAATAGACTAGAGTAACCTCACAAAGTGAAAATATGTAGTAAATAAATATTCAGGACCTTAGAGAAAAAATCGGGCATGTAAATATTACAAGCTTTTATTTAGTATCGCCTGTCTCGATGTCTGTGGGTTCGTAATCAAATCCTACAAGTTAAATTTGACCCACTTCCTGTTGTCCAATTTTGTTAGAGAAAAAACAAAATGGCGGCTCCAAGGTGGCGGACGAGATTTGTGTTTATGGTCCGATTCGATTCAAAATTGGTATTGGGAGGTTTTCGGGGTCGAAGATTATGAATTTTTTGTCGAAATGGCGGCTCCAAGATGGCCGACGATCTCTGTGATTATAATCCGATTCTATTCAAAATTGGTATTTGGGGGTTTTCGGGGTAGAAGATTATGAATTTCACATGAATAAATTAAAATGGCGGCTTCAAGATGGCGGACGATCTCTGTGATTATGGTACCGATTCTATTCAAAATTGGTATGTGGGAGTTTTCGGGGTCAGAGATTATGAATTTTTTGTCAAAATTCATAAATTCAAGATAGCGGATGAGTTTTATAATTATGGTCAGATTCTATTCAAAATTGGTATGTGGGGATTTTCGCGGTCGAATATTATGTTTTTTTTTTCAAAATTCATAAAAACAAAAGGCGTTTCTCTGTGATTATTGTCCGATTCTATTCAAAATTGGTATGTGGGAGCTTTCGGGGTCGGAGATTATGAATTTTTATTCATAAATTTAAGATGTTGGACGAGTTTTATAATTATGGTCCGATTCTATTCAAAATTGGTTTTTTGGGTCGGTGATTATGAATTTAATGTCAAAATTCATAGATACAAGATGGTGGCTCCAAGGTGGTGGACGAGTTTTGTAATTATGGACAGTTTCTATTCAATATTGGTATGTCGGGGTTTTAGGGGTCGGAGATTATTGATTTTTTGTCAAAATTCATAAATTGCATAAATTTAAGATGTCGGCTCCAAGATGGTGAACGAGTCTTGTAATTATGGACGTTTCTATTCAAAATTGGTATGTCGGGGTTTTTGGCGTCGGAGATTATTGATTTTGTCAAAATTCATAAATTGAAGATGGCAGGATGGCGGACGAATTAATCGTTAGATGGTCCCCTCATTGAAGAACTAGATAGCTCAGAATTTACAGGATTCATAGATTAAGGCGTACTTACTAAAAAGCATAAAATAAAATAATTTACAAAATAACCGTAAAGACAAGCTTTTATTCAAATGCGCTAAAAAGTAAAAAATAATCGCTTTGGATGTGTGACTTAGGTTATTCCGTGAGTTATAGATTCAAAAGCTTGTCGCTTTTGTATT
Source organism: Gonioctena quinquepunctata (assembly GCA_018342105.1). Lineage (NCBI taxonomy): Eukaryota > Metazoa > Arthropoda > Insecta > Coleoptera > Chrysomelidae > Gonioctena > Gonioctena quinquepunctata. The sequence continues at coordinate 414,941 of JAFIRS010000414.1, forward strand.
CGAACTGAAAACTTTGCGTGACAAACTCTTCAATCTGTAACTCCCGGAATAACCTACGTTACACATTCAAAGTAATATTTTTTACTTTTTAGCGCATTTGAATAAAAGCTTATCTTTAAAAAGGTTTTTTCTAATTCTTTTACAATTATATCATTCAAAATCAGGGGTTTGTAGTAGGTATTAGTGGGTATTCAATTCATGATATATTTTTTTGGAAAGTAAATTATGATTTTAAGGTTTCTTGACATGTTTTTTGGGTAACCTTCCACAGTCTGAAAATGAAAATATAATCAGGATTATATTTTCATTTTCAGACTGTGGAAGGTTACCCAAAAAACATGTCAAAAAACGTTGTTCCTCCACAAAAAACCACATTCATTCAAGATTTTAAGGTTTTATATTTTCAGAAAATGTATAAGTATATGGAACTATTTATTTATTATTTCTTAAGCCTATGAATATCATTTTTAATTCTAGTATGATATTGATTAGGAAATTTGATGTTTACTTCATTTTTGAATACAGCTTTTGTTATTTCATAGACGTATAATTGATGTATGTCAATTTCTTGACTTTCAGTATATAAAATATAACCGGAAAAAAGGTAATTTTTACTATAAATGATGTTCAGCAAATGTTTTTCAATTAGAAGTAATTATGAAGATATTTTTATTTTACTCCCCCATGCAAGGATTTCGTAGGACAATTGTGATTGTATTAAGGAAACATATAAGATAATGTATATTGGGGAATTCAAAAAAAGTAGACTTTCGGGACCCATGAGTTTTTTTTATTATTAATTTATTTGTCCCATTTCAAATTTTGATAGTTTTCAAGATTAGTGATGGATTTTTATTTGAGCTGAGAACTATGATATTTAGTTTTCTCAAACATTTTATTGTTCCAAAATAGTTTCCTACTTTTTCTTTCATCATAGTCTAGTTTGAATAGTTATATGAAATTGTTGAGGTATATGTTGAATTAAATTAATCCCAAAACTGTACCTGTGGCATATTACATAATATCTTCTAGGAAAAACTATGCATACATAATATTTCACTAAACTAACTAACTAAATTACCTGATAATAGATCTCTTAATGATTATAAATATTTTTGTGGTTATTCCGTCTAATCACGGTGACCATCTTAATTCAAGATACTTAACTTAAACTTGAATAATAAGTTATCAATCATTTGCAATTTGTTTTTCATCATTTATAATTTCACTGTTTATTTTTCCTTTTCTACATTTTTTTCAAGTACATATCCAAACCAATTAAGATCATATTATTTTTTATATGTCACTACAAACAGTATCTTAGATTTCACCAAGGTCAGTTTATTTCTATATGCTTTTATTCATTCCAAAGTAAAACGTTATTTCTTTTTGAATCCCTTGTATAATTCTTGTTTCCTATTTAAAGTTTTCAATAAAGCATTTGTCATCCATCTTTCCTTATTTTTTGGAATATTTTGATTTATAATGAATTTGTCCTGATACAATTTATTATTTGATTGATGAAAAAATCTGCAAGTTCATCTGGACTCTTTAGTTCATACGGTAGTCAATTTGGAGTGATATTGGGTGATCTGTAATATAGTATATGAAAATGACTAGTTTGAACACAGTTGATGTTTCTTGACACCTGATAAATATGTGATCTAAGCAGGATTTTTGACTACCAATATCTCTTGTATATGGGAAAGTTTGTTTTTAATCACCTTCTTAATTGTCTTATCAACTCTGAGAAATTTTAATGAAATCTTGAACGAGTTAAGACCACAGGGACGTTACCTATTATAGTGGGATCCAAAACCACTCTTGGGGACCTGGAAAAAAATTTCACCGGCAGAACCCACGTTGGGTTGGAAGCAGTCAGTATAAGACACTTTTACAACTGAGCCACTGACCCCGTTTTTGATTCCTTGATATATGACAAAAATACATGTTCACTCAATATATTGCAATAATTTTTGTTTATTCTTATAACATTCCGGCAACCTACAAGCTTTTACTCTGAACTCATTTTATCAGGCGTTGGAATTTTCATTAGTTGAAATGAGATGCAAATAACTGAAAGCAATGAACGTTGCATAAATATGAAATGTTGAATTTGTCTATGAAAGAAAACAATTTAAACTGAACTTACTTTCTGTTTTTCAGGATGGTCCATGTTAATTAGATCTTGACCAGTTTCCAAAGTTTTGTCGATAACAGGTTGATGACCAGATATTTCTGCTTCTAATTTCTTATGTTTCTTGTGGAGGTTCTGTGCTTGGTGGAGATTCTGTCCCAATTCATCTGAAGAAGCCAGGGCTAAATGTTCTTTTATCCACTGTAGTTCAGCATCCAACTCAAATCCGAATTTGAAGAATTTTAGAGCTTCTTCCAAAGCAGCCCTTCTTTCTTGAGCCGGTTTATGAAGATCTCTCAAAAATTGTTGACTTGTGAGGGCATTTTCTTTTATACGGTCAGAATCAAAGTGACCTTCATCACTCAAGTTTTGGCTTTGGCTGACAAGTTCATCAACACGATTGGCAGTCTGTCCTAAATCGTTCTCTAGAGAGTCATGTTGTTTAATCAAATCCCGACAAGATCTAAAATAGTAAAAATTAATGAAACGCTTGGAATTTATTAAATAAATGTTGAATATGAGTCACAAGTGACTAAAATCGGTGATCTAGGAATTTTAATTGAAAAAAAAACTGACATTCAAAACTGAAAGTATCATCTGCTAGTTGTAGAAATGTAAGTTTTTTAATATACATCAGACGTTAAAAAGAGTTTATGCTTTGGCAGAGTTTTCAAATTTTGAATCCAGGTTGTATCATTAAATATAAGAACAGTATCATCGGCATAAGAGATTGCCATCAACAGAAGATTTTGGCAGGGAATTAATGTAGGTGATAAATAAAATTGGTCCGAGAACTGTTCCTTGGGGAACACCAATTTAAATAAATGTATATGCAATGGAATACCATTAATAAATAACTATTTATAAAATACCTCAAGTCAGTTCCAACATTTTGACTCTTCAAATTTTCATCTATTTCTTCCAGCTTGTGCTTCACATCTTCAATTGAATTGTTATATCCATGTTGTGTTACAGCTTGACGAAGTCTTCTTCCCTTTTCCAAAGAAATTCCAACAAGATCCTGCCATTCATTATTTAATTCCTGCAATGTTTTGGCTACTTCGTCTTTATTATAACTTTCTTGAGCAATGAGAGCCATCCCGAGCTTATTGATTGTTCTAAGCTGGCCTTCATTAGCTCTAAGTTCTCTTTCGAAAGCTTCATGTTTCTGAAGTTTCCTTTCGAGGTTAGACAGGTCTCGATAACTTTCATCAGAAGCTGTCTTCAGTTTCTCTGCCATCCAAACACGTAGATCATGTACTTCAGCACGGAATTCTTGGTAGTTCTTAGACGCATCAAGGGCATTACTTCTTTGTTGACAAGCATCTCTAACAGCTTGTCTTCTTTGCAAAACATGGTTCCGTCTATCGTCAATCCTGCAAAATGTTAAATTAGAGCATTCATTCAAAATGTAAAAAAGCTAAAATTACCCTTGGCTGTCATAATGTTGTTTTGCAATTAGCTCATCTGCTCTTTTGCTGAAAGCATTCAAACGATCCTCCTGAGCAGATAAAGTGTTAGCAAAAGCTCTTTGCTGCTTATGCAAAGCTTCAACCTCGTCAAGAGAGTTCTGAAATGATTGTTATAGGTGTAGTTTATACATTTTAAAAACTGCCTCAGCCTAATAACTTTCCTTTGTTACAATGCTTAATACTTTCAATGAAATTTTAAAACAAATCATTATTTTTCAATGTAGCTTGAAAATATATCTTATTGGGTAGTTGAGGATGGTGAATCAAAACATGACATAATTTTTTGATAATATCCTAATACATTTTTCCTTATTAACTGTGATAATGTCTCCTAAAAATGTTATAGAGCTTGTCCAATATTGAAACAACAACTTTGGCCTTCACCTACCTAACAACCAATTCTTCTCGAAGATGCCCGAACTGTGGCTATTAATAGAAATTCCATAGGCGTACCAAATTATTTGGTATAGGCGATACACGAGACATAGTTTTTGGCGGACGAGTTTTGTGATTATGGTCCGATTCGATTCAAAATTGGTATGTGGGTGTTTTTGGGGTCGGAGATTATGAATTTTTTGTAAAAATTTATAAATTCGGCTCCAAGAAGAAGCACGAGTTTTCTGATTATGGTCATATTTCATTCAAAATTGGTATGTGGGGGTTCTCAGGTTCGGAGATTAGGATTTTTTTGTCAAAATCTATTAATTGAAGATGGCGACTTCAGGATGACGGACGAGTTTTGTGATTATGGTCAGATTCTATTCAAAATTGGTGTGGGGGACTTTTCGGTGTCGGAGATCATGATTTTTTTCAGCTCAGAACATACAGGGAGACCTTGTAATAACGATACTCTATTAGAAATGAACACATTAAGGCAAACTAACTAAAAAGAAAAAAATAAAATAACTAAAAAAAAAAACTTTTTAAAGGCAATCTTTTATTTAAGCCGTGTACTAAAACGTATAAAATAAATTCAAGTCATCGCTGACAATGATTCAATTATTTTTTGTTGAATTCTTTGGTTTCAAAAAGCTTGGCGCACGAATTGTAATAAAATTAATACTTCGACAAGTTGTCTACTTTCATGAATACTTTGTAAAAATAAAATACTTTGACAAGTTCTTACTTACCAACTAATCACTGCCCAATCAAATTAATTGGTACCTACTTTTATGAACACTTCGCACGACAAGGTTTTTGAAACCAAATAATTCAACAATAAATAATTAAATCATTGTCAGCGATGACTTAAATTTATTTTATACGTTTTAGTACAAACCTTAAATAAAAGCCTACCTGAGCATTTTTTATTTTTTTAAGAATAGACTTTAAAGTAGGCCGTTGTTTTTAAATCAAACAATAATCATTAATAATCGTTCTTGTTGTTTCACCCTGCCCTTCTGTAATATTATTTTTCGACTTTATTCTTCCTACTCTTTTTTGCGGAGACAGCAAAAAAGGAATACTACCTGAATTCACAGCTGATTGTTCCGTTTCAATTTTTTAAAACAATATTCTGTTATACCCATTGCTGCCTTGGCACATCCTTTGTAATTTTTTGTAAAGGTATTTGTATCCCATTTTTGGCCTCATTTTTCATAAGTTTGATAACATTTGCCATAATTTCTTTTTCCGCTACTGAATAGTACTTACCACTGTGCATTTTGGCAAGGTAACAAGTAAACTATTGCAAAGTTGAATAAATAACTGCACTACCTATTTATTATTCAAACAAACCTAACCTTTCAAACGCTGATTGCCAAGACACTGGTGAAAATTCGCCGTAGCATAAGCTGCCACAGCAAATCGTGTCCACTCGTGTTTTACCCCTCTCTACCTACCAAAAGGTTCTTTCAATATTGGATGAGCTCTACCAATGTACTGAGTATGATTGATGAACTCATGTTCACACCATAATACAGTGCAACAAAACTCATTACTTTATTACTAGAATTAATTATCAACCTAAGTATTATAGATCATATTTGGAAAATAAAACATTGGTAGTTTGAATGGATTTTGAGTTTCAGGCAATAGAAACATTCTGAAGGAATACATTAGAAGTAAACACTTTCAGTATGCATTATTCTGAAGTATCTTAGTACTATATTAACACGTTGAGTGCCGTATGTATCCTGCAATGATACACATGGTCGTCTTTTATTGGATGTGTGTATCCATTGCTTATACACACATATTTCTCTTTTTTCAAGCAGTGACCTGACATTCTTAATACTGTGTTTGGCCAGCAGATTTTAGTTTTCTCTTCAGATATTTTTTCCAGTAAATGTTTAAAATAATACTATAATATAGAGAATAATACTCTGAAGATAAATTAACAAAACAGTTTAAATTTACCCACACTTCAAGATGTTTGTTAGTCAATGAGCATAGGCAGGGACAACAGAATAACTCTGTTATGGGTCCCTGGACATAAAGGCTTTCAATAAAATGAAAAAGCCGACCTTCTGGAAAAGAAGGCACTATGAAGGAGTTCATAGGACCCGAGCCCTTCTTCGGAATATCAAAGAGTATAACCAAAAAAGTGTTTTCAGACTGGATCCAGCAAAAAAAATGTGAGTACTGGTATGAAGCAGTGAGACAAGATCACTCGAAGGCATTTATACCAAACCCTTCGAAAAGACGAACAGCAGCTCACTGTTAGAACTGAATAGAAAAAACCTGAGGATCATAACAGGACCACTGACAGGTCACTGCAGTCTGAGAGAGCATCTTCAAAAAATCGGCCTTGCAGAGTGTCGCTTTTGCCAAGACGAAGAAGAAACAGTAGAGCATATCATTTACAGATGCAAGGGTCTGGAACGAAAGAAATTCTACGGTATAGATTAGGGGCAACTAGAGCCCAAAAACCTGGAAAAGGTTTCACCGAGCGTCATCATCGACTTCGTCAGAAGCGCGGAACTTGAAGGTGAACTCTAATCTGATTAGGATCGAGCCACAATAGATCTGAAAAGGTCGCAGTGGAAGGGGCGGTTATTGCCCCACTTGAAAAGAACCTAACCTAGTCAATGAAACGTTTGTAAATTTCAGAAAAGGTAAATAGTAATATATTTCACTGTAGCACAGCGCTTTTTTCCCATCTTATTACTGTCAATGAATTACGCTTTTTATGGAAAATATATGAACTTTTATTCTGATGACTCACTGATAAGTATATTTTAAAATCTCTTTTTTGTCAACTCTTCCTTTCAAAGTCAAAATACAATATACAAAGTAATTTCAGCAGTTTTCAGTAACATTCTCCCCCTCGGAGCTAACTTCTTGATTAGCACGAATATTGAGCCGGTGGAGTTTTCTAACAGGTAGCTTGTAAATCCCATGTGCTGTCTGAATATCAGCAACTCTAACAATTCCGTCTGGGCCCATATATACTTTTTTCACTTTACCCATTGGCCAAACTCCTACCGGAAAATTATTTACATTTATGATGACTAGTTCTCCTTCTTCCAGATTTGGTTTATCTTCATTCCATTTACGGCGATTCATCAAATTTGGAAACTATTCACGTAGCCAACGGTTCCAAAACATGTCTGCTAAGTATTGAGAAATCTACCAATATTTTTTAGGTAGAAGATCTTTTTTGTCAAAGACTCCTGGTGTTGTTATGGTGACTGATTTGCCGATGAGAAGATCGTTCGGGCAAATACTGACCGGGTCCTGTGGATCTGTGGAAACATGAGTGAGAGGCCTACTATTTATAATATACTCTGCTTCGCAGAACAAAGTTTGAAGAACTTCTTCAGCAGGGTGTTGATCTTTCATGATGGCTATTAGAGCTCTCTTGAAACTGCCTATGAGACGTTCCCAGCTACCTCCCATGTTCGGACTGAAGGGTGGTAGGAATTTCCAATGTATTCCTCTATTTGCCATATCATCTATCACAATTTTTATCTGAAATTCATCCAAAGCCTCTAAGAGTTCGCAACATGCTCCTCTCAAATTGCTGCCGTTGTATGACCAAAAAACATTTACGCATTCTCTCCTAGCTCAAAATCGTCTGATGCCATAATACAAGAGTCAAGGAATGAGCGATTTCAAAGTGTACTGCCCTCATTGTCAGGCAAGTGAAAAGGACTCCATAACGTTTTTCGGTTCTTCGACCTATTTTAACCAGAAATGGGCCACAAAAATCAATACCAGTGGCAGAAAACGGTTTTGTACATTTCAAAAGCCTTTCTGGGGGTAATAAACCTATGTTTGGGTGTGGTGGGTTTGCTTTCATACACCTACAATAAGCACATTCTCGACATTACTTTTTTGATAATTGTTCTGATGTGTGGGATCCAAAATTTCCTCTTGATCTCGTTGATTCGGACCAGAAATATCTAGCAGAAATTTTTTGTTTCAAATGTTTGATTACTTCGGAGCATAATCTCACTCCCAATACTGCAGCTAGCACTTCTAATTTGGGGATCGTTAGTGTTTTCAGGGGTGCCACACGTGTCTTCAAAGCAATGAGAATGACATCGATATAGCTACTGAATTCCAGTCTTAGATAAATTGCTGTAGAATAGGCAAGTTCACTAGCGTCTGAAAATGTGTTAATTTCCATTCTTCTGCTCCTTTTCAGCTCCAGGGAGTAACATCTTGGAATTTCTATGTTCATAGCGCATTACAGCTCCCGCAGCCTAACAGTCCATTTCTTGAAAATATTGTCTGTGATGAAATCATCCCAGCCAATGCCCAAGCGCCATATTTCTTGCAGCAATATTTTTACTTTTATGGTGATTGGTGATAATAGGATCGTAAACTGACATTGCCGTTTTCAAAACTTGTCATTTAGTGGGAATTTGTGTGCCATTCACTATTTCCTTAGAAATTTAGTGAAATTTCAGGTTGAAAGTAAAATAATCTTTCTCTGAATTCCATAGCATACCCAGAACCTTTTCTTCATTAGCTCGCCTGGCTACCTCCGATTGCATTTGATTGCTTAGTAAATTCTCCGGAAGTTGTTCCAGAACCACAAGAGAATTCGAGATGAAATTCTTTATTTTGAAACCCGCCTTGCTATGAACGTAAATAACATCTTTAATGAGTTTTACAGCATCTTCCTCGGTTTCAGTCCCATCCAAATAATCATCTACATAGTGATGATTAATAATTGCTCTTCCAAAACACTGGCTATGTTGATTTGCATTGTAGTTTTTTACAAATTGTGCCAGAAATGGTGAAGAAGTCGTACCAAATAACATAGCAGTTATCCTGTAGACATCTGGAGATCTACTGTGGTCAAGATCACGCCATAAGAAACACTGTGAAAAATTATCTTCATCTGAAATTAGAATTCCATTGAACATCTCCTGAATGTCACATGCGAAAGCTATTTTATGTAGTCGGAATGTCAAGAGAATACCGAAAAGGGACATCAGCCAATCAGGTTCAGGTAAGAGGCAATCATTCAGTGATAAACCATTTATTCTTGCGGCTGCATCAAATACAACTTGAACTTTTCTCGGTTTATTGGGGTAAAAACCATGTATTCTTTGCATTTTCAAGATGTTTTGCGGTTACTGGGACTGCATACTTTTTATCCAGCAGCTTTTGGATTTCGTCATGATATGATATCGTAAGTTTTTCATTTCGAGACAACTCGAGACATTTCAGCCTCTGGTTCGCCATTGGAAATGAGTCCGGTAAAACAAGGTCATTTTCTTACCACGGCAATGTTACTTGATATCGATTCCCATATCGTTGAATAGAATTTTCTGCTAACGATATCGCCTTTTTTTCCTCTTTGGTCTTTCTTCTATCCATTTTTGTGATTGCTACCCCAAAATTTTCCGCTGTCATATAGCTCTTCACCAACTTTTCATCTGACTCTTTGCAGCAAACAAAGGAGACTTCAATTTTCTCCTCATATCTGTCTGGATATCCTATTGTTCCATGGACGGTCCACCCTATTTGAGTTTTGGATAAAATTGGAGCATTCGGAGTGGGCTGAATGACCTGTCTGGAGACGATAAGATGAGCATTGTTTTGACCAATCAGCAATGAAGGTTTCTCAATGACTTGGGAAGGAGAGAAGGCTTGTTGAACGAAAGGAAACATTTGTATCAAGCTAGCCAGGTCATACTCCTGCTGTAGTAGATCTAAATGATCCACGGTCCTGACATTTTTCAACTCATGAAATACGGTTCCATTTCTTCCTGCAATCTCTGCTTGTACTATCTGAGAATTATTTTCATACCGAAATATATCGCCTGTCCATTTGCAACACAAAGGTGATATTGGACCCGTCAAACCCAACTGTTTTGCCACGGTGGAATCAAGCAGTGTTGTTGTACTTCCTTCGTCTAGGAGAGCCACTATTTCCATAATACCATTTGGACCTTTCATTTTAATAGGTAATATTTTCAACAAAGTGTTGCTGTATTTATGCGTTACGTGAGTTGTAACTTCAGGCGTTGTCGGATATTTGGCATTTTTGTGTAGTAAACTATTGTGAAAACGATCACAATTGTTAACCCCACATACTTTTCTCTTCTTACATTTTCCTTGATGTTGGCGTAGACAACATGAGCAAGCATTACATTTTTGAACAATTTTCCAACGTTCTTTCACTTGCGCCTTTTGGAAATGACTACAATTTTCTAAAAAATGTTGATTCTGATTGCAAATTTTGCATCGTTTACCGGTGATCCCTGTTGTATTCTTTGTTTGTTGATTCCCAACATTGCTCATACTTTGGGATTCATTTTTATTAGGAAGACTCACATTGACTGCATTGGAGACAAAAGTGATTTTGGAAATGACTTCGGACATTTGTTGTATCCAATCTGAAAAATCTCTCAATGATCCTTTTCTAGATGGGATTTTCTTGTCAATGAGGTAACTTCCCCAATGAGTAAAACCCTTATTACACTATGCCTTTTTCGTGCCTATTTTTGTGCTTATTTTCATAGCTATTTGTTGGCTAAATTTCCCCAAATAACTGGCACTATTTGATGATTGTTTCATGCGCTAATTTCAGAGCTGCAAACCTGAGGAAAATTGACATTTACCTTAAATGATTGGGTAATTTAGTAAACCTGGACTATTTGTTTCAACTTTTTCCTTACCTGGTACAAGATTTTTTCTTCTTTTCTGTCATACTGAACAAAAGGAAAACTATGTGATTAATTTCATTTGTTTGTTGGTTATGTCAAGTCCAATAGATAATTATTGTTTTGGCAAACCTGACATTTCCACAAACGTCCTTGAAATCCCCTCGATTCAGGCGGAAAAAATAGAACCAGTCCTATTTATTTTCACGCCTGAAACAATCAACAAAATAGCCACGCGCGCATGCGTATTTGTTTAAAATTTCAGCCACCGGCAGTCAGGCAGACAAATAGGCACGGAAAAGGCATAGTGTAATAAGGGTTTAAGTAAATGGGGTGGCAATCTGGAAACAAAATTTGCCAGAAATTGTCTTTTATCGAAAATTTGTTCAACCTCCCCTTCTACCACTGCTACCACGTTTCTTATAGTATTGCTAAAATCCATGAAAGATTCTAAGCTATCAACAACAGGCAGTTTACAGGCTTCCGATAACAACTCTTCCATTATCCTTTTGGGCCGACCATACTTCTTATGCAGAATGTCTAAAATTTCATCTGGTTTCTGAGCGGTTATGAGAAGCATTTCAAGTGATTTTCTTGGTTCGCTTGTCAGACATTTGTTCAATCTTAAAACGTTCTCTTTTGGTGAAAATGAACAGGTTTCATTGGACAACTTGTATTGAGAATAAAAAATGGGCCACTTTAAGTACAATAAACCATCGAAAGTCATCAACTGGTTGCTTAATGTTTGACCTGATAGCATATTGTTGATTGATTTTGTTAGGCCCTCGATCTCATTTTTTTGCGCCAATCCTTTTTCATTATTTGTTTTGAAGTAATCATTTACTTCATTTGTCCACTCTCGAACATAGTGTGAATGGGATTGTATTGACTTTCTACTTCTAACCTCTTCTTCAGAAGAACATTCTTCCAAACTCGACACAACTTCTTCTTCTAGGAATTCTTGATATTTCGATAATTAATTCTCCTTATTTTTCAAACGTGCTTCACCTATCTTGAGAAGCTTCTGTTTTCTGTCGAGTTCCCTTTGTTTTGCTTCAATTTCTTCGATAGATTTCGCTGTAATTTTCATCTCTTCAATTTCACATTCCAAAACGACGATTTCTCCTTGATTTGAAAAAAAATTCTCTTGTAGTAAATCTATTTCATTCTGTTTTTCTACTATTTTCGATCTCAGTAGGTGTTTTTTCCGAGAATGACTAATGTGAGATTTCGTTTTTCCACTTTTTACTGACATGGATATACTTTTCTTTTCTGCCTCATCATTTGAAACATTTTGAAACCTTACCATGAAGTATTTGAGGAATACATTCGTTAAATTACTCGCACTGGTATTTTCCGGGTATTTGAATTCAAAGAAATCACACAATTGTTGTAAACTGAAGATGCTGAGTGACTTACTCAATAATTCACAGTATTGATCATATTCTGCTGAGTTTTCGCAAAATTCAAATCCAGAAAACGATGAAATATGTCTTCTTGCGGATCTACATTTAGCTTCTTCTCCATATAATGCAAAATGAATAGAATATTGTTTAGTAAATTCTTATCAGCAGCAGTTTTCAATTTTGCCTCTAACCCTGGTATATATCGAAGCACCAATTTTTGTGAAGATATGTTAACTCTGTGCAAATTCTGACTGTACACACCTAGTGCTGGAACTATGCGACTAGAAGGACCACAACTTTGTCAATGAATTACGCTTTTTATGGAAAATATATGAACTTTTATTCTTATGACTCACTGATAAGTATATTTCAAAATCTCTTTTTTGTCAACTCTTCCTGTCAAAGTCAAAATACAATATACGAAGTAATTTCAACAGTTTTCAGTAACAATTACTATTTTCTTATAACAGTTCACACATCGATTTACAAATATATTCCAAACACATACAACAAACTGCAATGTACTGCATGCACGTTGCTGCCAATATGAACTGGAAACGCATGCTCTATTTTATTTTTGTATTGTTGCCATTAAACAAAAATTCATTTCCAGTATTTGTATCTAATGTGGATGCACACTGGAGACAACAACATACAAAGTCAAAATCATGATTTTTTCTGGAATTTTTATACCAAGATAGTATTTCCTAATGGTTTTTTCATCTAAACAGCTTTGGTCTGAAGTACCTATTTTTTTTGTTACCATGGCGGCACTCAGCGTGTTAACATATTATTAACAAAATATGATATAATATTGGAGAATTTCGTCAATGAAATCTCAGAGATCATTAAATTATTTTTGTACTACAAAGTAGGTCGAAGTTCTCAAATGCTATAAAGACTCAGGTGCTGAGAATTCGTAACTTAAAGAGTAGGCATCTTGTAGTAAATCAATCTGAATGTGAGGGTGCAATTAGCTTACATTATTTATGAATTCCAAAGAATATTTAATTTCTTATTGAACATAAAGTTCAACAAAGTTTTATGAATGGATATCCTGAAATATTGAGAATTATAATTATAATTTGTGGGTTTACACCATCGTCAATTAAAGACAACTCAAAATGGATAATAAATGCAACAAAGAAATGTACAGAATGGGAAAAATTAAGGGTATCGTTTTGCATTTTCAAGTTGATGATGGAAAGAAAAAATATTATTTAAGAACAACTTGTCATACTTCTCTAAATGTTATTATAATAGACATAATAAATTATAACTTTTTGATCTAAATTTTGACAATAATACAAAATCACTTTTAAGGCATAGAAACAAGTAAATAATGTTTTCTTGATATCTGTCTTTATCAAAAACTTTACCTATTTGAGGCCAAGATATTTCAGACATCAGTATTACAAAAACCTAGTTTCCGTCATTATGTTAGGTTTATTAAGTTAGATTAGGTTATAGAAAAAATCTCTTATCACATGAGAATAAAGTTTTGTGAAAAAAAATATTGTAAAATTAATAAAATAATACTACCGAAAATTAAATATTTCAGGTGACTTACCCCAACATCTGAAAACTCCAAGAATGCTAGATGAGCCGAAGTTACAGCATCGATATTATCTGCTTCTTTGTTGAAGAGTTGCAATTCCAAACATTGCTGAAGCCACAACTCTTTTTCTTTTGCTCCCCTAGCAATGGCAGCTTGTTCAGCCAATAACCTCTCAACAGTATCTTTGACATCTACCAATTCAGGATTCGTCTTAAGAAGCTTGTTTCCTAGACCCACAATCTGTTTGAATCTACAAAATTAATTCATGAATACCTCGAGAGTTGGCAGTTTTTTTAATTCATCAATATTTCTATAAACTCAACTAGAAGAATATATTAAACATTTTTGGATTACTTACTCATCATTTTTCGCTTCAATATCTCGAAGAAGATCTTCATGGTTTTTGAGTAAAGCTTCGGCTGTTTCCACATCTCTTACCACATTGTCAGCATTCAAATGTTTTTTAACATCTGCCACCCATCCCAACAAATCCTTGGCGCTGTTGGTGAAGATTTGTTGTCCAACTGCGTTTTCTAGTCCTGCTCGTCTCGCTAATGACTTTTCTTTCACTTTCTGCCAGAGATTGTCAATATCTTTCTGTTTGTCAATAATATTTTTCTTTTCATTTGGATATGTTTTTTGCACCGAGTTACCCAACAGTGTGACTTTTTTAACTTTTTCTTCAACCGGAGCAAGTTCTCTCTCCAGATTGTCATGCCTTCTTTGCAATGCTTGCACGGTTTTTAAATCATGCCCCAAGACTGCAGAATCAAGTTGCAACATCTTTTCTAGCATCCAATCTTGGGCTTCTTCACATACTTTGTAGAATAGTTCAACACTGCTCGCTCCTTCCAGACTCTTCTCTTTCTGGGCTTTCAATCTGTTCAATTTTTCCCAAGCACCCTGTACTTGTCGATGCCGGACTTTTATTTTGTCAATTTGTGAGTTCTTCTGTTTCTCAAATTCCTTGACATCAGCATCAAGTTCTTCCATTCTTTTGTTACTAGCTGACAGATCAGTGACAAATTTCTGAAAATAAAATATGTCGATTTTGTAAAATTGATTCTTATAGCGAATTCATATAATAGTTCATGTTTTAACCCGCCATATTTTGCACCGAGTTCAAAACTATGTACACCAGTTGTCGAATGTAAAACAAATCACCTTTAAATCGGTTGCTAACAGTAACAGAATAATTTTCTGTTTTCTTTGTCGATTTTCTGTCAAATTTAGCGACGGGTTAAAAAGGTAGCGATAATATGGTTGTGGCTCTGAAGCGACTGAGAAACTTATCCCTGCCAAGTCTTCAGAAAGAATACGACAGGTTCTGCGAATGGCCCAAAACTTTCAACGTAGAGAAAACAGGTAAAATGAAAATTTTATGTTGGCCCACTTGTTAGATTTGATAAGTGTAATTATTTTTAAATGACGAAAAAAGGAGGAGGTTCTCAAGTCAAGACGTATATTTTTTATGTATGACCACGCATAACTTTTTACAGAGTAGTCTGATTTTGATGATTCTTTTTTTATTGGATAGGGTATACCTCAAAGTTGGTCCCATTTAAATTTGAAAAAATCCAACAAATGTTTACCTGTTAACCGATGTAGATGTGTTTTTTTTTATTGAATAGGGTATACCTCAAAGTTGGTCCCATAAAAAAAACAAAAAAATTAAAAAAAATTTTTTTAACAAAAAATCAAACTAATGAAAAAAGAAACTGAAAAGCGAAAAATAAAATAAAGTCTTAAGTATCCCTGCTTTCTGTCTCAAAAGATGCATTTACACCCAAACTAAACCATTGACTATGATAATCAATCATTCATTAATCACTGGGGTTATTCCAAATAAATGGAAGAACAGCTACATAACTCCAATATTCAAAAATTCAATTCAATATTCACCTTAAATAACATACAAAGTACAGAAGGTAAGTCAGACAATTGATACATTGATTATTGATACAATTTGATGTAAATAGTGTATATATATATATATATATATAAAAGAAAAAACATGAATAATATAATATAATAAAAACTTTTTAACAAAAAATTAAACCTACGAAGTACGGAACTGAAAAGTAAAAAATCAAATAAACCTTCTTAGGCCCGATAGTATAATGTCAGTGTAAACTCCGAAAACCTTCAACCAGTTCATCTTCAAGTTTAACCAAAGGTGGTGAAAAAGTAGTTTTATAAAAACACATAAGATTTTTATTTCCATGTATATAAATGTCATAGTCACTTGGCCTTATGGTGTTTCGTTTCCTTCAAACCATACCTGAGGTAGGGTTTAAGGTTCAAACTCGACGTCACTCAGGAGTTCAAACTGACATTATATTATCGGTCCTTAGTCTCAATAACTAAGCTCCTTAACTAACGTAAGTAACTAATTTTGAGTCGGCGCCAAACAAACAAGCAAATGAATTAGCTAAGGCATAAAATGATGGCATTGAGTTGCGCGGTGACATTCTGATAATTTTTTTGAAGTAATTTAATGATCTTCGTTGATTGTTCGTTTGGCGCCGACTCAAAATTAGTTACTTACCTTAGTTCAGGAGCTTAGTTATTGAGACTAAGGTTTATTTTATTTTTTACTTTTCAGTTCTGTATTTCGTCGGTTTAATTTTTTGTTAAAAAAAAAATTTTTTTAAATTTTTTGTGGCTGAAATCTACTAATTACTACCTACTTGTTTTATGATTACTTCCAAAATACTTACCCACCTTACTTCAACTATTACCAGTAAAATAATATGATTATCTACTTTTACTATTTGTTGTAATATAAATGATTTTTGTTGTTCTGGTTAGTTTATTTCATTACTTTGTATGTCATTCCTTCCTCTCATAGAATATAATGATTGTGACGGATGTAGGAGAACAAAAATAATGACATAAGCGATCTGTCATTGTCAACTACATGTGTGCCAATGTTCACAAGTGAAAAATCAATTATTCCCTATTTTTCTACCCGTAAGGGTGGATAATTCCATTCGAAATCCAAATATGATCAACTATGAGGTATACCCTATCTAATAAAAAAATAATCCAAATCGAAGAACCCAGTACAAAGTTATGCCTGATAGAATCGGTTAACGGACCAGAAATCAGAGGGTGAGTGATCAATATCCTTCATTTTGCTACCCTTAGGGGTAGATTTCATCTTTTAAATTCAAATGGGACCAACTTCGAAGTACACCCTATCCACTGAAAAAAGAATTATCAGAATCGTACGTCTCAGTAAAAAGTTATGCGTGATCATACATGCACTTACTGCCCAGGAAGCATGCTTATATATCGTTTGGAGACAAATATTCCCTGATGGAGTAATAAGGATTTTGTTGGAAGAATCACACCAATCTTGAATGAATTGTAAGTGGGCTTTGATTTGATGTCATCTGGTAGAGCGTTATAAAAAACAATACATTTATAAACGGGAGATTTGCGAAACATAGATGTTTTGTGAAGAGGTAAATGGAGATTTTTGGACCTTGTGTTATAGTCATGAATGTCAGATTGTTGTTGAAAAGTGTTGAAATATTTCCTGGTAAAGTTAACGCACTTTATGATGTAAATAGAAGGGACAGTTAAAACTGAGTATTTCTTGAATGCTTCTCTACAACTTGCAGGATAGTCTAAGTCAAAAATTAGTCTCATGAATCTCTTTTAAGATACAAGAACTCAATTTCGATCATTGGCACATCCCCAAGACATTATATTATATGAAAGATGACAGTAAGCGAGTGCATAATATAGGTTTATCAGAGTTCGCTCGTTAACGTGATTTCATTTGAAGAATTCCATAAAAAGCTTTGTTTAGTTTGTTTCATACATGTTTTATGTGATTAGTGAAGCTCAAATCGGAGAAGAGCCAGGTACCTAGAAGTTTAGCACTGGTTGTAAAAGGAAATTGTTCCTTTATTAACTCTGAGAACCTGCTCCTTTTTACATTTCCAATAATTCAAATTGCAGTATTACTGTTGATGTTTGTAAGAAATTTGATTATAATTTGCATTTAAATATATTTGTTGAAAATTAACCCAGCGTTAGTTAACACAATATGCAAAAAAGTTAATACATTTTTGTGTTTTATTTGCATTATTTTAGCAAATAATCATTTATTATCAGAAATTACAACTAAATATTTTTGTAGCATTTTGGTTTTATAAAAACAAAGAACCACGTAATAAATCATTTTTTTTTCAAAAATCAGCTCTCCAAAGTGTTTTTTTGCACAAATTTAATGGTATTGATATTTTTAATGGCAAAATCAGACCTTTTAAGCTTAACGTGTTAAAATACTAAAATTTAGTTCAGTCTGGGAAAATTACTTGTAATATATAATTTCCCAGACTCAAACTGACAACGTAATGTAGTATATTACAATACAGTATGAAATAAAGTTATTATATGAAAAATATAAACAGGGGCCTACCTCATACTTTCTCTTGGCTTGTTCTACACTATCATTTGGATCATCGACGGATAAAATTTTCTCCTTGTCCTTTATCCACCTCTCGAAGTCATCGCATTCCTTATAGAAAGTGAATAACTTAACCGCATCTTCTAATAGAGCGTGTCTTTTAGCTGCCAAATCCTGAAGCTGACTATAAGTTTCATTGATTTTTTTCTGTCTTTTAGGCACACTGTCGCTGTCATCAATTTTCCTCTTGATCGATCTTGTAGGTGGTCGGAGAACTTTGACAGGCACCTTTGATTTCACCATCTTAGTTTTTTTGACTTTCTGAACAGTTTTAATGACTTCTGGTTTTCTCAAGTTGATGAGTATGATTCTCGGTTCTATTTCGACAACATAGTTGGCGGGTGCAAATCCATCCGTTCCATCAGCTTTACGAACACACCACCAATCGGGATTGCTCTTATTCAGCAGGAACATAACTTCACCTTTCACCATATTCAAACCGTGGTCATTGAATGGATACAGAGCTTTCACCTGAGGAACCTTCTTTTCCTCTTGAACTATTTTGTACTCTGTCTTCTCCACTGGTTCTTCTACCCAAACTTCAGTGGGTAACATTCTGAAATTCAATAATCAGAATTTAACATCACAAAAATATTTCAAAATTATTCTAATTGAAATGAGAAGTTAATTTGTTTCATTTTATAATTTAGAAAATTATATCTCCGGTATTAATTATCTTAAAAAATTTCATTCATGTTTGAATGAAACCTTCCATATAAATGTATCTAACCAAGACATCCATTTCAGTATAAATAATATAGGTCGCCGTCCTGACGCTGCATCATAATCACACAAATAATCGAACATGGATAACACGGGCCGATCCCATCTAGCACTGGTGATCCGAATAGAAAAGTAGTATGTCCCCGGGCCACGATCAAAGCAGTTCACAACAGCAGATAAATAAAATAAACGTGACATCCGAATGAAAAATGAAAATATTACGAGTCGGGAAAATTGTAACTGCGCCCGTCCAAGCTGGAGATTCTGTTCAAAAAGACTCTGGGGAGTTGATTGTGAACCAGTAAGTGAAGTGTACAGCAACCCGAGGTCAACAGATTGCCGAAGTGGTGTTGAAAGAAAATATCCGAAGTTGGTAAATATAATACAAGTGGATACGGTCACTGGGGTGGTAGACACTCTAGCGTTTCACCCCGTAGGATCCGAAGTATTTATACGTGCAAGCAAGATAGCTAAATAGGGAAGGCGAGTAAGTACTATCACTGTGGGTGTAGACACTCTAGGGTCTCGTCTCATACAGTCAAGCCAGAGGCTAATAGATAGGCATGTAAAGTAAGTAAGTCACTGTGGGGGTAGACACTCTAGCGTCTCGTCTCATACAGTCAAGCTAGAAAGAGATAGAAGTAGGGGAATCAAAATGACTCAGAGAAGCTTTGCACAAATAGTAATGATAGATTAGGTCCCTTCCACGCGGAGCATCACGAACTGTTAACCTACCCTATTGCTTTGGCCGCATTTGATACCCGCTTTCATGTCTAACACTGTAACTTAAAATTTATAACTCTTGATTGCAATGCGCCCCTCCCCACTTTCATAGTATAATTTGCTTGCCATATTTTGTTTGTAATAGCTTGAGGCTGCCGTCTGCCGCCCTATCTATATATAATTGGTTGAGTAGAAAAAGACTATTTGATCTGTTTTGAAAACTGATTTTATTTATTTGGTATAACTTTGAGTATGACTATTTAGTCCGGTAGCCCACACCCAGGTTTGAAGCCCAGTCAAATCAGCCCTTCTGGCCCCGTTAAAATTTGTCAATACTATAATGACCCCTGGAGTGTTTTTATTTCTACACTGAGGATGCCCGCATTAAAGTGGCCTTCCACTATAACAGAAGGTGGCGCCCGAGGCAAATCCGAAATCTGTGAAAAGCGCCCAAGTTTGATAATAGAGGGAACATACTGAATTATACCAATATTTTCATTGAACATTAATTTCAATTTACAAACACTTTGAAACTGTAATAATGTATTTTATAATAAAAAATAATGAACTAACCTATATTCATACTGCACATCCTCCACAGGTTCTGCCACTTCTGGTTCAGTATTCAAATCCAAATGTGATATTCCAGAAGCTATGAGCCGATCAGCTTGGCCATTTAAACTGTGTATATCACCTTGATATGCATTTATTTCACCCTCCAAATCTTTATGTCTTTGTAATAATGCCTGTGCACTAGGCTCGTCTGTACCATAGTCGTTAGAGGCGACAAGTGATGTCTTTTCATTCAACCAAGAGTCTGCCTCATTGGCATCGGCATAAAACTGATAAGCTTCCGCTGCATCTAGTAGCTGCTTTGCCCTTTCTGTCGCCAGCTTTTCTAAAATTTCCCAATTTTTCTTGTTTCTGTCAATATGTTGTCGGATTTCAGCTGACCTGGGATGATTCTCTGAAATCAACTGTTTGCTCGTAGCTCCCAGCTGATCAAACATATTTTTTCTGGTCTTTATTTCGTCCATAAGGCCTTTGTGTTTTTGTTGAAGAGACAGAACACCTCTTAGGTCTTTTGCTGTAATACCAGCTTGACAGATTCTTTGCTTTTCAATTAGCCAAGCTTCCTCATCCTCTTGATCTTGAAGAAACTGGTAAAAGTTTCTTGCTTCTTCTAAATCAGCTTTCCTTTTAGTACTTGCATTCTAAAAAAAGGAGTATATATTCGTTGCGAGACTCGGATTGGTAGAAAATATCAGGTATTTATCAGTAGATTTCATTCAACCACAATGTCAGCAATATCACTTGCTCAAACTGCATTATATAATCAAGTCCGATGAACAAGCAATTTCAGCAGATGCTAGTATGAGCAAGGTTGGGTGAAATAAAATTTTATCTGGGGAATTTTGTTTCATCATATATGTGTACAGATTGATATCTGAAATAGTTTGCACCAAATAAAAGAAATAATAAAACATTCATTGCAAAATTATAGAATGCCAAACTATATTCTTGCTCTCTGTAAAATGTAATACTTTCCTCATTTTGCAATCAACGGCATTTTCAAACTCAATTTCATCAATAATGTTATTATTGCCAAAATGAGCTGACGAACTCTAGGCACTTGCAAATTGCAGTTTGGAGTGATTCACTTCCGTCCAAGTATGTAGACTGCATCACCAAAGAAACAGCAGACAAGCTGAGGCATACGCCCCTGTCTGAGCACCTGAAAGGGTATGGAGCTGATGCTGTGCCTGAGAGACAACATTCCAAGAGCACACATAACTGTGCTCTTTCTCAGATGAAGACAATATCGGCATCGATGATGGATCTAGCAAGGCCATTAAGAAGATGGGACACACCATTTACTTTAGATTTGTGAACATCCCCATATGGCTCACGAAAAGGCAAAAAAAAAAACGTGGGAGTCAAAACAATGAGAACTCATAAGGGCCAACTTAAAATGATACACAGAAGGCTCCAAAACGGAAGATGGAGTTGGGCTGGAGTACTGCCAGAATTTAACATTAGCGTAAACCTGGGACAGTATGCCACAATATACCAGGTAGAAGTCCATGCTATCGAACTCTGCCTACAAGAAATAATGAACAGAAAAAGTAAAAAGCAATCTATTAAAATAATGTCGGACAGCAAATCAGCACTGAAAGCTTTGGCATCAAGTCGGATAGAATCCAGATTAGTATGAAACTGCATGAAGGCTCGTCAAAGCCTAGGAGGGACAACAGAATAACTCTGCTATGGGTCCCTGGACAGAAAAGCTTCTCCTCCAGGCAAAAGAAGGCACTATGATGGAATTCTTAGGACCAGAGCCGTTCTTCGAAATATCAAAGAGCATAGACAAAGACTGGATGCAAGCGGAAAAAACGCGAGTACTGGTATGAAACAGTCCCCTTGAAGGCATTTATACCAAACCCTTTGAAGAGAACAGCAGCAGAAAAAAAGAATTATAATAGGACTACTGACATGTCACTGTAGACTGTGAAAACATCTTCATTAAATCATACTTGCAGATAGCGCAAAGTGTCGCTATTGCCAAGACGAAGAAGAAACAGTAGAGCACATTTGTGCAGATGGATCTCGGGAAGCCGGAGGCCAAAGACCTGTAAAAGGTATGTATCACTGAGCGTCATCATTGACTTCGTCAGAAGCGGGGGACTTGAAGGGGCAGTTATCACTCCATTCGGAAGGAACCTAACCTAACCTTCACTCCAAAGGCAGGGAGGAAAGATCTCACTTCCAAAATCATTTCGACCAATCTGTCTCTCGTCCTTTCTACTGAAGACACTGGAGAAGAGTGTAGACAAAGTCTTCAGAACCGAGGTAATGGAGAGAGACAGTAAGAAGAGCATTATTGCACAAAGGAGTGGACAGAACTACATCCAGACGGCTGATCAAACTGCTGGATACAAGAATCGCTGAAATGAAGGCGGCGTCAAAAGAATTCAAATCAGTTCCACCAAAGGAGAACAGTGGTGGATGAACTACTCGAGTTGCCGACTGAACATAGCTTATCATGTCCAAAGGCAAGTACGAAAGAACTCTCTATGATCTTATAGAAAGTCACTAAGAGGTAGTGCTTCCTAGTGGGGTTGAAAATCAACTCATCAAAAACTATATTCTTGACTAGAAGAATAAAGCTCCAATACTTAAGGCCCGTTTGCTTTCATGGGAACACCTAGAATGGAAGCAAGAAATAAACTACCTAGGACTTACCCTAGACTCTGAACTAAGTTGGAACTGTCAATAGCAATGCAATATCCTCACTAATGATAGGTAAAAGCATTGCAGATAAAACGTGCGACTGTAACCCATCAATACTGTGATGGATGTATACCATGATAGTGAGACCAATGTTCACCTAAGGAGCAATAATGTGGCACGGCAGGACCAAGGAAAACTACAACAAGGAAAACCTGGGGAAAGAGTTTTGGGATTAACTCCAAAAGCAGCACCAGAGGTCATATTAAGCCTCACACCTCTCAGGCTGGTTACGGTTCGACTAAAGGGGAAAATGCACCATGCAGCAGACTCTCCCCTACTAACAGGCAAGATACAATGAGCTAGCAGCAGTGTCATTGGAGGTCTTGACCAGACGAGCCAACTGGGTAGAGTTTTTAGTGGGTAACACGGAGGTACAGAGGGTGTACAGGCCCCAGAACTCACTGACTCCCACACTACCTCACACTGTGAGGTGTCCATAAAGGATTTTCTCCACCCTCTCCCCCCCAAAAAAAACCCTACTAAAGGTGGCTGACCTAACAGATTGAGATTGAGAAAACATTTCAGACCGAGCTGAGCAACAAAAGAGAGTAGAGGATAGAATCCGTCTACAAACTGAGAGAAAACACCAAAACAGGTCTAAGGTCCCCGAGGGAACTGCAATGAAAAGGATTGTAAAAGAATTACCACAATTAGATCCCCTTGAATTTCTCAAGGATTTGGGGAAAAAGGGCTGATATAGCAGTAGTAGGGGCACAATAGATTTGATTTATGATTAAAAAGGGGCTACTTACTGTCAATTGGCCGTATGCTGCTGTTAGTTCATCAAGTTTCTTCAGCAAAATATCTTTCTCTTTTGGATTTTGGGTAGCTAATTGCTCTCCTACCCTTTTCAATCTCCTCTCTGTTTCACCTAAGGCTGTCACCTGCAGTTCTTGTAGAGCATGTTTATGCAACAATTCTTCCACAGCCATCAAGTGAATACCAGTATCTGACGAAGACAAATCTATATTCAACTGCTCGATGCTGTTTAGTGTTGTATCAATTTCTCTAAGTATAGACATTACGTTGCCCATCCTGTTCAAGTTGATTTTATGTTTTTCTAATAACTTTTTGAGTTCCTCCCACTGCCTGGTGATCTCAGCTTCTCTTGTCGTCACTCTTTCCGAATTACGATAATTTTCTCGGGTGAGCTCATTTGCCATTTGCGATAAGTCATGTATTCGTTCTTCTCTGGCTAAGATATCTGCACTGATGGCTTCATGCTTCTTCACTGTCGCATCAACTTGAGTTAAATTTGAACCATATCGAGGGTCAGATAGGACTTGAATCATTTCCTTCAAATACCCTTCTCGAAGTATACTTTTCCGTTCGAATTTGTACATCAATTGCTCCAATCTTTGCTGTCTCAAGAGTTCGTTTCTCAAGGCTACCTCTCTTTTGTGTTCAGCTTTTTCCAAAGAATCCCAAGATCGCTCGATATCTTGAACTAATTTTCCATCTGCCGGGATAAAAGCTGGCTGTTTAAGTTCTTTCAGCTGGGTATTGATGTTGAAGAACAGAGCTTCTATTTCACTTCTTTCTTTATACTTTGGAGGTTTTTCTTGGGTACGGTAATGACCGAATGAGAGCAATAGGCTTTGAATACCTTCTAAGGAGTTTGGAAAATCCCTGTCTTCTAGTTGAATAATTTTCATTTTTATCCAGTCTAGTAAATCTGTTATTAATCCATCATAATTGTTCTTCATTTTGTCTGCATCTACCATCTGACTGATGATCTATAAATATAAAAGTGATTTTCAATTAGTAATATAAAGGGAATAAATTAATGTCTTCAATAGAAGTGTTAAATGGTATTAATGAATATTTTGTAACAGCCTGTCCATAACATTATCAAACAAACATTACCACAGTTAGAACACATAGAATGCTGCCAAGACAATTTTAAATTTAAACTTACGAATTACATTGAAATAGAATCAGTTATAAATTATTTAAAAAATCTAGTCAGTAGGTGATGATGAGGTGCTTGTATTGCTTCTAAAAAAATCCGCACACATTATTGCCATTCCACTAACATATTTAATAAATCTGGCTTTTTACACAGGTGTATATCCAGGTAAACAAATCAAATCAGCCATGTTAAACCAATAAGTTTGAAGCCCGATTTCACCAAAAGACAGATAAACAGCGTTTTCATAAACTCCGTTCTCAGTAAACTCAGATTTTAATCTTGATAAACCTCTATCCAGTTTCACCGCACAAACAGACGAAAGCTAAACCGAGTTTATTGAAACTTAGTTTAAGGACAGTCAAAAGTCATTTTTGCATAGATTTCGTTGTTTTCTAGAGGAGCCAAAGCCAAGTGACAATATAACCTAAAAATTGAAAACCGATAACTTTCGTGTTTGGTTCATGTTTTGTGAAATTTTTGTGGGTGTTCGGTGTTCAAAGTTTAGTTTTTGAAGAAACTTGATACAAGTGACAATGTCTTGCTCAGATTACTGCTACGTTGCAATAGGCACTTTTGTAGAGCATGTAATACTGAGTAAATCGCGTTCATTTAATATGCCTAAGGGCAAATTATTGCCTTGGTCTGTCATATTTCTATTTTTTCATAGCATATTTCATTGTTTTGATGTCTGATTTGATTTAGAAGTTTGTTTAATATGTAGAGAATACAAATTTAGTAAGCCGAAACCTAGTCACAAAATCGTTATTGTCCAGACTATGAAAATGATCTTCTGTCTCTTATCCAGCGAGCTCGACGAGTGACATACTCATATTCACTATCACTGTCTTCAAAAGCTAACAAATACTCCCTTCTCATTTTTGCAAATTTCAAATTAAACCATAAACAAATATATCATGCCACAAAACCAAAAACTATCTTAACCTTACTTTTCAAAACGAACTTAAACTGGCCAAATTCAGCCCGTTTTAAGCGGAAACGCCGTTTAGAACTAAACGCGGTTTATAGTTCCTGGTGAAATCCAATATGACATGTAGAAAGCTTAATCTAAGTTTAATTTTAACAAAACGCGTTTAAAGAGGTCGGCAAATTCGGGCCTTAGTCTGCTTACGTCATATTTGACAAATAGGAAACAACAAGTTGTAAAACAGAATGATAAGAGTAAGCTAATAAAATTTAATTTATTGCCTATTATTAGGGGTGTACCACAGGGCTCGATTCTAGGTCCTTTGTTTTACATCATATATTTCAATGAGATACATCAGTGTTACCTTGAATGAAGATGACACATCTGTGATATTTGGTGAATTGTCTCATACTGAATGTAAGGGGAAAATGATTGAAGCTGTCAAAGTGCTGGAAGAGTGGTACTCCCAAATAATCTCCAACTTAATGTAGGTAAAACTCAAATGTTAATTTTTAGCCGACAACAACAAAATTTCAATCTAAGCTATAAAGATCAAAACTTAGATGCAGTGGATTGGGTTTCATTTCTAGGGTTAGCAGTAGATAGTAAGTTCGATTGGAAAGAGCACATAAACGTCCTCTCTGAAGCACTTCAGGGTATAGCTATACATTGAGGAGAACAGCATGGATCGTGAAATTGCACTTGTAGCATATCATGCTTATGTTGAGTCAAAAATTATGGTATAATATTTTGCGTAAACTCTACAGAAACTGACAGAGTTTTAGTACTTCAAAAACAGTGTCTGAGAAGCATTTTTAATCTTAATCCAAGATAAAGTTGTAAAATGGTGTTTAAGAAGAGTGGCATCTTAAATGTATATGCAATATGTGTAAATAAATCTGTAATGTTTGTACAAAAATCAGATTTATTTGAAAATAATCACATAATTATTCTACTAGACATAAACTATATGTAAATTTAAAGTATTTATTTAAGTTATGTTACGTATAACTTGATATTTTGAAATGTTCTATCCCTATATGGGATTTTTTATAAACACCAATAAAGATTTTGATTTGATTTATTAAAAATTTGATAGATGAATAGATAAAAAAAAAGTTTTCATTTTTGAAATATTTCTGGTTATAATTATATTTTGCTAAAGTTACCTATGATTTCGAAATGATACGATTTCATCAATACATTCAGGTTTACATTGTTATTAAATCATAACATTTATTATAAAACAATGAAAAAATACAAATAAATCACATATGAAAATAATATTTGAATTCAAAAACTAAATTTATTTTTCTAGTTTCCCTATTCTGTAATTTTTGCCAGTTATAATTTATGGAATTGTATATGGTCAATAATACTAACAAGAGTAAGTTTGACTATAATATAAATATAAATTTATTATTTGATTTTCTTCTAAAAATATGTTTAAGGACTAATATATTTTAGATTCTTGACACCAGAGTTGTATTCAGCATTCAATAAATTAATCTTCTGATCTCGAAGTTGCAATGCAATTCCTACTTCAAATAAAATGATTTCAAATTCATGTCTTTTATATTTTGAATCAGGGACCAGATTCTTAAATTTCCATTAGGTTACTGCCTTTTGAAAATGAGGAATGAAATCACACTTGTATTTCCCTATCACCCAATTTACCATAACACAATGAATGTGCCTTACAAAGTGGGATCTATGTCTGTCAAATAATGCCATTCAAATTTGGTGCAGTATATTAGAAAATTGTATTTTATGAATCATTTTATATTTTCAAGCGTAGGACTGGTTCAAATTATCATATAACTAAAATTGTAGTTTTCAAAACGCCCAACAAAATAAATAGCATGGTGAAAACAGAATGATAAAATAGTTATTATGAAGTTCTGCAAATTTAAAATCGTTTTATAGGGTATTGATGCTTCTTAAGAACTGTAACAGACACTAGGGTGTTATTTCAAAAATATATTCCGCTATAAACTTTATTCTCTTCTACACAAAAGTTATATTTTATGTTTTTACAATGACTTCTTTCAACTGTGACAAATCATTAAAACATTCTACAGCTACAAGGTGAACAAAATGGAAAAAATAAACACATTTTACTGTCCATTAAAGGAACCATTCTACATAGTTTGTATAGATGTTACTTGTGCGTTTTATTATTTCATTTAAATCCTCTTTGGTTATTTATTAATTGAACATGATGTAAGTATTAGGTGAGGCAGCAATTGTATCCTTTGTCATAGATTTGTATTTGGGAACTTAAACATATAAACAAAAAATAAAAGATTCCACAACCAAGGTAGATTTTACAATTAGCGCTTTTTTGTTTGTCATTTCATAGATTTCATCAGATTCGCTGATGTCTCGTGACCCACGAGTGAAGTACAAATTTCAAGCCGAACAAATTATTTTATAATTCACTCACCTTAGCGATACGTCTGCCAGATTTCTCTTCATTTTTCATGCGCGCAAAAGTATGATAGTATGAAGCGACATATGTCATAATACTTTTTTCATCAGGTCTCGAAGTGTCGATGTCTTCAGCGTCAAGCAAACTGAGTATACCCAACTCATTATTGGCCACATCGAATGCATGATTCAGATTGTCGATATTTTTGTTATTCTTCAAATCATTGAAGTCAAACAGGTCGGGTCTATGTGCGTGAATTAGGGCATTGAAACCCAATCCACTTCTCCAAGACGATGAAAAATCTGTTATATGAACGTCAGGGTAACCATGTGTTTTTCTTTGGGCCCACAAGAGTAAGGCATCTTTGGCTGATTTCTTTTCTGAACTTTCATTGTCTTCGTCCTTAAAAAAAGAAAATTGAGTCAAGTTTCCCAAAATGAATTACAGGATGAAAACGTACCTCTGGAACTTCAATTTCTTGAATCTGAAACCTCAAGATTATAGTCCATATCAGACCAAGAATAAGTCTTGGATTTCCATCAACAATATCTTCTGCTCCTATACTTTCTAATCTAACTTTAGTGTGTAAAAATGCCAGGCTTTTGTTGACATTTTCGATTTTGTGTACCCGCATTCGTCCATTGTTCGGTTTCGCTAATTTTTCTCCCGATATCACTTCCAAAAGTTTTAATAATTTCTTTCCGTCGGCAAGGTCCACAAATAGGTCTTCGACTTCCATGCGGGCCTGAAAAGACAATATTGAGATAGGCGGTCATCAAATTTCAGCTTAAAAATATGTTTTTCCATTTGATATGATTTTTTTTAATTCCAAATTTACTGTTCTAAGGAAAAATGGAATAGTAGATAGAAAGCCAAAACATTTCACCAAATCCATCATTCTCTCCATACAAATACGTTTTACTAAAATAATCAGTATGCGCTTGAACATCATCATCTGAGGGTTAAAAATGGATTTTTCCCACAACCCACTGAAAAAGTGCCCATAATAATTCCAAAAATTAAACCGAAAACAAATGCTCGCACGCACACACACATATTTTATTAATACACATAGAAGATAGCAAATTTAGTTGTTTTTCAATAACCACCATTTAAATAGCTTATAACGCTACTTTGTAACACAAAAAAATTGTATCAATACTCTCAGGAATAACAATTCTGTTACCATACATCATTAGAACATTATTAGTAACTATAACGAATTTTTGCAAGTGTTGACGACGAACGTAGGATAGGCTGAAGAAGGCTATATACAAAAAAATCAATATTTATTCACCAAATGTGGCTTTAATTGTTATTTTGGGAGTCTGGAAAAAGCAAAAGCTATCTCAACTTAAAAACTATGACCAGCAATTGTTTATTAAATTTCGGTACACCAAAACAAAACAACCAAGAGCATTTACGTTAACTGGGGAGTTCCATGAACTGATAAAATATGGATAAAATGCTGATCAAATCAAATATTTATAATATAAATGACTGGTATCACAAACCTACATACTCAGAAAGATTTATCAACTACCACTCTTCACACCCGATGAAACAAAAAAATAAATACTGTAACGTAAATAAACTTAACTTGGTTTAACTAATTTATTTAACACTTAATCTACAACTTAATTTATATTACTACGCCACTGTATAGCTCGATGGTATGGGCTCGTTCAGACTGTCCACTCCCTCTTGAGGGCTGTCTATTTATCTCCGATACAGCATTCTCGATGTTTCGAATTCGGACGGTTGGCGACTAGCATATTCCAATTGTTTCCAATATTGACCGTTGTTTTTTCGCGGCAGAGCGACTGGATGGTTCTCGAATATCTCCGGGGATGATCTCATCGCTGTCGAAGGCAACACGTGAGGCGACAGGTCCGGCCTAGGTTCGTTACATTGCCCCCTTCTTAAAGACATTTCGTCCCGAAATTTCATCCTTGGAGTGTGACGATATCTGCATGACTCCCCATATCTGCACCGTGAAGTTCGATGGAAGTAACACTCCACGGTCTTCATGATCGGTCGTGGAAGAGGGTTACAGCAAACTAAAATCTTGACGCCGCTGGATCTGAATATCGCCTCCAGCATACTTCTTATGACTCTCCAGTCCAACCCATCAATACCACAGGACAATTTTGGAATTGCTAGATCCACCAGATTCTGGTCCACCATAGTATCTCTTAGTTTGGTGAGACTCTTCCAGACATCTTCATAGGACGGTTTATCTTGGGAATGCCTCTTGGTAACTAGGTAGTAGATGTTTCTCTGGCCTTTCTTCAACTGTAGCACCCCACCAACTTCTGGATTCTGCCCCCGCAGTGTTTGGAGTTGACCAAATTTCTTGGAGAACACTACGGCGATGCCCATGGACATTCGAAGATCTTCTGCCACACAGTGCGCTAGTGCGTAGTCAGCAGGCACCTCAAAAAGGTCTCGTGACTCCTCTCTAGTAACCCCATGTAGAACTTTCTGCCCGTTTGAATACAAGGACATGAACTTCTCGAACGTCATATCATCCTCCGGTGGCTTGAGGGTGCGAACTTGGTCATGGTTTCCAGCGTAAGGGGCCAACCTGTTGAAATGGACGACCCTTGGTTTCCCTCGGGGTGGCTTATGGATTCGGTACACAAGGTCGTTTATCCTTTTCACGATTTTATACGGGCCTTCCCACGACTTCCGCAACTTTGGTGATAGTCCACGACGACGTTTGGGGTTGTACAGCCAAACCAGGTCATCAACCTTGAATCCTCCAGCGTCGGCCTTGATGTCATAGGTCTTCTTCATTTTATCGCTGGCACTCTGGATGTTCAACCGGACTCGTTCGTGGATGTCGTCCATTCTCTGCCGAAGTTTGCTGACGTAGTCCTCTCCCGCAGTGTCTTGTCCTGGTGGTATCCCAAACTTCAGGTCACAAGGCAGTCGCAGTTCTCGGCCCATTATGATACTAGCAGGAGTTTGACCGGTTGACTCGTGTACTGCGGATCGATAGGCCATCAGGAACAAATGAAGATACTGGTCCCAGTCTCTTTGATGGTCAGAGACAACCTTGGACAAGTGGCGGTTGATCGTCCTGTTCATCCGTTCCACCATTCCATCGGACTGCGGATGTAGGGCCGTGGTTCTTGTCTTGCGGATGTTCAGCAGAAGACATATTTCTTGGAAAAGGTTGGATTCGAAATTTCTGCCTTGATCCGAGTGCAGCTCCATTGGAATACCGAATCGACATATCCATTCTTTCACCAAGACGTCGGCGACGGTGATGGCTTCCTGGTTGGGCAGGGCATAGGCTTCCGCCCACTTACTGAAGTAGTCCATTGCCACAAGGATGTATTTATTCCCGTGGTCGGATACGGGAAACGGGCCGGCGATGTCAATGGCAATTCTCTCGAACGGGCTGCCTACGTTGTACTGACGCATCGGGGCCTTGGGTCGTATTCGAGGTCCATTGCTAGCAGCGCATACAGCGCACTTTCTGCACCAGTCCTGGACGTCAGCTTGACAATTGGCCCAGTAAAACCGTTGCCTCACTTTCTGCAGGGTCTTCGTCACTCCCAGATGTCCTCCGGCGAACTCCATCATGGATTTCCCGCAGCACTTCCTCTCTTCTGTTCCTGGGAACAATTTTGGCGCTGTCTTCCCCCCAAATCGGCCTCCAACACCCTTCAGGATCCCATTGTCCAGAATAAGAGAGTTCCATTGTGCCCAATAGGACTTAACAGCCGGCGAGTAACCTGCGACTTCCTGCCATGATGGTCTTCGATTGCCCTTCTTCCAGCTGACGACTAAGCCAAGGTCGGGGTCTCTCTCTTGGTCTTTCTGGATCTTGTTGTCATTCCAGTTGTCATCCATTGCCGCGGTTCTACAAAGTGTTGCTTCTTTCTCTTCTGCTCGTTGGCAATGTGAGCAATCATCTGGACATGGTCTTCGCGACAAGGCATCTGCATTCTTATGGCTAGTTCCGGCTCGATGTTCGATCTCGAAATCGAATTCTTGGAGTCTCTCGATCCAACGTGCTACTTGACCCTCAGGATTTTTGAACTGTAAGAGCCATTTGAGAGCTGCATGGTCAGTTCTCAACAGGAATCTTCTTCCATACACGTACTTGTAGAAGTGTTCCACTCCCTTTACAACAGCTAACAGCTCTCGCCTGGTGACACAGTAATTGCGCTCTGGTTTGCTAAGCGTCTTGCTGAAATAACCAATGACCTTCTCCTGTCCCTCCTGGATCTGAGATAGGACAGCTCCAAGTCCCACGTTGCTGGCGTCCGTATCCAAAATGAATTTCCCTTTGGGTAGGGGATAGCTCAGTATAGGTGCGTTGATCAAAGCTCCTTTCAGCTTCCGGAATGAATCTTGACATTCTTCGGACCACTGGAACTTTGTTTGGCCTTCCGTGAGCCTGGTCAGTGGTTTAGCGATGTTGGCGAATCCCAGCACATATCGACGATAGTATGTGCATAAACCAAGGAAACTTCGAAGTTGGTGAATGTCTTTTGGGATGGGCCAATCCTTAACAGCTTTGATCTTCTGGTCATCCACTGCTACTCCTTCCCCAGAGACAACGTGGCCGAGGTATCGTACTTCTTTTTGGAACAGATGGCATTTCTTAGGGCTCAGCTTCAATCCGAGTTCCTCAGTCGCAGGAATACTTCCTCCAAGTTTTTCACGTGGTCCTCAAACGATCTGCCGACCACAATTATGTCGTCGAGATACACTAGACACGTGTTCCATGAGAGTCCCTTCAGCACTGTCTCCATCAATCTTTCGAATGTGGCGGGAGCATTACAGAGCCCGAATGGCATAACGGTGAACTGCCACAATCCTGAGCCGATGGTAAAAGCAGTCTTTTCTCGATCTTCCTGAGCGAGTTCTACTTGCCAGTATCCACTCTTCAGATCAAGGGTCGAGAAAATCGTGGAACCAGCCAACGTGTCTAGGGTGTCATCTATTCTCGGGAGAGGGTAACTGTCCTTCTTCGTGACATTATTAAGTTGGCGATAGTCTACACGAAAGCGTGTCGATCCATCCTTTTTCTTCACCAGTACGACTGGAGAGGACCAGGGACTGTCAGATGGTTCGATAACTCCTTCTTTTCCCATATCGCTGACTATTTTGTCAGCCTCTTCCTTCTTGGCAAGAGGAAGTCTTCTTGCTGATTGCCGGATCGGTCGGGCACCCCCAGTATCAATCTTGTGCTGGACCACATTAGTTCGACCCCCTTTTCCTTGTCCGGTATCGAAGATGTCTTGGTACTTTTTGACTAAATCTCTTAGTTTGGGCTGTTGAGCTGGTTTTATATCTTTGGAAGAGATGGCAACTAATTTTTCTAGTTCTGTGGGCAAGTTGTTGGGTTGGCTACTCGTACCTCGTACACTCCGGATCACTGAGGAAACTGGCGAGCAGTGCCCCAATATTGTTCCTTTCTTCAAGGTCACTGGAAAATAATTGACATTCATGACCCTTACGGGCACAAATTTGTCAGCACGCAACAAGGTCTTCCCTAGTGCAATCCCTCGTCCAATTTTCTCATCATGAAGTTTGGGCTCGAACATCACCACGTTTCCACTGCTCGTACTCCCGTCCAGGCGAGCCTCCAGAATGGTTTCAGCCCTCTCAGGTACGCTTACATCTTCAGCCAACAACACACGGATCAACCCCTCACTTCTCCCATGAAGCACCAGCTCTTCTCCGTTGACACGTAGGACGCCGTCTTTGAAATCCAATTCAAACCCTCTGGAATTCATGATGTCCATTCCGATGATTGCATCGTCTTCGATGTCCGCTACAAGTGCCTGATGTTTCACTTTAGTGCTGCCCAAAATTATTTCAATCGGTAGCTCGCCATATACAGTAGCTGGCTCCCTGTTGCTGTGCGTAGCTTCAAGTTGTCGGTTCAATCCGTTCCGGTGTTCTGGCAAAGGAAGGCCCGAGAATTGTCCTAGTCGCACCTGTATCTAGCAGCATGGTGCAAGGCTCGTTATTGATGAGACCGTCTACGAAGACACCTTTGTTCTGTCGTTGAAGGATAGCGACATATGCGTTGTTAACCGAGGCTTGCCGGACACATGCCGACGATTGCCCCTTCTCGTCGACCTTTTTTAGTTTTCCTGCATCGGAGTCGATGAATGTTGGACATTTGCTACGCACATGTCCAATTTTACCCCAATTCCGGCATCTTATCTGTACTCTTCTCAGGCAACACTTCCTTCATCACTTTTCTTATGGCAGCTTCCAAGTTAGCAGGCTCCGGTGAGCATTCCTCAATCGTTTGACCTTTACTTTGGGTTTTGCAGCATTGTTTTGCTGCTTCGAATTCCAAAGCTCGTGCCAGTGCGTCTACGAGATGTGTTGGACGAGCTAATATCAACGCTTGTCTGGTTTCTTGGTCACGGAGTCCATCCAAGAATGCCTGAACCGCTAATCGCTCCATTACATTTTCCGGTATGGCTGGATATGCGAGACGAACCAAGCGTGCAATGTCAGTTTCGAATTCTTGTAAGGATTCGCCCGATTTTTGGCAGCGATTTTTCAGCTGGGAGTGGTATACGTGTTCCAAATGGGCGTGGCCATATCGTAATTCTAGATGTTTAATCAGCTGATCATAGTCCTCCTGTTCTTGGGCGGTGAGAGTTTGTAGAATATTTGTCGCTTTCCACGTAATGCAAGTGTCAGTGCTACAGCTCTTTCCCTGCATTCCATCCGTTTGCTTTGGCCGCTGCTTCAAACTGCCGTCGGTAATTTGCCCATGGAGTTTTTCCGTCGAACTGAGGCGGCTTCATGGAAAGCTTCCCTATTTCTGAATTGATCTTGACATCTTTTATTCCCTCTTGAACTTTATCCAAGTTCAAACTCAAGTCCAGCATTGCATTTTCGTTAACCATCTCTGTGGAGGGCGCACTATTAATTCGTTTTTCTAGCTTACTGATTGTTTCCTTTATTTTGTCCATTTCTGCCTCGACCCCATCTTTGATTTTATCTACCTCCGTGTTCATTTGCTCCCTAATTTTATCTATCTCTGTCTCAACGGTTCCCATTCTTTCTTCTAGAAAATTAGCCACACCACACAATTCTTTTTTAGACCTTCTGTGTTTTCCAGGAACTTCTCTTCCAGGCTTCTTGAATTTTCTAGAAGCTTCTCTTCCAGATTTCTAGAATTTTCTTCAAGCTTCTCTTCCAGATTTCTAGCATTTTCTTCCAGGCTTCTTGAATTTTCTAGAAGCTTCTCTTCCAGATTTCTAGAATTTTCTTCCAGGCTTCTTGAATTTTCTAGAAGCTTCTCTTCCAGATTTCTAGAATTTTCTTCAAGCTTCTCTTCCGATTTCTAGCATTTTCTTCCAGACTTATTGAATTTTGTAGCAGTTCTTCTTTCACAGATTTAGTAGTTTCTTCGAGTTTATTCATTACCAAACTTAAATCACCTCCGGGAACTTCGAATCAAAATGTCTCGGGTCACTCACCTTCATGTATAAGTCCTTCTGAAAGTCCTTCCTGGAGCACTTGCTTTTTACCCGTTGTTTCCAGTTCACTTTACTCCAATTCCTGTTTCAATTCCGCTACCTTCAAGTCCGCAAGGCGCACTTTTCTTGAACACATTTTGTCTTTGACGAGGTATCAGTCTGTTTCACACGAAAAGTTTATCAGTTTGTTAAAAATTCACTTCACGAATTCTTTTCCACGGGCCACCAGTCTATTGTCTGTTTCACGCGAAGAGTGTATCAGTTTATATTCCCACGCACAATTGTCCACTTCGCGAAAACCGGGCCACTGTCTATTTTCTGTTTCACGCGAACAGTGTATCAGTTTATATTCCCACGCACAATTGTCCACTTCGCGAAAACCGGGCCACTGTCTATTTTGGCGTACAAAAAGGTCTATCAATTTATTTTTCTGACTATCCACTCCACGATCACTTGTTTATTTTCAAAATCTCACTTCCGACACCAATTGTAACGTAAATAAACTTAACTTGGTTTAACTAATTTATTTAACACTTAATCTACAACTTAATTTATATTACTACGCCACTGTATAGCTCGATGGTATGGGCTCGTTCAGACTGTCCACTCCCTCTTGAGGGCTGTCTATTTATCTCCGATACAGCATTCTCGATGTTTCGAATTCGGACGGTTGGCGACTAGCATATTCCAATTGTTTCCAATATTGACCGTTGTTTTTCGCGGCAGAGCGACTGGATGGTTCTCGAATATCTCCGGGGATGATCTCATCGCTGTCGAAGGCAACACGTGAGGCGACAGGTCCGGCCTAGGTTCGTTACAATACCAACAACAATTTTAAGCACAGAGCAACAATCTCAAACACAGAGCCACACACTCTTATTGGCTCATGAAATGTTCAAAAATCAGGCCTTTAAATTCATTGAAACAATGTTACTAAAGAACCATTACCTCAAATCTTCTGAGAAACAAATGATTAAATTCCTAAAATACACAAAACAGGAGAAAAACACATCAACAAACATTAAATATGTCAAAGTATAACAGCACAACTATGCAAAATTTTAGAAAATGAAAACATAAAAATCGGCAAAAAATGGGAAAACACAGTTAAAAATTATTTTTAAACAATATTAAAAACCAACATCCAATCTATTATTATTTACAAAATACCAAGTGCTAATAATTGTGAGAAAGTATAGATAGGACAGATACACAATCCATTAAAAAAACCCTAAGAGTCTTGCAGAAGACTCTAAGTCATCCCTCCATACTTTCGATTTCGAATCACCCATCATCATTGGTCAACACTTAATCTTGAGAAAAAGACTCATCATCAAAATGATAGAAATAAAAAATATGAAAAATCAAACATAAACAGTAAATCGGAGTCTGTAGCAGGTGGTTTTTACTCTTTTTGATTTTATCTTTTGTCTATTTTTATTGGCAAATTAAAAATAAAATAATCAATAAAAAAACCTTTTCAAAGACAAGCTTTTATTCAAATGCGCTCAAAAGTAAAAAATAATTGCTTTGGACGTGTGACGTAGGTTATTCCGTGAGATATAGATTCAAGAGATCGTCGCGCAAAGTTTTCAGTTCGAATACAAAAGCGACAAGCTTTTGAATCTATAACTCACGGAATAACCTACGTCGCACATCCAAAACGGTTATTTTTTACTTTTTGGCGCATTTGAATAAAAGCTTGTCTTTTATTAATTATTTTATTTTGTTCTTTTTAGTAAGTACGCCTTAATCTATGCATTTTTATTAAAGTATCGTTATTATTTAGTTCTTCAATGAGGAGACGAACTAAAGATTAACTCGTCCGCTATCCTGGAGCTGCCATCTTAAATTTATGAATTTTGACAACAAATCGATAATCTTCGACTAAATTCATAATCTCCGACCCCAAATACCTCCATACACCAATTTTGAATAAAATTGGACCATAATCTCAAAGATCGTCCTCCATATATCTTGGAGCTGCCATTTTGATTCTATGAATTTTGACAAAAAATTCATAATCTTCGACCCCGAAAACCACCAAATACCAATTTTAAATAGAATCGGACCATAATCACAGAGATCGTAGGCCATCTTGGAGCCGCCATTTTGATTTCATGATCTTCGACCCCGAAAACCCCCACATACCAATTTTGAATCGAATCGGACCTTAAACAGAAATCTCGTCCTCGATCTTGGAGCCGCCATTTTGTTTTTTTCTCTAAAAAAAATCCATAATGCATTGTCACGGGAACTATGAACTCCAAATTCACGTTAATCGGACAACTAGAAGGGGGCCAAATTTAACTTGTAAAAATGGGTAGGTATAAAAAACGGGTGACGATTGCCAACAGTTTAGTTTGGTGTTCGTTTTTCATAAACGCATTATTTCGATTTTATTCTTTTTACACGCTTTATATTAGCTTCACTTGTATGTTTGTTTGTTTGTAACCGACTCCTTTGGGCGCGATTTTGACCCACTTCCCGACGTCCGAATGATTTGAAATTTGGCAGGTTTACATAATTCCGGTGACAATGCATTAAGAAATTTTTTGTGAAGAAAAAACAAAATGGCGGCTCCAATATGGCGTACGAGTTTTGTGATTATGGTCCGATTCGCTTCAAAATTGGTATCCGAGGGTTTCTGTGGTCGGAGATTATGATTCTTTTGTCAAAATTGGAAAATTCAAGATGGCGGCTCCAAAATGGTGGACGAGTTTTGTGATTATGGTCTGATTCTATTCAAAATTGGTATGTGGGGGTTTTAGGGGTCGAATATTATGATTCTTTTGTAAAAATTGGAAAATTCTAAATGGCGGCTTTAAAATAGCGGCCGAGTTTTGTGATTATGGTCCGATTCGCTTCAAATTTGGTATCTGAGGGTTTTCGTGGTCGTAAATTATGACCCTTTTGTCAAATTGAAAAATTCAAGATGGCGGCTCCAAAATGGTGGAAAATTCAAGATGGCGGCCGAGTTTTGTGATTATGGTCTGATTCTATTCAAAATTGGTACGTGTGGGTTTTTGGGGTCGAATATTATGATTCTTTTGTAAAAATTGAAAAATTCAAGATGGCGGTTAAAAGGCCGAGTTTTGTGATTATGGTCTGATTCTATTCAAAATTGGTACGGGTGGGTTTTTGGGGTCGAATATTATGATTCTTTTGTAAAAATTGGAAAATTCAGGATGGCGGCCGAGTTTTGTGATTATGGTCTGATTCTATTCAAAATTGGTATGTGGGGGTTTTTGATGTCGAATATTATGGTTCTTTTGTAAAAATTGAAAAATTCAAGATGGCGGCTTCAAAATGGCCGCCGAGTTTATGATTATGGTCTGATTCTATTCAAAATTGGTATGTGGGGGTTTTTGGGGTCGAATATTATGATTCTTTTGTAAAAATTGAAAAATTCAAAATGGCGGCTTTAAAATGGCGGCCGAGTTTTGTGATTATGGTCTGATTCTATTCAAAATTGGTATGGGGGGGTTTTTGGGGTCGGAGATTATGATTACCTAATTTGATAAGTTTATTCCATTTTTTAATTTGCAAAAAATAATAAAAATAATAGTTTTTATAAATAAACCACACTAAAAAGTAGGAAATAAATAATAGTTTGAAAAAACTAAAAAACACGCTTTTATAGAAAACCAGACTAAAAAAATTGAAAATAAGAAAAAAATTATTTAATTAAAAAAAAAGCGTGGGGTGCATGGTATCAATAATTATATAGTACATTACACACCGAGGCGATACCATGCACCCCACGCTTTTTTTTTAAATAAAATTTTTTTTTCTTCTTATTTTCTATTTTTTTAGTCTGGTTTTCTATAAAAGCGTGTTTTTTAGTTTTTTCAAACTATTATTTATTTCATTACTTTGAACAAGAAAAGCCACCCCATGTAAGTATCGTTGTTGTTGTATATCT
The DNA here is from genome assembly GCA_018342105.1 of Gonioctena quinquepunctata. Taxonomy (NCBI): domain Eukaryota; kingdom Metazoa; phylum Arthropoda; class Insecta; order Coleoptera; family Chrysomelidae; genus Gonioctena; species Gonioctena quinquepunctata. Next base: position 454,463 of record JAFIRS010000414.1, read on the forward strand.
GTTTTTCCTTTTTTAGCTTTTTTCTGATGATTAATTGTCATCACAGACAAATCTTTTATTTTAATTTTGCTTCATATAAATATTCTAAAATTCCATTTTAATATATATATATATATATATATATATATATATATATATATATATATATATATATTATATTCCCAAAGAGCTTTCACCTTGCCATTGGTGAGGGGCTCAGTAGCCTTAAATATCCAGAGAGGTAGGGCCACCCATGCCGGTAAGGTTTCGAAGTGATTAAGGTGAAGCTAAGTAAAGTATGGGCGGCTGCCAAGAGAGTCTGTACCCAGATTGGGCGGCTGATGATTACACTCGCCAATCCGCTCGGCAAGCGTGGCGTTTTACTTGCCTACTCCCCCTTCTAGTTTTTTAAATGATGTCGGAATGCAAACTTACAAGGAAGTAGTTCCCCAGGCGAGTAGAGCAGAAAGCTCAGAATCTCGCACTGACTTGTCAGTCTGCCTCATGGATTTTGGGGGAGGCAACATTTCGACAAGAATAAACAATAGATCAAGAAATGGCAATAGAAATAAAAGTATGTACATTGCAACTTACAAAATCTGTACCATGAGACTAAAAGAACACCTAGAAGCTGCGGAGATCGAACTATCAAGTATCAAATGGGATATATTGGGCATCAGTGAAACTCGTCTACAAGGAGAGAAAACTCAGACACTTAAGTCTGGGCATATGCTGTTTCAAAAAAACTCGGTTACACATTACCATGTCGGCGGCATAGCAATATTTATCCACAAAAACTTGAAATATCTTGTTATCAAATTGATGTATTTGCTGATTCAACTTACCAAAAAAAGTAACATCCAGATCATTCAAACATACGCTCCTACTTCAGCTGAAACAGAGGAGGAAGCTGAACAGTTTAACGAAGATGTGTCGAGGGCTATAATCCAGGAGCACTCCCACCGGAAGATAGTGATGGGGGACCTTAATGCAAAGGTTGGAAGAAAAATCACATCATATGCAAAGTTTGTGGGCGCCTTTGAATTGTGTACAAGAAACAGCAGAGGACAAATGATGGCTAACTTTCTAAACACAGAAAAAATGTACTGTATGAACATTTCCTTTAAAAAGCAACCACAGAGAAAGTGGACAAGGAAAAGTCATGATGGGTCTACTAAAACTGAAATAGACTATTTCCTGTGCTCTGACCGATTAGTCTGCTCAGACGTATCAGTGCTAAACCACTTCAACACAGGAAGCGATTATAGACTTGTGAAAGCTAAAGTTAACATAAATACAAAACTAGAAAGAAAAAACTCATTACAAAGAAACCAAGACCTACCTTGAACGAAATATTAGAGAACGAAGACAAATATAAAGACCGAATTCTAAGATAACTAGAACCAACCGAGAACTTTTAAAACAAAAAATTGGATAGAAATGAAAGTTATCGAGATAAAGAACAGAATGTCCCATATAGAGAACTGATCGGAGCTCTGACATATTTTACTGTCACGACAAGACCCGACATCAGCTACGCTGTGAGCTATTTGAGTCAATTCTACAATTGCCACGGAAAAACTCATTGGACTGCAGCAAAACGTGGGACTGTAGATCTGGGACTAGTTCACCGTCGAGAAAATAGAGGATTGAAAGCGTTTGTCTACGCTGATTGGGCAAATTCTAAAATCTATCGGCGTTCGTATACTGGGTACGTTTTACTTTTGAATGGATGCGCAATATCTTGGGAGGTCAGAAAACAGAAGACCGTCGCTTTGTCTTCTACAGAAGCCGAATACATGGGGATGACCGATGCTGCGAAGGAAGCAATATATTTGCGCCGATTCCTAACAGATCTAGCATTCGAAGATCTTACCGATATTCTGCTTTACAATGACAATATGACTGCTCTCAAACTTACTGAAAATCAAATTTTTCACGTCCGCAGCAAGCATATTGATGTTAGGCACCATTTCACGAGGGAAGCACTTCAACACAAGGAACTATATTTGGATTACATTAGCCGATGTGTTGACGAAAGGACTACCTAGACCCAAGCATCAGAAATGCGTTCGTTTGATGGGCCTGAATTATTTTCCATTACACAGTGATGCCAACTACGTCTCGAGGGGGAGTGTTGAATGTAACATCATTCTATAGACCTTCGGTATTCGATCCGTAGTTTTCGAATATTGTATTCGTATATTTTAACGGTAAACATTGATATACAGGGTGTTATGTAATAAGTGTCCGATATTTTACAGGACGATTCCTCAGTTATTTATAAGGTGAAAAGTTCATATAAGCATGGATCCGCAAGGCATTCATTTTTTATATACAAGATTTTTCGTAAATAATTTTTAAAGTAATGTCGATATTTGGACGAACATTGGTATTTGGGGATTTTTTAATATAAGAATGTCAAATTTGATCTCAGTTTGGCCCTCAATTGTAGGGGGCACCGCCTACAGGTCTTTGTCTCTATTGGGGAGTCACAACTTTGTCGTGCATGTTAGTATCACATTTTCTACAAGAAAAATGGATTTCTCTATCATTTCTACGTGAAAAGGGTATGATTTTCAAAAGTCGCTACAAGCAGCCGTTTTCGAGAAATTCTGATTTATATTAATCGATGCATCCAATCTTCTTCTCATTGATTCGCGAACTCTTTGAAAATAAAAGTATCAAGTAGGCTAGTAAGTTTATTCCAATGTTTTTTTTGTGCTGTCATGTCAAAAATAATATCTTAACGCATAGTTAAATAGTTGTATTTATTATTATTGTGATTATTTGTTAAAAAATGGCAAACTTTACCAATGCAGAGTATGCTGACATACATTTTACATACGGACTTGCTAACGGAAATACATATGAAGCTAGACGTTTGTATCAGGAGCGTTATCCGAACCGCACAACTCCTACTTCAAAAACGTTTTCAAGAATTCACGCTCGGTTAAGGGAAACAGGACAGTAAGAACCCCAGGAACCGAGGAAGCAGTTCTTAATCTGGTAGGAGAACATCCGGAAACAAGCTCCAGAAAAATAGCGCTGACGTTAAACATTTCTCATGTTCTGGTATGGAAAATTTCAATTTGTTAAATCCCTACCATATTCAAAGAGTTCAGGCACTACTCCCTCGTGACTTTTCGTTACTTATCAACTTCTGTTGTTGGTTTCTCCAATGCCGTGTTCAAAATCCTTTATTTGAAAATCAAATCCTGTTTACCGACGAAGCAAATTTCTCACGCAACGCTCTACGCAATTTTCACAACAATCATTTGTGGTCAGAGGAAAACCCCCATGCGATACAGGAATCACATTTCCAAGAGCAGTTCTCCTTAACGTGTGAGCAGGAATCCTTGGAGATTATTTTATAGGTCCATTCTTTATTCCGAGACGATTAAACGGAGAGAGATATCGTCATTTTCTTGAAGAAGATTAGCCTATTTTACTGGAAGATGTGCCGCTTAGACTACGAACTGAAATTTGTTTTATGCATGATTTTTAGATCAAACTTTCGGCAACCGTTGGATAGTCGGGGAGGTCCTCAAGGTCACCAGACCTTAACAGTTTGGATTTTTTCCTGTGGGGATATCCTTACATCCTTAATTTACCAGACGCCTATCCAAAATGAAGAAGAATTAAGTAATTTTCCAAAAATGCGCGAATCAATGAGAAGAAGATTGGATGCGTGCATACAGGCAGGAGGTGGACATTTCGAACATTTATTGTGATTTCGATTTATATCAAGTGTACCGTTATTTATTGTTGTTTAAAAATTAACATTTAAAATGTTTCTATGTTGAATAAAAACAGTTTCCAAAATTGTTTAACTTTTTGACAAACACATGCATCGATTAATTTAAATCAAAATATCTCGAAAACGGCTGTTTGCAGCGACTTTTGAAAAGCATGATAGAGGAATCGATTTTTCTTCTAGAAAATGTGATACATACATGCACGACAAAGTTGTGACTCCCCAAAAGAGACAAATACCTGTAGGTGGCGCCCCTTACAATTAAGTGCCAAACTAAGATCAAATTTGAATTTCTCATATTAAAAATTCCCCAAATACCAATTTTCGTCTAAATATCGAAATTATTTTAAAAATTATTTACGAAACACCAAAATTAAAATAAATTTTCAACACCTATATTAAAAATGAAGGCCTTGCGGACCCATGCTTATATGAACTTTTCACCTTATAAATAACTGAGGAATCGTCCTGTAAAATATCGGACACTTATTACAAAACACCCTGTATATTCACATTTGAAGCCGTCCAGTAAAGTTCCTGATATACGCACTTTATCTTTGTCCACAATACCTTCCCAGCAACCCACAATATCTAACAGTACTCATGCTTCTTACTGACCTTTTGTAAAAACGAGTTCATCCATTTCGTGAATGTTTTCTTCTGGATATGGAGACGCTCTTCTTGCAGGACCCTGATTCGGCCCTGCTCGAATTTTTGGACTTCATCCCTTTGACTCATGTTGGTCCTTGTCTGATATTGAGGACCTGGTTTTGGTTCATAATGCACGGCACCAACTGTAATTAAAAAAAATGTTCACTTAAAATGAATTATTTCATATTGAATGAATGTAACATTTTTATTTGAATAGAAATAACAGTTTCCTTGCTCAAAGACGATTACGTTGAAATAATAATACTGCAAAGTAATCAAGGTATCTATATATTATAGTACCGTTTCGCTAGGTACGAATTTTCGGTACAAGAACAAAAAATCCTTCTCGCAATGTGAGCTTATTTTGTATTGTCTTGTCAACATTAATTTCAATAAAATACAAATTACAATAACCCACATTATTTATTTCATTTATTTATTTACGGACATGCCAATTAAAAATAACATGAGCGATGTGAGAAAATTGTACAGAACATTTAAAAATAAAATTTGAAATTATCACTATCTAACAATAACAGCTCACTAACTTACAACAAATCTATGTCTCATGACTTCTAAAATGATAAGTAGATCAATCAAATAAGTCTATTCCTCCAATATTTTTGTTTGCTAATTTAATCATTCTTGTAATTTTTTTGGCCATAGTTAGACTGATGAGTTCGATTAAACTTTGACAATTTACGGCCCTTTTAACAACCCTATGCAAAAATCTCAAATCAATTTCACTTCGTCGATGTTCTAGACTTGAAAAATTCAAAATATTCAGAATGTCACAATATTCAATTAAATTAATATCAGACTGATAAACCATACCATTACCATACCATACCATTAATATCAGACTGATAAACCAGACTGATACCATACAATAGAATTATATTCCATTACAGATCGAATTGAAGAGCAAAACAATATTTTAGCACTGTAATTGGAAAACGTGGCAGGAGATCTTTGAAACAATGTTATCAATGTGTGCCTTAAATAATACTCCAAGATCTCGTACATTATCTGTCACTGACATATTAACATTTTTCAATTGGATCCACATTTCTTGATAATGTGATTTGGTAACATTTGTTTGAATTCAGATGAAGCTTGTTTATATCACACCAAAGGGACATATTACTCAAATCCGATTTCAGTACTTTAGCCACATTTTTAATGAGATCATCAGCAAACATTAAATAATAGATGTTTTGAATTACTTCTGATATATCATTAAAAATTAGCAAAATCAGTAATGGTCATATATGTGACCCCTGGGGATGTTTGTTACTGATCCTATTTTTCGAATATATGACTCGATCCAGTTTAAAAAGATGCTCAACTGGGAGTTTTGCAATTAGAAGATCATGATTACTCTATCAAAAGCTTTTAAGAAGTAACTTTAGACTGTTTAGAAGGAAAAACGTCAAAATGCGATTCGTGTTCCTTAGCCACCTTGATAAATTATTGTTATTGAACCGAGAAGATACTTAAACTTTTTTACAAGCTTTTATTTAGTTCCACTTGTTAGTTAGTTCGTTCGTTTATTTATTAGTTTGGGTCAAATCTTGCAATTGAATTTTGACCGACTTCTAGTCGACCCATTAATTAGAAATTTGGCAGATGTTCATAATTCCGGTGACAATGCATTATGGAATTTTTGTTAGAAAAAAACAAAATGGCGGCTCCAAGATGGCGGAGAGATTTGTAATTATGGTACGATTTGATTCAAAATTGGTATGTGGGGGTTTTCGGGGTCGGAGATTATGACTTTTTTGTCAAAATTCATAAATTCAAGATGGCGGACGAGTTTTGTGATTATGGTTCGATTCGATTCAAAATTGGTATGTGGGGGTTTTCGGGTTCGGAGATTATGAAATTTTTGTCAAAATTCCTAAATTCAAAATGGCGGCCCCAAGATGGAGACTAGTTTGGTGATTATGGTCCAATTCGATTCAAAATTGGTATGCGGGTATTTTCGGGGTCGGAGATTATGAATTTTTCTAAATTCATAAATTCAAGATGGCGGCCCTAAGATGGAGGACGAGTTTTGTGATTATTGTCCGATTCGATTCAAAATTGGTATGCAGCGGTTTTCGCGATTTTCAATTTTTTGTCAAAATTTATAAATTCAAGATGGAGGACGAGTTTTCTGATTGTGGTCAGATTCTATTCAAAATTGGTGTGTGGGAGTTTTTGGGGTCCGAGATTATGATTTCTTTCAGCTCAAAACTTACAGGGAAGAGACCTTGGAATAACGATGCTCTATTAGAAATGAACAGATTAAGGCGAACTAACTAAAAAGCAAAAAATAAAATAACTAATAAAAAACCTTTTTAAAGACAAGCTTTCATTCAAGCCGTGTACTAAAACGTATAAAATAAGTTTAAGTCATCGCTGACAATGATTTAATAATTTTTTGTTGAATTATTTGGTTTCAAAAAGCTTGTTGCGCGAATTGTAATAAAATTAATACTTCGACAAGTTGTTACTTACCAACCAATCATTGTCCAATGAAATTAATTGGTACCTACTTTTATGAATACTTCGCGCGACAAGGTTTTTGAAACAAAATAATTCAACAACGAATAATTAAATCATTGTCAGCGATTACTTCTGATTTTATACGTTTTAGTACACTGCTTAAATAAAAGCTTGCCTTTAAAAAGGTTTTTTATTAGTTATTTTTTCATCATAATTCTGATGGCATTATTTCTAAGATGTTTACAGCTTTCTCGTAGATTGGAAAATTGATAATAGCCAAGTCCCCAGTTATTTTGAATTTTTTATAAGTTAGCTTTTCTCGATTAAAGATTTTCCTAAGTTGAGAACTATTCCACAAGGATAAATTCCAACATATCAATGGAAGTATTATTCACCTTATAAAACTGCTGATAACTTGATCTATATATTAATTTAAACTTCTCTCCACAGCAACATTACTCCAAAAAATTATTAATATCGAAATAACTAGCAATTTTAACATGTATTATTCTGACTAATAACATGCAGCCAATGCAACCCTACGGTTCCTTGGGTCTATATGAAAATTACATTGTTGCTAGCAAAAAAAAAGAAATTTCCACATTATGTAGATCTATATAAGTTATGCTAGGTTATTCATACAATTCATGAATATGACTGTAATACGCGTTTGAAAAACAAAGGACCCGGTAGATAAATGAGCGCTTGTCTATTCTTAAGTGTAAACTTGATGACATTGTCGGTGAAATCAGAAATAAGATTTCGTTACCAGGTTTGGTCAGATATAAAAAAATCATATTTTGTGACTTGTATCCTTGTACGCAGTATACATTTTCTTAATTTATTGTTTTTCCTCTAGTCCATTTCTGTTTCCGCCAATTCAAACGACAAACGAAAATATCGAATTCCATTGATAAAATCACGATTTTTTCGAAATAAATTCATGTTCACCGCCCAAATATGAAGTTGAATATATCGAAGAAAATTTTTAGGAGGTACGTGACAGTCAACAAAGTGATGAAATATAAATTTATTAGAAATATACTGTTTACAGTTGTTAATCATTTTCTGATTATCACTGAGTCAGATAGTAAAAAAATATTGAAGTTGTTTTACTGTCAGTTGTAATTTAGTTCATGTTAACTCGTGATTTCTGTAAATCATCTTTAAAGTCCTCATTACAATTTTTAATTGTTTGCTTGCATTTTTTCCGATTTTTTTAAAGGGTTATTTTTGACATAGTTGTAAACTCTGTAAGGAGAAGCAGAGTTTTGTATATTCATTTGCAAAATACAGTACAGTGTAGATCATAATCCAGATAATTTATTCATCAAATTACTAATTACCGGTTACATCACACATATTTAATGTCTGATGCATCGCTGAAACTGCAAAACTTTATTATCCATTACACACATTACACCGTCTGTTTTTTCGACTAGAATTATAAATCATAAAACACGATACATAATGTGGAACTATATTTGCACTTCTACCGTTATTACGTAGGATATAATTGATGAATGCGCAGAATGAACAAGGTTACAAAAATAAATATTTCTCAATTGTTTCGAGTAACAATTGATGTGATCAAATTTGGTCATACTATTTTATAAGAATAATCGGTTTAAACACAATTCTTTTATTTTTACGAAACATTACTTATTTGTCGACATTTCGTTGTTTTTCACAGAATTTCGCCTTATTCCGGAGTTCCGATTCGAAAGTTGAAATCCATTTTAATTTTCATCGCCTGTTACGGAAGTTTATAACACCTTTGTTGAAACAATCTGTATGTACTAGTAGCTGACAATGTTTTTTCGACGAAATAACACGTTAACGGTTCGTAAAAAAAAAACTGGTCTGGATGACTTGAAAAATTGAATTTGTTTATACCTTTGCAAATACTTTCACGACCACCCCCACCGCGGGTTACACAAACCAGATCAATTTAACCAGAAATTAGCCGCTACCTAAGTAGCACAGAGTCAAATTAACATAATGACTTCTTATACCGTCTTAAAGACCACGTATTTGTATGTTTTAGAACCAAAAAGTTAATGTGCGTTTTATAACCTTCAGGCGTTGCTATGACGTCGTGTAGTAGATATAACGAGAGTACAATAAAGAATTCTCGAGATGAAGTTGTACCGTGGTTTGTATGTAAATAAATTGTATGTGTCGATAAGTAGAACTTAAGAGCAGTTGCTGTGAGGTTATTATGACAATGAACATATGTGGTTCTAATGAATAGATTTTTGAAACGTTTCTACGACTACATATTGTACTCATGTAATGTAGTTTTATCAACTGATGAACTTTGGTCGTAATGATTACATTATGTATCTATGGTTAGATTATTTTTGTTAGTTATGTTATTTTTGTTGGATAGGTATATTGTGTTATGTATGTAGAATATTCAGTTACGTATGCATGATTAAAATGCCAAAACAAAAATCCAATCTGCCTTACAAGAGAACTGGAGCGTATAGAAAAATATAAAGAGGGAGGATGAGTGCCTACCCCAAAATTAACATCTGAAATAATTAATCAGTCTATCGGGACACTGCAAAAAAATGAAGTTCATCCAGTTCCTTCAATTGTTTTCACAACAAGGAAAGACATAAATAATATGTATGTGCACTTCGAGTGATAAATAAAAAATATTTAAATATAACTGTTCAACATCAACATAACCTCTATTGTAAATGTCAGTTATTTTTAGCGTTTTCCATTAGGCGGAACTAGCGGAATGCTTATGCTTTCAGTGTATATCTTTTTCTGTTTTGATAGCGTTACGACGTTAGTACAACAAAACTTGCTACTTGTGGTCACAGCGACACTCGTAAACTATTCTATGATAGTACATACCGGAGTAATTACAACTTTTCGACACTAGAAGGACGGCATCCATGTTTTTCGATTGATTGATAACATCATTCTGGTAGCCATATTGGAACAAAATTATTTAAAGTAAAAAATATGGGACCCTGGGTGTTATATCAGTTTAAAAATTATTGGAGATGTGCTAATCAAGTATCTTTCGTAAAGACCATATTACGAAAGATACTTGATTAGCACATCTCCAATGATTTTTAAACTGATATAACACCCAGGGTCCCATATTTTTTACTTTAAATAAGTTTGTAATTGGATTTTTCCAATTAAAAAAAAACCCCAATCGAAAAGTTGTAATTACTCGGTATGTACTATACATATTTCAACGAATAATGAGAAAAATTGATAAAAATATATTTTTTCTGAAATGAAAATAAATATTTATCTCTCTTCATTTTCGAGGCGCATGAATTTTAAGTGAGTAGAATTGGATTTTGATCGTAAAAATGGATTTGCTTGGTCACTAGAGTTTCAGAACAATTCTTAATGACACATAACTGAAAATCATTTTTATCTCGATAACTATCACGGTTACAGAGTATCATGAACATGTAAAGGAAGCCTGACTTATATATCTTTTGATATGGTATACATATTGTAATACTATATTAGAAAGATTATGACCTTCATGCATAATGATATAATGACTACACTAAGACCACAGAACAACCCTTTTGCGACTGGATTATATAAGTCTATATTGGCAAGTCATTACCACTGCTTTATAACGTCGATGTGACGTCGCAAGAGTGTGCCTTTTTGTCGTATTGACATACATAGCGACGTCTTAGCATATTACAAGACATAAGTCATGGACTTTTGCGAAAGGTCTGTACAACCGAATTATGACCTCTGTGTGCTACTTGGGTATGAAATCCCTAGTAGTCAAATGGTTGATTCCATAAAAACTTTTTAACAAAAAATTAAACCGACGAAAAAATCAACTGAAAAACAAAAAATAAAATAAACCTTAGTCTTAATGATAATCCTCCTAAACTAATGTAACTAATTTTGAGTCGGCGCCAAACAAACTAGCAATTGAATTAGGTAAAATGATGGCAGCGGGATGCACGGCGGCGTTTTGATTAGTTCTCCAAAGTAATATAATGATCTTCGTTAGTTGTTTGTTTGGTGCCCTCAAAATTTTTTACTCACATTAGTTTAGGAGTTCAATTATAATTAAGAGTAAGGTTTATTTTATTTTTTGCTTTTCAGTTGATTTTTTCGTCGGTTTAATTTTTTGATAAATAGTTTTTATTTTTCACTTTTTTGTGGATAAAATCAACTATTAACTATCTTCTCAATTGACTCCAGGTATTCTAGCCTTAAGGGTGACATTTTTTACAGATTCAAATGGGACCAACTTCGAAGTATACCCTATCCAATAATATTTCGTCGGTTAAAAATTAGATTACTTACTAGTTTTTCTGCTAACATTGTTTTTCTAAAATATGGATTATTTTCCTCCGAGAATGAGCAAAATAGATTTTACTGAAATATAGAAAGTATGTTCTCTAAATGCTGACAACTTGTCTGTACTATTTATTGATGATGATTTTTCAGTTGCATATATTATTTACCACTATTCTTCATTATTTTCTTTTGTCTTCTATTTAGTTTCTTACTAAATCTAATAAGCTTCACTAACATTTTATAACTATCTTAAGGAGCCTACAGATGTACCAATTTATCGGGCCCGATATCGGGGGGCCGACGTCGAGATTCCAAACAGTGACGTGTGTAGGCTCGTCGACCGACTAAATAATTGCGTTTCCGATATCGGGTTGTCTTCCCGACCAAGTAGATCGGCCCGATCCCCCACCTTTTCTCCGTTTTGGTTGGCACGTTTATAGCACGATCGGACTTGTCGGGACACGATTTCCTTTCCCTCTTCATTTCACTTATTTCTTCTCATTTTTCGTGCAACTGTTTGTGTTATTGAACTAACGACATGGAAATTAAAGACTTTCAAGAAACGTGTTTAAGCTCAATAAGTGATTGCACTTGCTTGCATTAATTGAATATTGGAAAAAACATAATTGCCTTTGGGACTCAATCGCTGTTAAGCCGAGATCCAACGGCGCGTGGAGTGGCAATCCTGGATTGAGGGTTGAGTGTCAAGGTTGGCGCAACGAAATGTGTCGGGCCGTTCCCACGACGCATGAAGGATCGCGGATTCAGACGTGGACACGCAGCGGTTGTAGTCTGTTGTGCGCCGGCAGTGTTAGCGGTAAATTTTTTTCAATTCTTCTATTGAATATTTTATACTCATTTGCTCTTCCATTCGCTTCCAGGCATCATGAATTAAATTCCTGTTTTCATGGTTTGGATCCCGTGTGTTCCAAATAATCGGCTGGGCTTCATAGAGGGATAAAACACCACTTCGTTCGACCACTCCATGGTGAAAGTTACCACGGCGGCACTGACAGTACCACGCGCCTAGCCGTCGTTGGAGCGGTATACACGTGTAGAGCGCCATCATCCGAGCTCCTTTGAACCGTGTTCATTTACCGTTAGACGACGGGACTCACCGCGCCGACCGAAGATTGCCAAGCCTGCCCTATCCGACGGCGCGTGAACTGGCAAGTTTGGCGCGAAGAGTGCCACTCCACGCGCCGTTGGATCCCGGCTTTAGAGCAATCCCAATTTTTTTCTATTTCTACAGAGCAGGACAGGGTAAATATCTAGTTACATCACACATGCACTCTGAATATGGAGAAAATACTTTTCTTACGTGTTTTTGCCTCCTGAATCCGGAAGAAAAATGCGGCAGTCTCATACCGTTCCCGAGTTAGAGAACTTTAAAAAAAAATCACCTAATTTTCAAGCACCGTTTTCTCGCAAAAAACTCACTCAAAAAGCCTCCTTCTTTTTACCAGCTTAAACAATATACCTAAATCACTTATTTCCGGCACAACTTTGCACAAAATATCGTCATTTTTATCGAAAAAATCATCCTTCTTACACAGTTGCAAATGAACAATTTTCGTTCCTTTGACAGAAGTCATTCTAAATGTAATGACAGCACTTGGTCATTATTTTTTCGGTCTGCTCACATTTTAAAGAAATATCATGAATAACGCTTGGCAATGCTGTAATTCCCTAGCGCTCTTGGCGATAGTTCAGAACTTGTTACATCACATCTCGGCGTGGTTTCCACAGTGTTCAAACAGGAAATTTTTTTGGGAATTTATTTTGAAAAACTACTTCGAAAAAAAAAATGAAAAAAAAACAACCACTGTTCTCATCGTTCTGGAGATTGTGGTATGTTTTCCAGAAATTAGTGATCTCGCCCATTGAAACTGGATACACGTTGCAATGTTGGCACGCCGATGCAGACATGCAATCCTAGGGTGCAACATCGTTGCGGACCTTTCTTTGATGCGACGACGAAAGTCCGACAACATGATCTCATAACTACTCAAATGATTTCACAATATACAACCAGAAATTCCACAATTCTAGGCAGTAGTGGCATGACCTCATCACTACTGTGTCTTATCAAATCTCTAGGTAGCAAATGAAAACATTATTCGTATAATTTTTCAATGTTCAAGTAGTTAAAGTAATACAATCTTTGCGAAAAATTTGATATGATATCATCCGGAACAATCAATCATTCTCCATGTAACTTTCCCAACAATGTGTCGTTACGTTATGTCTCTGAAATAACTGATCCAAATAAAGAAATTTATTAATATTCTATTGTTTTTTACTCGGAATTCAAATACTCCCAACCCATTATGGGAAAGCTACAGAAAAAATACGAATAGGAAATATAAAATGTAAGGAGTTTCTTCATAGATGCGCCTTTCGTATTTAATCTAATTGAAACAAAAATTAATCGTTTTTAGGGAAGCGTTCATCAAAGTGGAAAATGAGATAACAAAGTACTGAGTTACGTGGAAAATTTAGAAATTGAAAAAAGCTATCTGAAAATTTTGATGGGAACAGTTTGGAGTACGATTTTTTTCTTTGTAAACGATAATATTTGAATTACTAGTTATAAGGATTTAAGTTTTTTTTTCTTCAGAATTTCGTGATTGCGGTCTTTAAGAGCAAAGACTAGCAAAAATGAAATCAGGTCTGATATTTTGGAGTCGTTCATATTGTTCTGTTACCCAAAATCTTCTCTCATTGTGGGGATCCCGTGTGACAAATTTGAACAGGGTGTCGAAGTGATACAAAGTGATTCTTCATAAGGGCTAATAAGAAGTATTTTAAAATTCGAATCAAATTGAAATCTTAAAATTTGGAACGAAAGATCATTGCTAATGATTCATTCATCTGAAATATTTTAAATCCTTCCCCACTTCGGGTTATAGCTGAAATTGGTGTAATTATTTCAAATTGTACATATTGTAACGTAAATAAACTTAACTTGGTTTAACTAATTTATTTAACACTTAATCTACAACTTAATTTATATTACTACGCCACTGTATAGCTCGATGGTATGGGCTCGTTCAGACTGTCTTCTCCCTCTTGAGGGCGGTCTATTTATCTCCGATACAGCATTCTCGATGTTTCGAATTCTTCCAGTTGGCGACGGCATGTTCCAATTGTTTCCAATATTGACCGTTGAATTACGCGGAAAAGGGACTGGATGGTTCTCGAATATCTCCGGGGATGATCTCATCGCTGTCGACGGCAACATGTGAGGCGACAGGTCCGGCCTAGGTTCGTTACATTGCCCCCTTCTTAAAGACATTTCGTCCCGAAATTTCATCCTTGGAGTGTGACGATATCTGCATGACTCCCCATATCTGCACCGTGAAGTTCGATGGAAGTAACACTCCACTAGTCTTCATGATCGGTCGTGGAAGAGGGTTACAGCAAACCAAAATCTTGACGCCGCTGGATCTGAATATCGCCTCCAGCATACTTCTTATGACTCTCCAGTCCAACCCATCAATACCACAGGACAATTTTGGAATTGCTAGATCCACCAGATTCTGGTCCACCATAGTATCTCTTAGTTTGGTGAGACTCTTCCAGACATCTTCATAGGACGGTTTATCTTGGGAATGCCTCTTGGTAACTAGGTAGTAGATGTTTCTCTGGCCTTTCTTCAACTGTAGCACCCCACCAACTTCTGGATTCTGCCCCGCAGTGTTTGGAGTTGACCAAATTTCTTGGAGAACACTACGGCGATGCCCCTGGACATTCGAAGATCTTCTGCCACACAGTGCGCTAGTGCGTAGTCAGCAGGCACCTCGAAAAGGTCTCGTGACTCCTCTCTAGTAACCCCATGTAGAACTTTCTGCCCGTTTGAATACAAGGACATAAACTTCTCGAACGTCATATCATCCTCCGGTGGCTTGAGGGTGCGAACTTGGTCATGGTTTCCAGCGTAAGGGCCAACCTGTTGAAATGGACGACCCTTGGTTTCCCTCGGGTGGCTTATGGATTCGGTACACAAGGTCGTTTATCCTTTTCACGATCTTATACGGGCCTTCCACGAGTTCCGCAACTTTGGTGATAGTCCACGACGACGTTTGGGGTTGTACAGCCAAACCAGGTCATCAACCTTAAATCCTCCAGCGTCGGCCTTGATGTCATAGGTCTTCTTCATTTTATCGCTGGCACTCTGGATGTTCAACCGGACTCGTTCGTGGATGTCGTCCATTCTCTGCCGAAGTTTGCTGACGTAGTCCTCTCCCGCAGTGTCTTGTCCTGGCGGTATCCCAAACTTCAGGTCACAAGGCAGTCGCAGTTCTCGGCCCATTATAATACTAGCAGGAGTTTGACCGGTGGACTCGTGTACTGCGGATCGATAGGCCATCAGGAACAAATGAAGATACTGGTCCCAGTCTCTTTGATGGTCAGAGACAACCTTGGACAAGTGGCGGTTGATCGTCCTGTTCATCCGTTCCACCATTCCATCGGACTGCGGATGTAGGGCCGTGGTTCTTGTCTTGCGGATGTTCAGCAGTAGACATATTTCTTGGAAAAGGTTGGATTCGAAATTTCTGCCTTGATCCGAGTGCAGCTCCATTGGAATACCGAATCGACATATCCACTCTTTCACCAAGACGTCGGCGACGGTGATGGCTTCCTGGTTGGCAGGGCATAGGCTTCCGCCCACTTACTGAAGTAGTCCATTGCCACAAGGATGTATTTATTCCCGTGGTCGGATACGGGAAACGGGCCGGCGATGTCAATGGCGATTCTCTCGAACGGGCTGCCTACGTTGTACTGACGCATCGGGGCCTTGGGGCGTATTCGAGGTCCATTGCTAGCAGCGCATACAGCGCACTTCCTGCACCAGTCCTGGGCGTCAGCTTGACAATTGGCCCAGTAAAACCGTTGCCTCACTTTCTGCAGGGTCTTCGTCACTCCCAGATGTCCTCCGGCGACTCCATCATGGATTTCCCGCAGCACTTCCTCTCTTCTGTTCCTGGGAACAATTATTTGGCGTCTGTCTTCCCCACCAATATCGGCCTCCA
This sequence comes from Gonioctena quinquepunctata, assembly GCA_018342105.1. NCBI lineage: Eukaryota > Metazoa > Arthropoda > Insecta > Coleoptera > Chrysomelidae > Gonioctena > Gonioctena quinquepunctata. Next base: position 470,687 of record JAFIRS010000414.1, read on the forward strand.
ACACACGTTTCAGGATCCCATTGTCCAGAATAAGAGAGTTCCATTGTGCCCAATAGGACTTAACAGCCGGCGAGTAACCTGCGACTTCCTGCCATGATGGTCTTCGATTGCCCTTCTTCCAGCTGACGACTAAGCCAAGGTCGGGGTCTCTCTTTTGGTCTTTCTGGATCTTGCTGTCATTCCAGTTGTCATCCATTGCCGCGGTTCTACAAAGTGTTGCTTCTTTCTCTTCTGCTCGTCGGCAATGTGAGCAATCATCTGGACATGGTCTTCGCGACAAGGCATCTGCATTCTTATGGCTAGTTCCGGCTCGATGTTCGATCTCGAAATCGAATTCTTGGAGTCTCTCGATCCAACGTGCTACTTGACCCTCAGGATTTTTGAACTGTAAGAGCCATTTGAGAGCTGCATGGTCAGTTCTCAACAGGAATCTTCTTCCATACACGTACTTGTAGAAGTGCTCCACTCCTTTACAACAGCTAACAGCTCTCGCCTGGTGACACAGTAATTGCGCTCTGGTTTGCTGAGCGTCTTGCTGAAATAACCAATGACCTTCTCCTGCCCTCCTGGATCTGAGATAGGACAGCTCCAAGTCCCACGTTGCTGGCGTCCGTATCCAAAATGAACTTCCGTTGGGGAAGGGATAGCTCAGAACAGGTGCGTTAATCAAAGATGCCTTCAGCTCCCTGAACGAGTCTTGGCATTCTTCGGACCACTGGAACTTTGTTTGACCGTCCGTGAGCCTGGTCAGTGGTTTAGCGATGTTTGCGAACCCCAGCACATATCGGCGATAGTATGTGCACAAACCAAGGAAACTTCGAAGTTGGTGAATGTTTTTTGGGATGGGCCAATCCTTAACAGCTTTGATCTTCTGGTCATCCACTGCTACTCCTTCCCCAGAGACAACGTGGCCGAGGTATCGTACTTCTTTTGGAACAGGTGGCATTTCTTAGGGCTCAGCTTCAATCCGGAGTTCCTCAATCGCAGGAATACTTCCTCCAAGTTTTCACGTGGTCCTCGAACGATCTGCCGACCACAATTATGTCGTCGAGATACACTAGACACGTGTTCCATGAGAGTCCCTTCAGTACTGTTTCCATCAATCTTTCGAATGTGGCGGGAGCATTACAGAGCCCGAATGGCATAACGGTGAACTGCCACAATCCTGAGCCGATGGTAAAAGCAGTCTTTCCTCGATCTTCCTGAGCGAGTTCTACTTGCCAGTATCCACTCTTCAGATCAAGGGTCGAGAAAATCGTGGAACCAGCCAACGTGTCTAGGGTGTCATCTATTCTCGGGAGAGGGTAACTGTCCTTCTTCGTGACATTATTAAGTTGGCGATAGTCTACACAAAAGCGTGTCGATCCATCCTTTTTCTTCACCAGTACGACTGGAGAGGACCAGGGACTGTCAGATGGTTCGATAACTCCTTCTTTTCCCATATCGCTGACTATTTTGTCAGCCTCTTCCTTCTTGGCAAGAGGAAGTCTTCTTGCTGATTGCCGGATCGGTCGGGCACCCCAGTATCAATCTTGTGCTGGACCACATTAGTTCGACCCCTTTTCCTTGTCCGGTATCGAAGATGTCTTGGTACTTTTGACTAAATCTCTTAGTTTGGGCTGTTGAGCTGGTTTTATGTCTTTGGAAGAGATGGCAACTAATTTTTCTAGTTCTGTGGGCAAGTTGTTGGGTTGGCTAATCGTACCTCGTACGCCCCGGATCACAGATGAAACTGACGAGCAGTGCCCTAAAATTGTTCCTTTCTTTAAGGTCACTGGAAAGTAATTGACATTCATGACCCTTACCGGTACAAATTTTTCAGCACGTAACAGGGTTTTCCCTAGGGCAATCCTCGTCCAATTTTCTCATCTGAAGTTTGGGCTCAACATCATCACGTCTCCACTGCTCGCACTCCCGTCCAGGCGAGCCTCCAGGATGGTTTCAGCCCTCTCAGGTACGCTTATATCTTCAGCCAACAGCACACGGATCAACTCTTCACTTCTCCCATGAAGTACCAGCTCTTCTCCGTTGACACGTAGGACGCCGTCTTTGAAATCCAATTCAAACCCTCTGGAATTCATGATGTCCATTCCGATGATTGCATCGTCTTCGATGTCCGCTACAAGTGCCTGATGTTTCACTTTAGTGCTGCCCAAAATTATTTCAATCGGTAGCTCGCCATATACAGTAGCTGGCTCCCTGTTGCTGTGCGTAGCTTCCAAGTTGTCGGTTCAATTCGTTCCGGTGTTCTGGCAAAGGAAGGTCCGAGAATTGTCCTAGTCGCACCTGTATCTAGCAGCATGGTGCAAGGCTCGTTATTGATGAGACCGTCTACGAAAACACCTCTGTTCTGTCGTTGCAGGATAGCGACATATGCGTTGTTAACCAGGGCTTGCTGGACACAGGCCGACGATTGCCCTTCCTTAAATGTTGGACATTTGCTACGCACATGTCCAATTTTGCCACAATTCCAGCATCTTATCTGTCTTTTCTCAGGGAACACTTCCTTAATCACTTTCCTTATGGCAGCTTCCAAATTAGCAGGCTCCTGTGAGTCTTCCTCTATCATTCGGACTTTACTCTGGCTTTTGCAAGATTGTTTCGCTGCCTCGAATTCCAAAGCGCGTGCCAGTGCGTCTACGAGATGTGTTGGACGGGCTAGTGTCAACGCTTGTCTGGTTTCTTGGTCACGGAGTCCATCCAGGAATGCTTGAACCGCTAGTCGCTCCATTACATTTTCTGGTGTGGCTGGATATGCGAGACGAACCAAGCGTGCAATGTCAGTTTCGAATTCTTGTAAGGATTCGCCCGATTTTGGCAGCGATTTTTCAGCTGGGAGTGGTATACGTGTTCCAAATGGGCGTGGCCATATCGTAATTCTAGATGTTTAATCAGCTGATCATAGTCCTCCTGTTCTTGGGCGGTGAGAGTTTGTAGAATATTTGTCGCTTCTCCACGTAATGCAAGTGTCAGTGCTACAGCTCTTTCCCCTGCATTCCATCCGTTTGCTTTGGCCGCTGCTTCAAACTGCCGGCGGTAATTTGCCCATGGAGTTTTTCCGTCGAACTGAGGCGGCTTCATGGAAAGCTTCCCTATTTCTGAAATGAGCTTGACATCTTTTATACCCTCTTGAACTTTATCCACGTTCAAACTCAAGTCCAGCATTGCATTTTCGTTAACCATCTCTGTGGAGGACGCACTATTAATTTGTTTTTCCAGCTTACTGATCGTTTCCTTTATTTTGTCCATTTCTGCCTCGATTCCGTCTTTGATTTCATCGCTGATTATTTCCTTCATCTTGTCCATCTCTGCCTCAACGGTTCCTATTCTTTTTTCTAGACGATTCGCCACACCACAGAGTTCTTTTTTTAGGCCTTCTGTGTTTTCAAGGAGCTTATCTTCCAGGCTTTCTAGAAGCTTCTCTTCCAGATTTCTAGAATTTTCTTCAAGCTTCTCTTCCAGATTTTAGCATTTTCTTCCAGGCTTCTTGAATTTTCTGAAGCTTCTCTTCCAGATTTTAGCATTTTCTTCCAGGCTTCTTGAATTTTCTTCCAGTTTATTCATTATCAGACTCAAATCACCTCCGGAACTTCGAATAAAAATGTTTCGGGGTCCTCACCTTCTTGTATAAGTCCTTCTGCAAGTCTTTCCTGGAGTACTTGCTTTTACCCGTTGTTTCCAGTTCCCTTTCCTCCAATTCCTGTTTCAATTCGCTACCTTCAAGTCCGCAAGGCGCACTTTTCTTGAACACATTTTGTCCACTTCGCGAAACCGGGCCACTGTCTATTTTCAGTTTCACGCGAACAGTGTATCAGTTTATATTTTTCCGGAACACATTTTGTCTTTGACGAGGTATCAGTCTGTTTCACACGAAAAAGTTTATCAGTTTGTTAAAAATTCACTTCGCGAATTCTTTTCCACGGGCCACCAGTCTATTGTCTGTTTCACGCGAAGAGTGTATCAGTTTATATTCCCACGCACAATTGTCCACTTCGCGAAAACCGGGCCACTGTCTATTTTCTGTTTCACGCGAACAGTGTATCAGTTTATATTCCCACGCACAATTGTCCACTTCGCGAAAACCGGGCCAGTCTATTTTGGGCGTACAAAAAGGTCTATCAATTTATTTTTCTGACTATCCACTCCACGATCACTTGTTTATTTTCAAAATCTCACTTCCGACACCAATTGTAACGTAAATAAACTTAACTTGGTTTAACTAATTTATTTAACACTTAATCTACAACTTAATTTATATTACTACGCCACTGTATAGCTCGATGGTATGGGCTCGTTCAGACTGTCTTCTCCCTCTTGAGGGCGGTCTATTTATCTCCGATACAGCATTCTCGATGTTTCGAATTCTTCCAGTTGGCGACGGCATGTTCCAATTGTTTCCAATATTGACCGTTGAATTACGCGGAAAAGGGACTGGATGGTTCTCGAATATCTCCGGGGATGATCTCATCGCTGTCGACGGCAACATGTGAGGCGACAGGTCCGGCCTAGGTTCGTTACATTATATTATTATGTGGCATGTGTTTTACCTAGAAAGTAACGTTTTCAAGACATAAATAGTTTTTTGAAATTTCTATTAACACAATGCTTTTTCCTAATAAAAAAAATTCAGTACTTAAAATAATCGGTCTAATTGATTAGATTTTCCGAAAAATTCTAAAGGACTCGTGAACAATTCCATATATCTGGAATATACGTTTTCGGAAGCATTCGGTGTTTTAAAAATGTTTTTCCAATGCGATAAGTTTTCTAAAATTTTGGCTAATAAAGGGCTACCTCGTTCTCCAGACTTGATGCCTCTGGACTTTTTTCCATGGGGACATATAGTTGGTAGGGTTTCAGCAGGAATGGCAACATATTTTTCAAGATGCTATTCGTAACCTTATTGGCAGTATGAACCGACGTATGCAGGCAGTTATAAGAGCTAATACAAAATATTAGGCTGAATTTGTTGTAAAAAGTACGTTTTTCTACTCCCGTATTATAATACGCGAATAAAATATCGTCTACTGATTTATTAATATTGTCCATTTTAACACGGATTTTCATTTCGAAACAGATTTTGGACAATAAAAACACGTACTTTTAATTAATAAATGAATTTTCGGCCTATAGAAACACGTACTTGGGTATAATCAAGTGAATGTTTCTACATACTTATTTGATATTTAATTTTAATTGACATTCAATCACAACGCGTCAAAAGTACCAATAAGTATGTCGAGCAGAGAAGAATTATCTTGTACACCACCAGAAATTCTTGTTTTTATTTGATTACTTATTGGTCGTAGAAAAAATAGTGTATGCAACGATCATGTAATGGCTATTAATTCACTCGCACACGGTTTAAGGCACTCGCCTTCGGCTCGTGTCGTAACCTACCTCGTGCTCATGTATTGTTTTTAAAAAAAATTGTTTTTAACCGCTTTCTTAGTTGTTTGACCAACCCTCAGAAGTTAATGAAAACTTGTACGAGTTAAGATCACGGGGACCTTACCTTTTATAGTGGGATCCGATTAATAGCTATCATTACATGATCGTTGCATAATATACTATTTTTTAGGTTAGTTATGGTACAATTGGATTTGTTTTGTTTTGAAGTTGAATTAAAGTTTGCATAAATAAATTTTCTTATTTTTTTTTGCTTTTTGCGTAAGTTGCAATAATTGCTTATTAAAACTAAACAATATATTGTTGCTTTTTCATTGCTAGACTCATAAACTGAGCTGACAAACTGACATTAGGGCAACAACGACAAAGCCACCTCGTCAAAAAATAACATTTCTTAATTTTTCGCAAAAATTTCTGGGTATTGGACAGAAAAACAACAGTTCTACGTCTTTGCTAACGTTTCGCGATTTATTTATCGCTTCTTCAGAGCTAAAATAATTGAAAGAGAAAACAAACAATATCATAATATTTCACCAAAACACTGACACAATCCACCTCAACTGTAAACACGGGTAAACTCACCTCAGGCGTAATTAACGGTACATAGTACTTAGTCCTTGTTGATGTGCATTGTGAAAATGCATCGTTAAAATAGTTGGAATGGATCAATAAAATAAAAATAAAATATTTCAAAGAGGCTGGTGGACTGACGACTAACATTCAAGTGTGAATTGAACTTATCAGTAACGGCAATGGTAAAAGTAGGGATAGAAAAACATTACAAGTAAAAAATATATACAATAAATTAGTTTTTAACTACAAATAACTTGATGTACATAAACCTTTCAAACAAAATCAGGTTCATGTCCACTATAAACAGATCTCACAAATTCTCTTCCAATTTTTCAGACGTTCAAGTAGTTGATGAGTCAATAATGTTGTTGTATATTCTATTGAGATATTCGATATCTGTAAGCCTGTTTACTGAATTTCTGTGGCGATTAATATGAATTTATGGTTTTATGAATTCAACCTTCTGCGCTCGATGTTTTCATGATCTAATATTTGTGTGTTATCAAAATCGAAGTTGTGACCTATATCATGGTGATGTTCGGATAATGCTGTTTTTCCGGATAGTGATAGATCTCTAGAATCATTTTTATGTTGTTTTACTCTCTTTCCCAATAACTGCCGTGTTTGTGCAATACCTTTTCGTAGTTAACGCATTTAATTTTGTATACTACATTCGAATATATTTAGGTAATTTGTCTTCGACTTTCGGGAAAATTGTTTTCAACTGAGTTTCATTGTTAATTGTTCCCCTTTTAATAGTTTGCTGAGTTTCTCTGATAGCCCTTTTACGTAAATTAATTTAACATACTTTGTATTACCCCCGGAAACAGTGCTAGTGTTTGAATTCGGACGGTTATGTAGGAGTCTATTGATTAGTGCTTTAAGATATTGATTTTTAGATAAGTTATTTTTAATTTTTTTGAGGTTTTCTTCGTGGAACTTACCATCACTAAGAGCGAGGGCTCTGTGTTTAATTCCTTCAATGAAAGCTGTTTTTTGGGAAAAAGGTTGATGTGATAAAAAATTGAGAAGTCTACCCGGATTACTGGGTTCCATGTACCAATTGCTGGACACACCTACCATCCTCATTTCTTATCTTAAGGTATTCTATTATCTTTTTCATTTTCCAATGTGAATTGAATTCTACTATGGAAATAACTGAAAATAGCCAGCACTTCTTTTTCACTGTTTTGGGGGATGCCTGTCAGAATATCATCAACGTAACAAAACAGGAAGGGTATTTCGAATGACAAGTTTCTAATGACTCTAATATCCAATAAATAATTCGTCACTAAATTCGCTATACTAGGAGAGGCAGGGTTACCTATGGCAGTACCATCTAGCTGTAGATACAAAATCTCATTGAATTTAAAATAATTCGAGTCAAATAAGTAAATGATGATTTCCAAAAAAAATTTTTGGGGAATCTCTGTCATTATTTCCAAACTTGGACAAAATTAGTTGATAATTTAAAGGACTAATTCTTTAAGGATGCTTGGGAAGAGTGAAACAAAATCATTTGGTAAAACAATATTTTTAAATTTTTAAACTGCTGAAAAGCAATTTTTTAAGTGATATTAAGTCCGGATATAAGTTGTGTAATAATTGGTTTACGTACTTGTCCCTATGCACGTAACCATTGGTCTCAAAGGAACTTGGAATAACTACGATTTGGATGCAATCAAAGTAATTACATTTCTTTAGTTGGTGACAAGTTCATTTCGCTCTCAAAAATGAACCAGTGCACCTAAAGACATGAAACAAAATAACAAAACTAATAAAAAAAACTTTTCAAAGACAAGCTTTTATTTAAGCCGTGTACTAAAACGTATGATATAAGTTTAATTCATCGCTGACAATGACTTAATTATTTTTGGTTGAATTATTTGTTTATTATAGGTACCAATTAATTTCATTGGACAATGATTGGTTTTTAAGTAACAACTTGTCGAAGTACTAATTTTATTACAATTCGCGCGACAAGCTTTTTGAAACCAAATAATTCAACAAAAAATAATTAATCAGTGTCAGCGATAACTTAAACTTATTTCATACGTTTTAGTACACGGCTTAAATAAAAGTTTGTCTTTAAAAAGTTTTTTATTGGTTATTTTATTTTTTCCTTTTTAGTTAGTTCGCTTTAGTCTGTTGATTTCTAATAGAGCATCGTTATTACAAGGTATCTTCCCTGTAAGTTTTGAGCTGAAAGAAATCATATCCGACCCCAAAAACTCCCACACCATAATCACAAAACTCGTCCGCTATCCTGAAGTCGCCATCTTGAATCTATAGATTTTGACAAAAAATTAATAATCTCCGAATCCGAAAACCCCCACATACCAATTTCGAATAAAATATGACCATAATAAGAAAACTCGTCCTCCATCTTGGGGCCGCCATCTTGAATTTATAAGTTTTGACAAAAAATTCAAAATATCCGACCGCGAAAACCGCCGCATATCAATTTTGAATCGAATCGGACCATAATCACAAAACTCGTCCTCCATTTTGGGGCCGCCATCTTGAATATATGAATTTCGACAAAAAACCAATACCAATTTTGAATCGAATAATTACAAAACTCGTCCTCCATCTTGGGGCCGCCGTCTTAAATTTATGAATTTTGATAAAAATTTCAGAATCTCCGACCCTGAAAACCCCCACATACTAATTTTGAAACGAATCGGACCATAATCACAAAACTCGTCCGCCATCTTGGAGCCGCCATTTTGAATTCATGGATTTCGACAAAAACATGATGTCCGACCCCAAAAACACCCACACACCAATTTTTAATTAAATCGGACCATAATCACAAAACTCGTTCTCCATCTTGGGGTCGCCATCTTGAAATTATTAATTTTGACAAAAAATTCATAATCTCCGACCCCGAAAACCCCCTCATACCTATTCTGAATAAAATATGATCATAATTAGAAAACTCGTCCTCCATCTTAGGGCCGCCATTTTTAATATATGAATTTCGACAAAAAATTCATATTCTCCGACCCCGAAAATTCCCACATACCAATTTTGAATCAAATCGGACCATAATTACAAATCTCGTCCGCCATCTTGGGAGCCGCCATTTTGTTTTTTCTCTAACAAAAATTCCATAATTCATTGTCACCGGAATTAAGGACACCTGCCAAATTTCAAATTGATCGGACGACTAAAAGTCGGGCAAAATTCACTAAACTAACAAGTGAAACTAAATAAAAGCTTGTAAAATCAAAATGTAGGAGAGGAATGGTTTTTAACAAAAATTGGTATTTTGAAATCAGGGTTATTTAACAACCTTTTAATTAACCCTGTACAATGACTAATACGCCAGCATTTAACAAAAGACTGGATATGCAAGTTGAAATTAGTCATTTTATCTACAGTTCGCTAAAAAAATTATGAAATTTGAACTAAAAATAAACAAATTATGCGACCTCAAATTGTATCAAATATTAACTTGTTGCATTTTTTGCAAGTGAGTGTATTTTGATACTGACATACAAATACAGGGACGCCAATCTAAGTTCTACAAGTATTACCCTGTATCATCTATGTGGCACTCGCATAATTTCGCGCACCAGCTTCACCGCATATTTACATAACTTTGCCGTCACACCTACCAAACCCCAGTTATCAGAACAATGAAACCTGAACGCAAACAGTAATTATGATTCCATTACGTACCGTACGGTTTTCTAGACATGTTCAAACATCAAATTCCTCGTTAACTGATTCTCAATTTGGTAACACGAAACTTTTTTCATGGCACATTCACCAACGTTATGAAAGTAAAGTCTGAGCTCTTAGTAGATAGCAGTTTTATCGGGGATTATCTCTCGTCGATATATGATTAAATATTAAATATGAAAACAATTTCAAGTGCCAAGTTATTCCAGAACAAAATAAATAACTCACATAAAAACGTCACTGAAAAAAAAGTATAACCTACTCATGTCTTAGAACCGCTTAAAATGCACTTAGAATTGATAGTCATAATATTTCTCAAAGAATGCCCTTAAGAGTATTACATTTTTTGTATTGACATAAATGCAGGCTTCTCATTGGAAGGGGGTTATCTTATAGTACGAATTGATTAAAATCTATTTCATAGAAAAAAAAATTGTTTGCCGAATGGTGGTGATCTAATAAACACGTTCCCAATGATTTACTGCTGGAACAAACCCATTCATTCCCTTACAACTGGCTCTTAAAAGTAATCTCAAAAGTAATATACAAAAACTCTAGCCTAAGGTCCTACGTTCCTTCTTCCGTCACCTTTGGTGAATTAATTCTCAACATTTTTTATCGGTTTCATGGAAAAACGCTACTAGCATAAGCTGAAATACAATTTTTTTTTTTTTTTTTAATATACCACATTTTTAAAACGGACTAAAAAGTATAAAATTATTTCTCCCAGCCCCCATACAAATGTATATCCCCATACAGATTCCTAACCCCAGAGATTGTCCTGAAATTTTGTGATTGTGAATTGTTAATAGCTATGAAAATAGGATGCAATAGATGTAGGGAGTAGCTATCGTTGAGAAAACTCACACAACAGTTCATATCATTTGCAGTGCAATAAAATTGTTAGTGACTTAGGTGAACTATCCATGCTTCAATTATTAATTGCATGCGCAACTATTTTCATAGCTAGAAAAAATCACAAACACAAATTTTCAGGACAATCTCTATGGGGTTAGGAATCTGTATGAGACTAGGAGAAATTATTTTATACTTTTTAGTCCGTTTTATTTAATACTTCGATGCACGACCTCATCCATACACGAGGGTGGTCTATTAGGACCAACATAAATATAACAAATTTTCACCCCAAATTTTTTGACATTTAAAAAAAGTTGTTTCCGTACGTTGATTTAGTGTATTGTCAATAAATTTACGAAACAAGATATTTACTTTTGATAATAAACACAAAAAAAACTGACAAATGCAAAAAACATGCTTTTCGGCTTTATTGTTACAATAAACCTGAAAAAAAAATTCAAACAGAGATAAATTTATTCGACATATAGAAAAATGAAAGAACAAAAAACAAAATTTTAATAAAAAATTGAAAGTTACTGCGCCATTGCAGAAACTGCATTGACGCGATTTGACAGTACTGGACTCAGGACCGCTGCTGAAAACATTCTCTACAACTCGATAGTATGTGACTCATACAGAGCCAAGCTTTACAAAATTTACAAAAATAACGATTTTTTTTTCTTTTTGCAATACTTGCAGTGCCCTCTTTTGTTGGGTGGAGGGTCAGGTTTTTCTTAGTGTACATATTTTATTAACTCCAAACCAAAGTCTTGATAAATAATCTTCTCTGTTTATTATGATTCTGATCTGGGTCTTGTGCCTGGTAATTATAAATGCATTTATGCTAGCAATGTTCAAAATACCGTAAAACATAACTACAGGCCATCGTTTCGTATTCCTTGCAACATTATAACTGGAGCTCATTTTATCCACAATATCGACTCCACATTCAGTACTATTACAAAATAAAATAACTTCTGGTTTACCAGTTATTGGATCGACTGTATCACTGTTGTGGAACGAAGATATCATCAGCACATTCTTTTTCTTTTTTGGCACATAGGAAGATGCCATCATATGAACACCAAACCCAAAAACAGAAGAGCCTACAGGACGATCTTCAGTATGTGTTAAAATTTGCGGCAGTTCTCTTTTATTGCTTTTTATTGTACCCACGACAGTGTGTCTATATTCTGTTTTCAATTTATGAACGAGATCGCAACTGACATCTGCCAATAATTCTTATAAAATAACAAACCAGCAAACTTTTTCCGTTCGCCGCTAGATGAAAAAACATCATTTAAATAAAATTACATATGCGGTCGACGGTGGTCTATTGGGACAAACGTATGAAATCCAAACATACAAAAAAATATATTACTGTCAAATAAAGTATGAATTATACCTTTTTAATTACTTGACAGGTACATAAGATGGCAGATCTAGATACAATTTATTTTAAACATACCAACGTTTATTGTATTTTGCCGAGACTAATAGACCACAGTCGTGCATCGGAGTGGAAGGTGGAACATTAAAAAAATATTTACATAATTATTTTATACTTTTCAGTTCGTTTTAAAAACGTGGTATATTGAAAAAAAATATTTAAATAATTATTCATTTTATTCAACTCTGTGTCGCTCATAGCCCCTATTGAATTTTTCCTTCTGGGTATCCGGATTTTTTGGGAGTGTTCTTCCGTTCTATGATCGGGTTTTTTTTCTGGAGCTTTAACTTCACATCCTTCCTTTGTGCGATGCCTATAAGGTCGAGAATTGCAATAGGGTTCACTATCGCGGAATACACTATAGATCGCAAAATAACGTCCGCTCGTCATCGGTATGGAGAGATTGTGTGATCCTAACCCCACTTTTTGTGTTCCGTAAAAAAAATAAACAGATAGACAAGAAAACGAGTTAATATTGTATTGTCATCCAGTTATGAGCCATTTCCGAAGTTTTAAGTTTGTAGCTCATCGGGAAGTTAGTTTAAAATCGATTGTAAGGTTTGTACCGGACAGACACATAAGCGAGCTAATAAGAACGTGGTAAAAATCAATTTTTATACACAAAATTACATAAAAAACGAAGTTTATATTCATTTTCAATCACTTTTTATAATACGATGTGAAACGTTAAGGATAAACTCGTGAAAAGTTGATTTCAATACTGTGGTGTTTTCGAAGACAACTCACTTAGGAAAACTCTGTGTGGTGATAAGAATAGTTGACAAGAGCATATGTCAAGATAAAGTCCCTTCCTGGGAACGTGTATTAGAAAAATATTGTAATTGTGTGTTAATTTAGATAAAACCTGATGTTGTCTATACGTTAGACTTCTATTTAAATAAATCAAAAAAGAAAAAGTGCGAAAATTGTGATCGTCTTTCAACGAGTTCCGTGCACCATCTTAGTCAAATAGCAAGTCAAAATGTCGCTAATTGGTTCAATTGAACAATTCAACCCGAAGGATTCAGACACTTCCTCATAGAGAGAGATTGGAGCAGTTGTTTTTATGCAATGGAGTAGAAGACAAAAAAGTTCCGCTTCTTTTAACTTTGATGGGAGGTGAAGCCTATTGGCTATGTGCCTGGTGAGGACAGTCAAATCGATCGCAGCACACGCTCTGTCAGAAATGTGGAAAATATCGGCACTGTCAAATTTGTTTTGATAATCCCACGTTAAATTCGTTGTGAACTGCACAAAAAACGGAAAACATAGTTTGTGTAAATTTTATACTTTTCTAAAATCAGCCTGAAAATTGGAGCAAAGAAAGCAATGGATAGTTGCCTTGTATTACGATATCACTGAATCAATTTTAGTTTTTCGATGTTATACATTTACACATTTATACAAACGTTTCATGGCAAGAAGAAACAGAAGTCTCACTAACCATATAACCAATAACTGAAAAAGTAACTGAAATTATTCCAACTCAACAATAACAGGGTACTGTAACGTAAATAAACTTAACTTGGTTTTACTAATTTATTTCACACTTAATCTACAACTTAATTTATATTACTACGCCACTGTATAGCTCGATCGTATGGGCTCGTTCCGACTGTCCGTGCCATCTTGAGGGCTGTCTATTTATCTCCGTTACAGAATTCCCGATCTTTCGAATTCTGGCAGTTGGCGACCAACATGTTCCAATTGTTTCCAATATTGACCGTTGTTTTCCCCGGCAGAGCGACTGGATTGTTCTCGAATATCTCCGGGGATGACCTCATCGTTGTCGATGGCAACGCGTGAGGCGACAGGTCCGGCCTAGGTTCGTTACAGTACTTACATTTAAAGATGTTTTGTGGGGTGTTAATGTCACTGAAGTTTGCCTAATAATATGGGCTTGTATTGAATAACTGGCCGTTAATTCTCAGTTCTTCAACATTTCTCACATGTTGTGCTAAAACTAACTGATTACCATAGAGAAACTAAAAATAAAGAGAGTGGTCAAACCTGCAGTAAAAGTTGGCACCACGTTTATACAGTGGCGACATATCTCGCAACTGGCCGAACTAAATACAGTTGGTAAGACCGATTGAAATAAGGCGGGTTTTTCAAATGTGTTACTTTCATATGATTGATATGGTATATATTTTATAAGTGATCGATTTGTTATTCTTGTATTCCATATGAATGGTTGTATCATATGAAATACAGGAATGGCAAATCGATCACCAATAAAATATATACAGTAATCGATTCGTAGAATCTGTTAGTTCGTTCGTGGTTAAATCTTTATTTAATGATATCAAGAACAAAATTAAAGATCTTATAAAACAAGACTAATAACTATAAAAACACATTTTATTGTATCTAGGACAAGGTACAATTACAGACAAAACAATAATAAAACTCCGAAAAACAACAAAATTAAAATATTCTTCAGTCTTATCATCAAATCAACCAAAATAAAAACATATTACATTTACAACAAACCTTCAATAATTTTGTTCATTGATTAGCACAAAGGAGAACGAGTAGGTATACCTAACAAATGCTCCAGTTTGATGATAATCTTCGTACTTCCTCAAATGGTGATAGGAAATGGAAAATGATGGACGGAAATATATCAGTTTGTGAAAAAATGTCTGCAACTGATGGATGGAAATAAGTATCAGTTTGTGAAAAGCAGCTTATATTTTACCTTGAGAAAGAATATTTCGAGGAATTTCAGCGTCAACTCGAATAACAAAACATTCCATTTTCGACGTTGGGTTCATAATTCAAGTCCATAGTATAATTTCTATAATTAATTTTTCGATGACAACAGTAGAATAATTCTGAAATTATTACGTGGTTTGTCATTTTCTGACAAATGTCGAAATTGGAAAATTATCATGTCAGTCGTCTGTTGATTGCGGGCAGCGCCTCCATGCGCGACTGGCCGTACCAAAAACTTGGTGGTCAAGATCGCCAATGTTTCAAACAGTCTCTTTATTTTTAATTTGTCTATGCTGATTACCTTCCATCACAGTTTGAAATGGGAAAGATATATTATGTTTTATGCTTTCATATCCTGTTCTTATAATATGCATTTGTTTAACTCATAAATATCATAAATTGCACTTATCTATCGACAATATTACACATGTCTTCAAGTTTTTTACTTGATTTTGATAGAAATGACCAAAACATGACTTATCATCTAATTGTCAAAGAATTCACGAGTTCCGAAATGTTGCGCATCGCCATTGACATGCACATAGCCAATAGTGTTTTAAAGGACTTGCTAGCGCCTGCGTTACCAAGTACAAAGTCATGATCTAAAAAAGTCCCTCATGGATCATTATAACCCAAAAAGGTTAGTAATAGCTGCGGTACAGGAACCAAATGAAGACATAAAAACTTTTGTCATGAAGTTGAAAAACTACTCACAGTATTGCAACTTTGGTTAGTTTTTGCCAGAGTTTTTGAGAGACAGACTTGTTTGTAGATATCGTTCATATGCAATTAAAAGAAAGTTATTGTCAAGAGACAATTTAACATGTGAAAAAGCCTACGAAACTGCCCTATCAATGGAACTAGCAGAGGGTCAAGTGAAGTCTATGGGTACCGAAAGTAATATGCCTAGTAGCACTGAAAGCTTAGAGAAGTTGTCAGTCAACAAGAAATTTGTAAAAAAATCGTCATACAGTCAGAAAAAGGAATTCAAGTCTTGTTTTCGTTGGCCAGGAAGCATCATCCTGACAAGTGTCCTGCGAAAGGTTGGCAATGCTTTAAGTGTAAAAGAACCAGACATCAGTCGTGTCTGCAAAAGCATGTCTGATGTCAACGCTGTCGAAGAAGATGTCAGATGTATCAACCCATTGAAAAACACAATAGCCCCTTTCACAGGGAAAACTCCAAAACTTGAGGCGTATACGCAAACCTTGAATGGAAACAAGAGGTCAAGAATCTGGAACTAATAATCCTAGACTCAAAACTACTCTGGGATCGAATTGTAGAAAATATCGCCAATAACACAATATTTACTGTGCAATCAATATATGATTGCAATCAGTACTGCGGTAGATGTATAGCATGATGGTCGGACCCATGATCACCTATGGAGAGGTAGTGTGACAGGACTAGGCGGGCCACAACAAAAAACCCTTAGGGGAAGTTTGATTACTTGCATGTCTCTGCATAACAGGAGCAATAAAATCGACTACAATAGAGTTAGAGGTCATACTAGAAAAGCCGTTTGGAAAGCTCTTCCCAGGCTAGCTAAGGTCGGACCCAAAAGGAGAGAGCTCAATAAAGAGGAAGAATTATTAAGAAAATTAGAATGGCAGATACTTCCAGCCAAAGATATCCTTCGCAGGTTCAACCACAAAAAGATCCAAGGCACTAGTTAAAAAAGATGTTTCTAACGGAGGATTGTAGACTCGGAGAACATCTCAGGAAACTAGGCTTAGATGAGAACAACACCTGCAGGTTATGCGGAGTAAAACCGGAAATGCCCCATCACATCTTAATGGAGTGCTATGCTGTGTACCACAGAAGACATAGAGATAGATCTGGGATTCCACCAGCCTTCAATGGAAAAAATAGTTTATCTAGATCCTCTCAAAATACACCAATTCCTCAGACTTGAATTTGAGGGGCTGCTTTAAACAAGAAATGCTCGAAAAGCACAGGAAGGTGGGACACAAAAGATTTAATCAGCGCATTTTCATCACTACCAATGTTGGTGTTCCACCAAAATGATTTCTAGTAAATCCTGCTCTGTATAAATAAAAAAAAGAAGGTATTGTTTGTATTTCAGTGTTTCCAAAAAAACTAACCATAGCAAAACGTATCCTTATAAAATCACTCTCAGATACTTTTATAGACAGAAAGTTGATATTTGGCCTAGTTATGAAATTAGGACAAAGAAAATTGTGTTTGATAGTTCTGGGGATATAAATGAAAATATGCGTCAAAAGCATTTCCCCCTCCTCTATTTCGAAAAATTTCAAAGCTAAAAATTGTGAAAACACAAGGTTTTTGAAGGTTTGTAAATGTTACATTCATCTATTTTACCGGTATGAAGTTACCAGCAATTCTCCAGCAGCCACTTTCATTTCCGCAGCCGTAATACCAGTGGCGTCGTCAAAAATGTGATTTCACTAGTTCCAATTATAACTGGATTTTTCAGAGTGTAGTTCAAAGATAATAAAGATAATTTTCAAAGGGGATGAAGGGAGTAAATCTAACTCCGAAAAAATCAGAATCGACAAGTTTCGCCAGAAAACTTCTGCCAATTCGAAATTCACAGATCATACCACTCAAATGATCTTCTGTGCCATATTGTTCATCTGCAAATGGATGAAGGGTGAAAATATACTCGCGAAAAAATCAGAAATGACATAATTCCCTTCAGAAAAATCCTGTAACCATTAAATTCAAAGAGCATAACATAGACCCCAAAATGACCTGTATCAATACCGTTGCAAAGGGATAAAGGATGAAAATCTACCCCCGAAAAAATCAGAATCGAAAAATCCTGCCAACCTAAAATTAACAAAGCATATCAAGGACCACCCATATGACTTGTACCAATCCCTTTCATTTGGAAAATGGATAAAAATCTATTTCCGAAAAAATCATAATCAACAAGTACCTATCTTTAAAAACATTGATCTATTCAAAAAAGGTAGGAAAATAGATGTATGCAAAAAAATCCTAGCGACTTGAAATTCATAGAGCACGTTAAGGACCATCCAAATGACCTTCTGTATTAATCCCGTTCATTTGCAGAGGGGGTGAAGGGTAAAAATTAACCACAAAAAAGTCAGAATTATAAGTAAAAGTTTTTTCTGGCGTGATTTATATCACTTTTGATTTTTGCGGGTGTAGATTTTAACCCTCCATCTCCTTTGCAAATCAATGGGTCACAGATCATTTCGGTAGTCCTTGATACGCTCTATGGATTTCAAGTTGGCAGGATTTTTCTGAAGAGACTTTGAATTTTTCAGGGGTTGATTTCACTCTTCATCCCTTTCGCAAAGGAACAGTATTGATACAAAGCAGTTAGATAGTTCTTATTGTGTTGTATGATATACGCTCTGTGGACCGGATTTTTCTGGCTGAACTTATGTCAAGTTACAGAAAAATCTGTTCATTTTTCCCAAAATATTTAGTGAATTTTTCAAGAAAACCTCTCGCACTGGTAATCGTGACCTATTTTCTATCACTTTATTGACAAATAATGAAAATATATTTTACCAATGTGTAACAAGTAGTTGAGAAGTTCCATTGTTTATGAAAATAATTCTGATCATGTGATCGATATAATAAAAACACAATTCTTGGGAATAACTAATTATACATTCTACTCTCGTAATATTCTCGTGATCCACGATTCCAATAAAAACAATGCAATTGGAAAATGTGAATTCTCATAAAGTATCAAGTGTGGTCTAGAAATCCGAATGAGCTACTGATTAGCACCTTCATCAGATACTCATGCCATGTTGAAATACACTTGAACTATTTAAATGCACTTACTAGGTTTATTCATAACATATCCAAAATAAATTTGAAAAACTGTATTATTATATTTCAATGGGAGCTGCAATCATTTGAAACAGAAGTATTTTCGTATTTTGGTATTTTTTATAATTGGATTTGATAAGTTATATTTTTAGGTTTTATTAATTTTTACAAGATTTCAATAACACGCTTTTATTAGCTTCACTTGTAACTAACAAACAATGTAATCAAACCTTGGAAGTCAATTTTAACCTATTTCTAATTCAACAATGAATAAAAATTCCCAAAGTCTTCTCCATGATAGTTTAATGTAAATTAAAATAAAGGTTGGTAGATGAAGAGCAGAAAACAACTACTTTCCTGGCTGATACCATGCAGAATGTTGAATGATATCTGTTGTTGACTAAGCATGGCTGTATCGATGTTTAATTCAGCATCTCTTCAGCCGGAGATCTTCCGATCTTTGGCTGGGACTGCCCTATACTGATGATGGCCAACAGCCCGAAACCAGTCTATGGTGTCAGGCGAGACTGATTCAAACTAAACACAATCATTTGGAATTTAATATTCATTTATATGAATTATTGCATGGATGTCGAGCAGATATCATTCAACATTCTGCGTGGTATTAGCCAGGAAAGTAGTTGTTTTCTGCTCTTCATCTACCAACCTTTAGTTTAATTTACAATACTATAATTTGATAACCCATATCAAGAACCTCACGCTTTTTTACATAAAAGAAAATTTTTTGGTCAATGACTTTATTCTTATTATTTTAAACTTTTTAGTCCTTATTGCCATATATGCATGTTTTTTTAGTTTTTTCAAACTATAATTCTATTTAACTTCACATTTGTATGTATGTTTAGTGCAAATCTTGCAAGTGAATTTTGACTCACTTTAACTCCGATTAACGTGAAATTTGGCAGGTGTTCATAATTCCGGTGACAATGCATTATGGAATTGTTGCTACAGAAAAAACAAATGGCGGCTCCAATATGGCGTATTTTGAGTTTTGTGATTATGGTTCGATTTTATTCAAAATTGGTATGTGGGGGTTTTCTGGGACGGAGATCACGAATTTCAAAATTCATAAATTCAAGATGGCGGCTCCAATATGGTGAGTTTTGAGGTTATAGCTCAATTCCAATAAAAATTGATATGTGGGGGTTTTTGGGGTCGGAGATCATTATTTTTTGTCAAAATTCCACGAATTCAAGATGGCGGCTCCAAGATGGTGACGAGTTCTGTGATTATAGCCCGATTCCATTCAAAATGTGTAGGGGTTTTTGGGGTCGGACATAATATTTTTTGAAAAAATTCATGAATTCAAGATGGCGGTTCCAAGATGGCGACGTGTTTTGTTATTATGGCCCGAAACCATTCAAAATTAGTATGTTGTTTTTTTGGGGTCGGAGAAATTTTATAAGAATTCAATAATATGAATAAAAAGAATTGAATATGAATTATGAAAAAAAAATGCAGACAAGCTTTTATACAAATGTACTAAAAAGTAAAAAATAGGTTATTCTGTAAGTAGCAGATTCAAAAGCTTGACGCAAATATAAAATAGGTATTCTTGCACGACAAAATTTTGAATCTGCTTCTCACAGAATAAGCTAGGTCAAACAAAGAAATTATTTTTTCCTTTTTAGTGCATTTGTATGAAACCTTATCTTAAGAATGTTTTTTAATCATTTTTTATTTATTTATTGATCTATGTGATGAACCTCCGTGATAGAGTAAAACTAAATATAATACATTCGATTATCGTTCCAATTCAATGCCCATCAAAAAGTTATTGAGACCGTCGTAATCGACATTCTTGAAGTCGTATTAAAATTCGGTGTAGTCTAAATTGACATTCATAATCAGTTATGTTAAAGGAGTAGCTCATACAGTGCGGTCCATAGGTATAGAATAAATTCATTTTTAGCGTTATTGTGTATTTGTTTAAAAAAACCTGAACACTCTAAATTGTCAATTTGATAATTTACAGTATGAAAATATTACCCCCGTCTTGCACCCCCTCAAAAATTTTAAAAGAGAAGGGGGGTCGTGTGTCACCGTGTTCGAAAGGGATTTTCATTCTCTGTTCAGCAATATTAAGTTTTTCGAATTTGGTGCAATGATAACTGAGAAAATTGTTTTTGTAAATGTAAAATTTTGATACTTTTCGTAGAATGGAGGAAATAATGTCACATAATGTTTAGGAAGTATTTTTCAATTTATTGTACAATTAAATTAAATGTTCGAAATAACCACCATTCACTTCTTGACAATAAGCAAGTCGATTTCGGGATTCTCGTACAACATTTAGTAGGACCTCAGGAGTTATGTTGTTAATTTCTTCCGTTATCCTAACTTATAAATCTGCAATATTGTCTGGTCTATTGAAATATACTTTTGATTTTAAATAACCCCATAAGAAGTAATCGAGAGGAGTCGAATCGGGCGATCTAGGCGGCCATTCAATCGTTCCACGTCTTTCAATCCACCTATTGGGAAAAACTTCGTTCAAATAATCTCTAACAATACTTTGTAATGCGTCTTGTTGGTACCAAATTGATCTATCTATTTCATTTGGGTCATTAACATCAGGAAAAAGTCTTTTTAATGTATGCTGTAAAAATTTCATCAAAAAATCTAGATAAACCTCACCATTAACTGTGCCTTAAAAAAAATAAGGGCCAATAATTTTGTTGTTAATGATACCAGCCCAAACGTCAACTTTTTTAGGATATTGTGTGTGAGCCTAGCTTCATCAGAAAAAATAGTTTTGTTTATGAACTACAAATCTGCTTCTATTCTGTCCATCATCAGTTCACAGAATTGTTGCCTTCTATCAGGATCATCCTTATTTAACTCCTGAACCAACTGAACTTTATAAGGATGGTATTTTTCCCTATGTAAAGCTCTCAATATCGATGATTTACTTACATCATTGTCGGCGGCAAATTGTCTACTTGTCATATGCGGATTTTCCTCAATCACAACAGTACATCTAACTTTTTTTCCTCATCCAATTTAACATTTCGACCTGGTTTTTGAATAGTTTTTACATGTCCAGTTTCACGAAATTTTGTTTCTAATTTGCTAATTGTAGACTGTGAGACGTGTTGACCACGGTATTTATTATTAAACATTTCACAAACTTCCTTTTGAGTTCTTGTTTTATTACCGCATCCAATCATAATTAAAATGTATATTCTTTCAGTTTCGGATAAATGAGCCATAGTTAAATCAAATACACACACAAATATTTTTCAATGCACTGACGTGTGTCAGCAACTGATAAATATCAGAATAACAGTAGTCTACTAGATTGACATTACATTATTTATGTGGGTTTTGTGAATAATTTTTTGGTCTCTTGAACGAATTTTTCCTGACGTTTAGCAAAACAGATAAGAAAATACCTGATTATTTCTTATGGGGTTATTTAAAATCAAAAGTATATTTCAATAGACCAGACAATATTGCAGATTTAAAAGTTAGGATAACGGAAGAAATTAACAGCATAACCCCTGAGTACCAGAAAATGTACGAGAATTCCAAGATCGACTTCTTGCTTATTGTCAAGAAGCGAATGATGGTCATTTTGAACATTTAATTTAATTGTATAATAAATTTATTTCCTTCATTTTACGTATCAAAATTTTACATTTTCAAAATGAATTTTCTCAGTTATGATTGCACCAAATTTGAAAAACTTAATTTGCTGAACAGAAAATGAAAATCCCTTCGAACAAGGTGCCACACGACCCTCCTTCTCATTTGAAATTTTTGAGGGGGTGCTCATAATTCAGAGGGGGCGCAAGAAGGGGGTAATATATTCATATTGTAAATTGTCAAATTGACAATAGAAATCGACCTGTTTCAGGTTTTTTAAAACAAATACATAATAACGCTAAAAATGAATTCATTCCATACCTTTGAACCGCACTGTATGATGCATTCTATTGAAAAGGGAGTTATGAATATTTCTGAATACGGAGACCAAACACAGGTTTCTTGCATTGGGAATCGAATTTATTTATTAGTACTTTGAAAATTAATATCACCGGGCCAGCAGGCAATGCATGAGATCCTTGAGTATAATTAACCAGCATTAGCCCAAACAGCCCCCTGTAAATTGAAGTCACCAAAAACGAAGGACTTAAACAAAGTTTGTTAAGTATTTCAAACTCTCTTACTGGTTACCCTGACAGTGGGCAGACGAATTGTTTTCGCTGCTTGGGGTGGAATATAAACGCTCCCAATTATTTTTCTCGCCACTTTGAAAACAAGCTTTTTATACTATTAATATTTTTTTATGAATGCATAATTTTTGTTTGCTGTCGTATGTTTTATTCAGCGTGTTATTTGAATTGTGAAACTCTTTCTATTTATAAACTCATTATGTTATTTGAACTGTTTAACTTTATCATTTCAGAAAAAAATAAAGAGGCTAAATCTATCAAAAATTAAAACTTTGAGAACATCCCTTTGTCAGCAATAAATGATGAAATCTAATTCTATTTAAATGTATTCTTAAACAATAAAGCAGAGTCGCAATTTGAACTACCATTCGAAATTAATGAACAAAATTGTTCTTAGAACTGGTCGAATTCAATCTCAAACAATTAATTGATCTTGAAATCAAAAGTTATGGTACCTACACATATCATTGAGAAAATTTTTATTTTTTTATGGACGAGTTTACAAGCAAGCAGGGGAAACGAAAAAAGCAGTTTATGAGGTTCATATTGTTCAAATTCTGACGGAAAATTAAAAAATTACGTACCTATATAAATAAAACCGTGAACCACTCCATGAAATGTGATTTTCTAAAGAAATTCACTTACGAAAGTTGTTCGTAAACGAAAAAATTATGGCATCCAAAACGGTTACATATTTCGTAAAAGGGAGTTGGCGGCGTGCAGAATAGAATTTTTTAAATTCTAGAAAAAAATAACCTCGGACAGGGATCGAACCCACGACCTCATGATAACCAGTCAAGTGCTCTCCCAACTGAGCTACCGAAGACGTAGGTTTGCAACTGCGATCGAGATATAGCTTTCTAGAATTTAATGTTAGTGTGTTTAGGAAAGTTATGAGGTGGAAGGGAACTCATTCGGTAGCTCAGTTGGGAGAGCACTTGTCTGGTAATCATGAGGTCGTGGGTTCGATCCCTGCCAGAGGATATCTTTTTCTAGAATTTAAAAAATATATCTCTGCACGCCGCTAACTCTTTTTTACATTATATATCACAGACACAAATTTCTCTTCTTAAGTTACATATTTCATACGTAAATGGGTCCGTAAAATCTGGTAGACGAAATAATATACAATGAGAACATTTGCGTGGTAAATCTCAAAGTATCTACTTTAGGTAACCTTTAAGCAATGCCGAGACAGGTCAAATTTTAAATTTAGTTTCACTTTTATTTTAAATAACCATGGTTGTGATAATATACATTTTTTTTTATTGAAACCTATTTTTTTTTCTGTTACATCGAAATAGTCTCATAACGGCAATATGTATCACTATGTATCATTATAACCCTATTAATAGGTTTTGTGATACAGGGCATTAGAATTCCAATATTAACTTAGACAGTATCAGTAAACAGTTTAATTTTTAATAACAGGGACAAAAGTATTAGTTATTCGAATAAAAAAAAATTGTTTGAAGTGCTCAAATTGAGATCTCCCCCCCCCCTTCTCGACAGTAGCCAACATTTGCATAAATTCTCGCAATACTTTTTCAAGGGCATCAGGTCGAATAGCTCCAATTTAATTACAAATTCAGTCTTTCGTTTCATCAATATTTTTGGTCGATTGACGTATACGTTTGATTTTAATTATTTAATCGCATTCAATATTCTAGTTTCTTCTGGTTTTCCCCCAAATAAATAATGACACCCATACCACTGACAGAGAGTCGGTCAACTGCAAAGGCACAATTGAATTAACGCTAATCAGCTGAATCCAATTATTTCCCTCGTTATTGATTGATAACTGCGCGGTTCCAATTGCAGAGTTATAATTAAATGATCGGTCATATCATTCATCATTTTACATTTAGTGTGTCAGCCGGTAATATACTGATAATGACATCAAAATAAAAAACTAAATATGACATTCCATTATCAGATGAATTCTTTTTTATGACATTAAGACCACATACTTATAAAGATTATCTTCTGTACGTCACATAAAATAATGCTTATATATGATTTGAAATAATCGCCTTATACATCCACAGACCTCGAGAATCGTAAATGGCTGTAATTCGAACTTTGGCTGATAAGTGTTTCAATATCTAATTTTTGTACTTTCTGAAATGGATAACTTGGACAGTGAAAAATCGCTTGAGATTTTTGGTATAATTTCCTCTGGAACAGTTTATTTTCACAATATAACCTCGGGAAACGTACTCTCAGTAATTTTCACTCTGACAATTTGTATTCATATAATTTGCTCTCATGCAATCTTCTCCTCTCATATACTCTAATAGAATTTGCTCTTCTGATCAACCTTTATCATATGATATGAATCGACACTGCCTTTTTTCCAATAAAATCACCCTTCTTCACAACGTGAACAGATCATATGATTCCATCTGATAACCATCAAATACTTAACTTAGTAATTTTTATTCTTCGATATTGACACCCTTAATTCGGACATTATCACATGTCAAATTGAAGAAGATTATCTCCAATCTTCGGGAAAATTTATTCGTTTCGTTAATAGATGGCATATTCCTTTTTTCTGAATAGGTCAATATTATCGCAGATGAAAGAGGTATACTTTCGAAACAAGTGGCCCTTCTTCTGGACACCAATTGTTTTCAAATACATTCGTAAAAAACTGAATTGGCCGGCCATCAACTTGGATATCAAGGTTAGCCCTGTTTGGTTAACTTATATTTCCTTCTTCTATAAGCCATTGACTGGATTTATAGAGCGGTTCGCCCTAAAATCCAGTCAATTTCTTACACAGAAGGAGGGAACACAACCTAAACTAACCTTGCAATCCAAGATGATGGCCAGCCAACCAACGCTAGATGCAAGTTCACTGAATTGGTTTCAATAGGAGCAGATATTTCAGCAAATGTGTTATAAGTAATGGCAAAAATTAAGTTTAGGGAAATTTCGCGTATCACCAAAATCGAGGACGTTTTTACATTGTGAAAAAGAAAGTGGCTGTCTTTCTATATAAAGATACTGAGGGGAATGTGTGTGTGGTGTTTTGATTTCGAATCCGTGTTAAAGAGACAAAAACACCGAACGTCATCCCATTTTACTGTTTCGGAATTTTTAGATAGAACAACTTGCTTAGGAAGAATGTTCCTTTTCATTTACCGTAAACCTAATAATTAACCGATTAAAGCAATCCTAATAAGTAAGTGACAGCAATAAATCAATTAAGAAATACTGTTGTACAGATAGAAAGTTCCCAATAGATCTCACGAAAACCGCAGATAAAAATGTCCCATGGAGCAATTTGTGAGCTCAACATTGCAGGCCTGCCCCAACATATTTTTTTTGCTTTGGCAATTTGTTCCACAAAATATCATATTTTTTTCTTGTTCCCTTACATCTTATATATGGTGGAAGTTGATATTTAACTCACAAACGAGTGGTGAGAATAACTACGAAAGTAAGTTTTAGAGGTTTAGTTAATTTTGTATTTCTTTCAAATAACACACACAAGAAGACATCATCATAATTATAATTTTTTCTGTACTTATTATATTATTAAATTGTGGGGACGACTTCGAGTTTTTCTACTTCGTAAAATAATACCACTCCACTTCGAGATACAATGGACTTCTACCACAGGTTGATATTTTTACATATACTGAGGATCTTCAATTACATGTTTGGTTGGTAACCAGGCGGTGGGAACGGTCAATAATGGTTGATCAGATGTTCCTCGATTTGGCAGTCTCTTCTCCAAATCTTCAATCTTTTTTGACACAATGTCATATAATTGGGACTTGAGCTCACTCAGACCAACATTCTTATGAAACCAAAAAAGTCCAACCAGAATTTTGATTGACCACTTCTGCCCGTAACTGACTGAATATTGGTCTATACAATGAATTAACTTACAATTTTCAATGAATCGTAATCTGAGAAATAAATTTAAATAGTAATTTGTGTATTCATATCCGAAAACTAATACATTATTGATAGAGAGTGACAGTCTACTCGCGAGGCGCACTTTTTGCTAGTAATGCATACACAATGTATTGTAAGATTACTCATAATATGCACAAATTTTTTTCAATCATTAACTTTATTATAACAAATATAGAACAGCATGAAGATTTTCTACTGCTGAACATGTTTAGAGGCCACTGCAATATTCAACTATTGCGGGACGATCTTGAAGTTGTAAAGCTCGTATTATTCGAAAATGTTATGATTTAGAAGCGACTGGTAGTATTCAATTATTGAAGAAATATTCTGAGGTTGTAATAAATTCAATAATGTAATGGATAACATTATTACTGTCATATCGTCTTCCATATTTCACTGTGGATAAAACGATTGATACAGGCCTCCCCGATGTTCATTCTAACACCACGAATCAAAAATATTTTGGAGTACATTCACTTTGTAGCGAATTGAAAACAATTCACTGGTTCCATCAACGTAAACACTTGTTTTAAAAATAATCTGAGTGGCGTATTTGTATATATATATATATATACAGTAAGTTTTTTTAGGGGGTGATTCCTTGTCGAAAATTAAAGGGGTCTTTCATGTAAACAATAGCTCTTAGGCCTTTACTTGAGAAATAACACCATTCCAAAAATGAAAAAAAAAATCTTGAAATTTGTGGGCATTTTCTACCAATAAAAAGGCTACACCTATGAATATTTTTTAAAAATTGTTGTGATCTTTTTTCATTTTTTACCAGAACTTTTTAACGAAACAAAATTTCTCAATTTAAAAATATGTGTTGAAACGAACGATTCATTGCAAAACTTTTTCATCTTTTAGTTGTGTCCGTAGACGCAATAGTTTCCTAATAAAAAAATAAAATACAACATTGTGCATGAACGGATCTTCTGTAAATGGAATCGAAAAAATCTAATAAGTGGCGGCCACGTTTTGTTTGCTCAACTTCAATCGTAGTATTTTAAAATGATTCCGCTTGTTTGAACTTTTAATGTAGGCATGTACCAGTACCATGTTTTGTTTTAATAGAATATCAAATTTAAAATACAAACAAAACAAAATTGTGTGTATTACAACAAAAAATAAATAATAGTTTAAAATAACTAAAAGACACGCTTTTATAGAAAACTAGACAAAAAAATTGAAAATAAGAAAATTATTTTTTTTTAAAGCGTGGGGTGCATGGTATCGCCTCGGCCAACAATTACCTGTGATCTGAGACATTTCTTACTTTACTGCCCTAGGTGTGTAATGTACTATATAATTATTGATAACATGCACCCCACGCTTTTTTTAAATAAAATACATTTTTTCTTATTTTCTATTTTTTTAGTCTGGTTTTCTATAAAAGCGTGTTTTTTAGTTTTTTTAAACTATTATTTATTTCCTACTTTTTAGTGTGGTTTATTTATAAAAGCGTGTTTTTTTAGTTTTTTTCAAACTATTATTTTTATAATTTTTTTGCAAATAAAAAAATGTAAATAATCTTATCAAATTAGGTAATCATAATCTCCGACCCCAAAAACCCCCACATACCAATTTTGAATAGAATCAGACCATAATCACAAAACTCGGCCGCCATTTTGAAGCCGCCAACTTAAATTTATCAATTTTTACAAAAGAATCATAATATTCGATTCCAAATAACCCCCACACACCAATTTTGAATAGAATCAGACCATAATCACAAAACTCGGCCGCCATTTTGAAGCCACCATCTTGAATTTTTCAATTTTTACAAAAGAATCATAATATTCGACCCCAAAAACCCCACATACCAATTTTGAATAGAAACAGACCATAATCACAAAACTCGTCCACCATTTCGGAGCCGCCATCTTGAATTTTTCAATTTTGACAAAAGAATCATAATCTCCGACCACGAAAACCCTCAGATACCAATTTTGAAGCGAATCGGACCATAATCACAAAACTCGTACGCCATATTGGAGCCGCCATTTTGTTTTTTTTCACACAAAAATTTCTTGATGCATTGTCACCGGAATTATGTACACCTGCCAAATTTCAAATCATTCGGACGTCTGGAAGTGGATCAAACGGTAAAAATATCTACTCGATGGGGAAAATCTCGCGGCAAAAGTGTCTGGACTCATTGAATATGGTAAGGATACAATTGGTGGTCCTTTAAAATTTTCCAGATTAGTTTATTGCTAACATTAAGTGTGTTAGCAATTTGTCTTGTACTTAATTCCGGACGATCTTCAATCATATTGAAAACCTCTTCTTCCAGTGCCACCGTTCGTATCACTCGTGGACGACCAAAATCAGTTGTTCGTTTTTTAAAAGTCCCTCTATCACAGAGACGTTGGTGAACATGTGCAAAAATTGTGTGATGAGGTATCACGCGCTGATTTCACAAAAAAACGTAAATCATAGGCGTTACCTACCTCATGGGTATTCGGTAATATAATATGACATGTTCATTCAAATATTACCTAGTTGACGAAACGGAATGAAGTCTATGTATAACCTTTTGGCATATATCGACTTGCAACCTTTACACCTATCAAATATTTTCGTGGGTAACGTATCACTTCTGTGGCAGAGCCGAACACTTCAGTTAACGTTGATAGAATATGTTTATTGCTTATTGATTATGAAAGCTGAGGCGTTTCTACTTTTGCAGAGCGAAGTCGCGAAAGGACTGTTTGTTGTGAGTATTGAACCGGTAAACTGAACTGATCGTACTGACTGTATTGACAAGACTTGAACTCGAATTCTGATTGTGACTGGAATGGAACGATTTGAATGACTTCGGAAATTTGCCTTTATGTCCCCGTTAATTGTATCGATGTACTTCCCGATAATCCTGTCTGGTAATTGAAGAGGGATAATGCCAGCATTACCTATTGGGGTGATTTATTTTTAAATCTCTCCTCTTATCTATATAATAAGAATGAATGTCAAATTGGGTTGCTAAACGCATCACATGAGAACGGCTGGACCGATCTGGATAGTCTGAGGAAGGTTTTTAGGAAAAGTTACCAGAAACGTCAGGAAAGTTGTTTTTCCTAGGGGATTTTTGTATGAACTGAAGACCATAACTCACGAATCGAACGATGGATATGCGTAATTACAATGGAAAGGCGGAAAATTTGGATAAACTGCAAAAATCATATTTTTTTAATGCACTTCCAATCATAACTAACGAGAAGAACGACATATTTGGTTGATTCATTTTTTGAAAATAAGTGTTTTCCATGGAGAAGGTTGTTATGCTATCCATTTTACATTAACTCTCCACTAGACGGCGCTGCAGCGCATCAACTTCTTAACCGATCGCCATGAAAATTGGTATACACAGATATTTGATGTATTTTTTCGCGCTATCAATAATGGGATAACGGGATAATGGGATAATGGGATAACGGGATAATGAGATAACGGGATAATGGAATAAAGGCATAACGGGAAAAAGGCATAACGGGCAGCGGGATAACGGGATAAAGGGTAGCGGGCAGAGTCAAAGGCATAACCTAGATGGAACAACACAAAGAAAAACATAGGAAAAAACAAATTCTACGCGGACGAAAGTTTTCAAGCAAAAAAAATAGGGAATATAGAAATTTGGACAGGACAACGTCTGCCGGGTCAGCTAGTAATGGTATAAGTAAAAGGGATTTTATTATTGTTACTGGAATTTGTAATCCGCGCAGAAAAGTTGTTCACCAATTTCTTAATTGCGTACTTTGTACGTAGGTAGAATCGCCGCAGCTAATCTGAAATATTTACATCATCTGTATAAAATAAAATATTTGAAATATAAATGTATGAAATAATATCCCCACAACCTACTAATGCAATTACGTTTTCGTGTTATGGAAACTTTGTATCTTCGTAATTTTTAATATTGACGTACTTTCCCTTACCCATTGCAAGTATACAGGGTGTTGGTGAATAAGTGCGACAAACCTCAGGGGGTGATTCTGCATGAAAAAATAATGACAGTTTGCTATATAACTTTTGTCCGCAAATGCTTAGTTTTCCGAGATACGGGGTGTTAAGTTTTTCTTAAAAACTGACTATTTATTCATTGATCTGAAACCGGTCGAGATATGCAAATGAAATTTGGTGAGTTTTAAGAGGTAGTTATTGCGCATTTTTTTACATGCATTTAAGAATTTTATGTTAATCATTGGCGCGCATACGGGTAATGATATCAATTTTTTTCGCCTCATTGATTGTCGCATTCGCGCAAATATTCCTGGTATATTTCTCATTGTCTCACAGCCGGCTATAATTCGATTCATCGGGTCTTCAACATTTTCGACGGGAGTGGAATAAACTAATGACTTAAGAAAACCCCCAATGCAAAAATCTAGAGGATTTAAATCCGGAGATCGAGGAGGCCAATGTTCCGTACCTCCCCTACCTATCCAACGATTTGGATATACTATATCTAAGTGATTAAATTAGGAATTTGAGCGATTTGATGAAGAATCCAATGGCAAAAAACTAGGCGCGGAGAAAAGTCTCTAGGTAGTAGAGCTTGCACACGTTGCATATGAAACGGATACAAATGCTGTTCTTTAAGAATTTTAAATACAGTGAAGTTGCTTACATTCAGTATGTTGGCAATTTTTCGAGTACTTGGTGACTCCGCAATTAACTCGAGAACTGCTTCTTCTAGTTGCACAGTTCGTACTTCTCGAGGGCGCCCGCGGCCGTTTGTTTCTTGAATGTACCATTTTCGCGCAAACGTTGGTGAAGACGAGCAAATATTGTGTGATGGGGTATCCTACGTCCTGGATACAACTCATCATACAATCGTCGAGCTTGCCGACCATTTCCATTACTTCGACCATAGACAAAATGCATGTCTGACAATTCCGCATTTGTATAATTTTCCATTTTTTTCGATAAAAGAAAAAATAATTACTAATTATCATTAATGTTATACCAAACTAAAAGCTTAAAAATGAAGAAACGCTAATTTGACATTTCGTTGAAATATTCGTATTTAACAGAATGTTGACAGTAGCCTACTAGCATCGCTACTAGATAATGTATTAAAGTAATGACAAATACGCGTTAAGATGTTTTATTTTTTTGCATAAAAACGGCGCCCCATAAAAAAAACGCAGAAGAGATTTTTTGTCACAAATTGAACGAGGAATTAAAAATGATTTTTAATTTGAAATATATCAGTGGCGTACCATTTTTTTCTTTAAAAAAATTTAGATCATTATCCGGTTGCGCGCCAATGATGAACATAAAATTCTTAATTGTATTTAAAAAAATGCGAATAACTATCTCATAAAACTCACCAAATTTCATTTGCATATTTCGACCGTTTTCAGAGCAATAAATAGTCAGTTTTTAAGAAAAACTTTAACACCCCGTATCTCGGAAAACGAAACATTTGTGGACAAAAGTTATATAGCAAACTGTCATTATTTTTTCATGCAGAATCGCCCCCTGAAGTTTGTCGCACTTATTCACTAACATCCTATATATTAGAATGCATTTGAAAACCAATATTTAACAGTTAATAAAATGAACTTTCTTTAAACCATTGTTCATTATCTAATAACTGCATTACGCTATCTCTCACGTCGTTTAGTTATTTTTTACCATAGGCTCCTTTATTCGGGTATGTATGCCATTTTAATGTGTGTTCAATTAAGCTTTGATAACAATGTTTCTACTCCATTTAAGCCTGTTAGTGAGGCTAGTAATATTGAACATCTACGATTCACCTGTACACCAACTACCTCCAGTAATGTTACAGTTACTGTATGTTAGAATATGATAGGAATTGGAGAGTTATTATTTAATGGAGTACAAAAAAGACTTGAAGAGTCCTTGTCGTATTGCCAATAGTTTACAAGTTATTTGCACTGCAATGATAAATAACAATAAAAACTTTTTAACAAAAAATTAAACCGACGAAAAACGGAACTGAAATGCAAAAAATAAAATAAACCTTCTTAGTCTTAATAACTAAGCTCCTAAACTAATGTAAGTAACTAATTTTGAGTCGGCGCCAAACAAACAAGCAAATGAGTTAGGTAAAGCGTGAAATGATGTCATCGAGATGCGCTGTGACATTTTGATAATTTAATGATCTTCGTTGATTGTTTGTTTGGCGCCGACTCGAAATTAGTTACTTACATTAATTTAGGAGCTTAGTTATTAAGACTAAGAAGGTTTGTTTAATTTTTTGCTTTTCAGTTCCGTTTTTCGTCGGTTTAATTTCTTGTTAAAAGTTTTTATTTTTAACATTTTTGTGGCTGAAATATACTAATTACTATCTTTTTAATTTTATATTACTTTCAAATACTCACTTACCCACCTTACTTCAACTATTAACAGTTAAATAATATGATTATCTACTTTAATTATTTGTTGTTATATAATATAAATTATTTTTGGTAGTTCTGGTTAGTTTATTTCCTCACTTTGTATACAGGGTGTTCCAAATTAAGTCGGCACCATTGCCAACTCCGTTATTATTGATGCTACGATTTCGGTTAAATGGGAAACTGGTAGCATTTTTAGTAGCCTTCTCGATGCCGAAAACAAAAAAAAAATTTACAGTCGCGTTGTCATAATATTTCATAAAATGATATTTTTTTCAATGGAACACCCTATATTTTTTCATGCATTTCGATTCGTAATAACATTCTCAACAACAAAGCTCATTTGACTTTTTTTCGTAAAGGTGAAAATAAGACAGTTGTATTAATAGGAAACATTTATAACAAACGGGTTTGATAAAGCGCTATAAAATATCGAGTAAATGTTCAAAAACACCGCCTTCTTGTTGAACACATATTTGGGCCCTTCTATTGACACTACGTGTGGCATTCAACACAGTTCGGCCATCAATTCTATTAATTATAGTTTCAATATAATTTTTCATTTCATCTACATTATTATGTTTTATTTTGTACACCTCATTTTTCAGAAACCCCAAAAATAAAAATCTAGGTGTCATGTCTGGTGAACGAGGGGGCCACTTAACAGGACCATTTGTAGCAATCCATCTGTTTCCAAAATAGCCTCGCAGCAGTCGTTTTACGCCACTGACATTATGTGGTGGTGCTCCATCCTGCTGAAAATAGATCATCTGACGAGCCTCAGATCAAGATAATCGAAAAACTCTTCCAACATTCTTGTTAATAAATTAATGTAACGGGGTCCGTTCAAAGAACCATGGTAGAAAAATGGACCGATAATTCTGCCTCTAAATAGACCACACCAAACATTAATACTAAATTGTCTTTGCGGATTGTGGGGATGGACTAGAAATGGATTATGTCTACTTCAATAATGAAAATTATTTCTATTATACATCCCACGATTTGAAAAATTAGCCTCATCGCTCCATATAATATTTCTATTGAAGTTTGGATCTTGTCTGCATTTATTCATAAACCACCGACAAAACCCCAATCGTCTCTCAGGATCACCAGGTTCTAGTGTTTGCACTGGTCTTAACTTATAAGGAGAAATCTTATGTTTCTTCAGAATTCGTTGAATACCAGACATTGGAACAGCTATTTCTCTAGATAAATCTCTGATGGAATTATTTGGATATACCTCAAAGTAGGATAAAACGTCAATTTCTGTATTTTCAGATATTACAAAACGTTTTTTAGTTCTCTTCTTCTCAAAAACTTTTTCTTTGTTCCTGAATCGACGATGAAGCACAGCAAAAAAACGCCGATTAGGTAATTCACGATCGGGGAACGAATTGCTGTAGTGTTGGAGTGCTCTTACGCTATTTTTCTGGCAAACCAAGTAGGATTCTAACATATCACATTTTTTTTTATGGGAAAACGGCATTTCGAAAAATATTCGAACAGTAGTTGACAGTTACAATAATTTATGACATTGTCATGACATACTTGAGAATATTTGACAAATAGAATTTCAACGAAGTTTCAAGGCAACTTGAGTGCTCATAATAATTATGTTTTATCGAATCAAACACATTTTTTCCAACCACATTCATATGACCCTCCAGTATTTTCTGTTCTGTACAAAAACGGCTTCAAAGTTATCATTACAGCAGACATATTTTGATTCACAAAATAAATGCGGCTAGCGGAATGGCTTTAAGATGGAAATTATCGTTTTATACATTAATACCAAATAGCTTAATGGTGTCAATTGAGTGGTGCGACATGATGATCACGGGTTTCACGAGTTCACATCCCAGCGCAATTTTTTCTTTTTACTGTCTTATTTTGCTATTAGTAACAAAATATTGTCATTCGTATAAGTACAAAAAATGGGTGTTTGGACAATCATGAGGTTTTATTCGCCAAAACAAAGAAATTTTTTGTACTAGTGAAAGAAATAAATATTTCCACATAAGTCGCTCATTTTCCACTTTAGGAAGAAAAGTGATATGAGCTTTGTTGTTGAGAATGTTATTACGAATCGAAATGGATGAAGAAATATAGGGTGTTCCATTGAAAAAAATATCATTTCATGAAATATTATGACAACGCAACTGTCAATTTTTTTTTGTTTCCGGCATCGAGAAGGCCACTAAAAATGCTACCAGTTTGCCCATTTAACCGAAATCGTAGCATCAATAATAACGGAGTTGGCAATGGTGCCGACTTAATTTGGAACACCCTGTATAATTCCATCCTTCCATAGAATGTAATTATTATGACTGATGTAGGAGAACAAAAATAATGACAATAGCAATCTGTCAATGTCAACTACATATGTGTGCTGATGTTCACAAGTGAAAAATCAATCATCCCCTATTTTTCTACCCAAAGGGGTGGATTATTTCATCCCAAGTATGATCAACTATGAGGTATACTCTATCTAATAAAAAAAGAATAATCCAAATCGGACAACCCAGTACAAAGTTATGCCTGATAGAATGGGTTAACGAACCAAAATTCAGAGGGTGAACGATCAATATCCTCCATTTTGCTACCCTTTAGGGGAGGATTTTTCTTTTCATATTCAAATGAAACCAATTTCGAAGTACACCCTATCCAATGAAAAAAGAATAATCAAAATCGAACTAATCTATAAAAAGTTATGCGTGGTCATAAATAAAAAAAATATACGCGTCGAATAGAAAACCTCCTCCTTTTTGATTTCGTCGGTTAAAAAAATGCCAAGCTTAAAACATGATAATATTTGAAGCTATATAAAAAATAGAAAAACAATATTTTTCTCAAAACGTCATACCTGCTTATTTTTCTTTTTCTTTTAGTATCTAAAAAATATAGTACGGATATTCATTTGTTTATAAAAAATTGTTTATTAAATAAAATAATAAATAATAAATATTTTTTTCAAAATTTGAAAGAGCACTGGAAATAATGATTTAGAAAAATGGTTCTTTAATATTAATTTAAAGCTACAAAAAAAAAATGAAAAATGCGTTTTTAAACAATAGATTTTATTCTTAAAAATTATAATTTTTATCAATGGTCAAATTCTCAAAGAGAAATGTTTGATAATATCATGAAAAACATAACAATTTTTAAAACAATTGGAGTAAAAAAAAAATAGGTTTCAGTAATTATAAAATGAAACAATGGAAAAAATAGTTATTTCTAGGACAAGTGAGTAAAGCGAAGGCCTCAACCAGGCGAGTGATTAAATGCGCGTGTTTTAAATCTAATTTTTTCCTTTTTCGCAGAAATTTTGCTATGTGTCATTGACTCGTCGAAACAAAATTGCAACCAGCCTACAATACAAATTTACGCTACCGTTGCTTGTGTTGCTTTTAATTTGGAAACCAGCCTACTCGGTACGAATAATTCGACACCGTTGCTGAGCTATGAGCAATGTGTATGATGGTTGTTTATTGGTATAGTTTCTCCAATATCAATTGCAGAAGCATAAAAAAGTCTTGCGGCGAAATCCTGTGAGCAGCAGTGGCGGAGATAACTAATTTTATTTGGATATTTTAAGATTTCAAAAATATGTACTTCATAAATAATGAAAAATGAAAAAAAATTAAAGACAAGCTTTTATTTATACAAATACATTAAGAAAGAAAAATAATTTCTTTCATTGTTTGATGTAGGTTACTAGAATATCCTAAAACGTATTTCGATCGGCACACACCAAGACCACAGACGGTACTGGTTTTTAATCTTTCAGAGCTATTAAAACACAATTATAACGCGTGATTTATGACCTTCCAGTATAGACACGCCTATACAAGCATCGATGTCCGACGATTGGCCCAGACGAATCGGTTGTAGAAAAGCGACAGCTGTCACTCAGGTCCACGTTGACTGCGGCTCATTTGATCTACCGTATGCCGACGGAAAATGTTTACGAGTAGTACAGATTATTTTTCGTTCAGTTTCTTCGCATATACGCTCGTGTTAGCGAAGTGAGTTTTTATTCGCTCCCTATAGAAACAGCTTCTGCAATTGATATTGGATGGACTATAACCTAGGTAACACTTTTAATCACTTGTGAAAAAAAGATTTTCAATCACTAGCGATTAAAAGTACATTTTAGTCACGAAAATGGAAAAAACTGTTTAGTCCCTTAAATTGTTAATAAAAACAGTTAAAAATCCAAATGTTATAAGCGGGGATGTCTTTTAAACCCTTTGAAGAATGGATTCCAGAAGTGAAGGTTTTTAATTTGAAAATTACACAGGTTTTTATGTGGATTTACAAATTGTAAAAATTACTTAATTATTGGATTATTGTTTATTCATGTATAAAAATTATAGCTGAATTTTTTCGTTCCTTAATATTCATATTTACTGAGTTAAAAAAATTTTAAATAGGGAATCGTGGCAAATAGACCAGGGCCGAAGCGTTCAAAAATGGTAAAAAATGAAAAAAAATTACAGTAGGATGAAACCCATTAGAAAAGGAGGGGAATATGATAAAAATGAAAGGAAAAATAAATTACGGTCGATCCGAGTTCGGGAAGTGGGAGGGGTGAGTTTTTAAGGGTAAAAAATGGTTTATCTTGATTTCCGGCAAAACTACAAGTCCTATGGAAAAAATAAATGGCAAAGTTGTAGGTAATAAAAAGATCTACAACTTTTGTATTCACAATTTTTTCACATAACCTCAAAATTTAGGTGAAAAATTCAAATAACCAAGTTTTTGGTTTTTTATTTTTATCTTTTTCAATAAAAAATTTTTTCTACGAAATTTGGTGAAAACTTACCTTATTATGTCCCAAATACACTGTAATTTATTTGATTTAAAATATTTATTTTTTCGCCTTATTTTAACTTGATATCAAAAAAGCACCCTAATTTTCAATCGAAAATTCTCGCGTCAAAATATCAGCTTTTTCCAAAAAGTCGGGAGGCTTTTTGTTCGTTCAAATCTCTACTTTCTGATGGTATAAAAAAAAATATACATTACTATAGTAAATGTTCTCAAAAAATGCAAAAAGTTGAAAAAAACTCAAGTTCGAAATTTTTTTTTTAATCATTATGTACAATTTTGAGCTATTTATTAAAATTTACACTTTAATTAATTCTCAAAAAACGTAAGATTTCATGTTACATTGATAAACGAAAAAATTACAAATTGAAATATACCACTATAATCAACAAACAAATAAGTTAATAAAGTTAAGATTTAATAAGACATCTACAATATTTTGAAAAAGTTGTAGAATTTTCTTTAAATAATATTTGTAGATGCCTATTTATTACTGTTTTAAGATAATTTATATACCTTAGTGACCTACGGTAAATTTTAGCCCATTGTAAGGTATTTCATAGAGAAGTGGGGACGGACCTAGGAGAAAAAATGGATTACAATTAATCAAATCTATTTATAAATGTAAAAAAGAAAAAATAACACTGAATCAAGTAAGGTTTCAAAAATATCAATTGGCAAAAATTAAATCATCCTTCATTTTGGCAAACCTCCCACCCACAGAAGGAGCAGCAGAACAACATTGTTACAGAGCATATTATCAGCTTCAAACTTGGTTGGGTAACGGATTGACAGCAACAGATTGGGGCTGGAAGCAACACCAACGTGGCATTATGCCCAAATTTACAGAAAAGGATTTAATTCCGGAAGTATTGCTCAAAACTATTTGCTGCAGCTGTGAAACAGGATGTAACAGTTTAAAATGTGGCTGCCGAAAACATGATTTAAAATGCACAAATTTATGCACTAATTGCCATGGTTCTGAAAATTGCTCCAATATGGAAGAAAAAATCTACGTGGAAGTAAATGATTCAGATGAAATTCTGGATGAAGAACCAATGCAGACTGGAAATAACATTGGAGACGAAGATGATGGTCTTGAAGATTTCGACGATCAACTAGAGTTGGAAAGGCTTGTCGAATCTAACGATGAAGAAATGCCTTCACAGAGACAAAAACTAATGAATAACTGATTAGAATTTCAGATAAGGTATTTATAAATAACAAGATTAACGTTTTTGAAAAAAAATATAATGAATAATGTAATCAGAATTATGTATCTAAATTCAATAGTACGATTTACATGTATATTTATATTTTATGAGATTTTCTATGACATGAATGTAATTCGAATTTAATAAATAAACTTTTTAACTGAAAAAAATTGCAGCAATCACATTTTTTTGATAAAATTGTACATAGTGATTAATTTTTTTTTTTCAAATTTGAGTTTTTTTTCAATTTTTTGCATTTTCTGAGAACATTTATATTTTTTTTTACACCACCAGAAAGTAGAGATTTCAACGAACAAAAAGCCTTCCGACTTTTTGGAAAAAGCTGATATTTTGACGCGAGAATTTTCGATTGAAAATTAGGGTGCTTTTTTGATATTAAGTTAAAATAAGGCGAAAAAATAAATATTTTAAATCAAATAAATCACAGTGTATTTGGGACATAATAAGGTAAGTTTTCACCAAATTTCGTAGAAAAAAATTTTTTTTTAAAAAGATAAAAATAAAAAACCAAAAACTTGGTTATTTGAATTTTTCACCTAGGAAATCAAGATAAACCATTTTTTACCCTTAAAAACTCACCCCTTCCCACTTCCCGAACTCGGATCGACCGTAATTTATTTTTCCTTTCATTTTTATCATATTCCCCTCCTTTTCTAATGGGTTTCATCCTACTGTAATTTTTTTTGGTTTCAAAAATTATCGACCCGGGTTTAAAACGCACGGTAACCATATCTCCCGTTTTGAGCACTAGTTTTACCCCTTAATTAAAATTATAAATATTGGTGGTAGAATTCCGGGACTATTTTCTAGGAAATTTCCTGCTCTTTAAGGATCTTTTTTTAAATTTGCAATACCTGCAAAAATCAGATGTACAACAATTACTCTATTCTCTGTGAAAAGTAATTGAGGAAAATTGAAATATTGCA
Organism: Gonioctena quinquepunctata; assembly: GCA_018342105.1. Lineage (NCBI taxonomy): Eukaryota > Metazoa > Arthropoda > Insecta > Coleoptera > Chrysomelidae > Gonioctena > Gonioctena quinquepunctata. The sequence goes on from JAFIRS010000414.1 coordinate 510,677, forward strand.
ATAAGTCATACTCTTAGACCGAGTTTCAAAAAGTATGACGATCTTCTTAGTTACGTAATGAATTACTTCTTGGTTACGCAGTAGTTGAAATCTAAAACGTTTCATAAGAACAATAGTTATGTTAGTCAAGTAGGTAACCATTAGTTATGGTGGATGTATGTAGCATAAATTAACAATTAATTATTAAGTAACAATTATCAATTTACAATCAACAATTATGTTGAACTACTAATATCAGAATGGATGCATTTATGCAGGCAATTAACAAGAAACAAGAAGTTGGTCAACTCTCATATTTTTCCTTATATTGCGAACTAGTAAGCAAATCACTGCAGATGCAAAATTAACCTATTTTTTCAAAACAAAATATTGGGTATTTGTAGAAATTTAGCATCAATAGAACGAAAACCGGGTTAGCCTCGAAGAATAGATGGACAATGAAAATGTAAGCTTAATTAAAATACCTCGGATTTCTGACTGCGCGCATGCGATCTATTTTCTCTAGTTAATTCGTTTTGCATAAATGCTTATATTTCCATGACTTGTTGATTGATATTTGTTTCGTGATAATTCTTAATTGATGCTGCATAAATCCACCATCAGTGTTAATTTCCAATATATTGGTAACAAAATTTCAAGATTAAGGATGTTAACGTAGTCGACAAAACTCTGGAAGTTGTTAAGAGACTGAAGAGCATTCGATTATTTTTTACACTTCTACCAATTTCGTTTCTTCTTCTCTTCTCTTCAATTGTTGGCTGTCTTCATTACGATGACTTTTATGTAACCTCTGGTTACATAATCGGGGCTACGTAATAGGGCACCCTGGATGTCTCACTCGAAGTAATACCACGAATGCCCAAATAATTTTCAAATATGCAATGCACGTTAAACGACAACTAAACTTTTAAAATATCATCTGATTTTACAATTAAAGACACCTTCCGACAAATCCGTTGTCATCCAACCTGGTTACCGGCGTAGAGAAGAAGGAGCCTGATATCTTCACAAACATTTATTGAACTGCATTTAAATAACTTTATTTTCACAAGGCACGTTAATAACGGCAGGACTTTCACATCAACATTTACTTCCAACCACGAGGCCGCCACCCGATTTCTCTACCACGGTCAGAAGTCGAATACCAATTTTCCTTGAAGAGAGTGAGGTTATGCTACAACCATAGGTTCAATTGGAAATGTTCTGGACGAAAATGTTGGTATCATTGGATTAATGAAAACGAATCCCCAAGTAAAAAATCATTTATCTGTGGTCAACTTCTTTATTACAGAACCTTTATATTTGATAAAACTATGAATTATAAGAATTGTGATGAGACAATTTGACCCTAGAGAAAGAACTTTTTTAGAACAACCAAGTTCATTAGACCTCACTTTAAAAAAAAAATGGTCTCGGTCTGGTACCCAGTCCCAATAAACTCCATACATAAAAAAGATTTTAAAAAATGTTAAAGAGAAGCTTTTATACAAATACACTAAAAAGGAAAAAATATTTCTTTAATTGGTTGACCTGAGTTATTCTGTGAGTAGCAGATTCAAAATATTGCCGTGCAAGAATACCTATTTTATATTCGCCGAAATTCTGACAAAAATTGATAATCTCCGACCCCAAAAAACCCCACATACCAATTTTGATTCGAACCATAATTACAAGACTCGTCCGCCATATAGGAGCCGCCATTTTGTTTTTCTCTAGCAAAAATTCCATAATGCATTGTCATCGGAATTATGAACACCTACCAAATTTCAGCTCAATCGAACAAAGGGGTGGGTCAAATTTTACTTGAAAAATTTGTACAAACCCCGCAGACTAACATCTAAATTCAACTAAATACTGTGAAACACTTAATGATCGTTAACTCATAGTCTAATCTTAACCATTTGGTGAGCAGATAATATATCCATATAAAACAGAAAATGTAGAATCTTGATAAAATTATTTGTTTGAAAATAATAACAGAGTGTTCATAAAATCAGATGTGGAATCATCTGCAACTGAAAGATAAACTTCATTTACTATCTTCCGTCGTTCAAGATAACCTTTTGGGGGTATTCATGTTGAAAAAGGAAACATTCTCGATTGAATATTAAATGTTTTTTTTTCTTCTGAAAATTGAAAAACAAATCTATTTAATGTTCAATTGGGAATGTTTTCCTTTTAGCTTGATAAAGACGAACATGATGACAGGAAAACGTAATTTTGATACTTGAATCGAATCTGCCAAAATTACAATTATTGAACTTTTTAATAAATAAAAACAAAAATCTTAATGCTGTATTGAAACCCAAAACACTGCTTCTACGAATGAGATCTTAGTAATCATCTTCTGTTCAAGTTCGTACAGATTAATATTGTTTTATTAAATTATTAATATTTACTCGTAACGTGAGAAAAATTTGTCAGGACCACCCTTACGGGGTTTGGCATACATATCATAAAGACAGAATATAAGTATTTCAAAACATTACGTGTCGTTGATTCAACCTTTTTTTATGGACTGGCCGGATTTTACTAACAATCACTTGGTGAATGGATACATTCCATTGACAGATTGTAATATCGTAGAATCTCGTGGAATTCTATGAACAATAATATATATATCCTTAGAATATTCCGTGGTTTCTAATTAATCTTGGAATTCCTATAGTTGAATGGAATTTAAAACAACTTTATCCAATGGTTTCTACTTCAGCACAAACGAACATCCATTAAAGCCATAATAAATCAAAGTACGTGCTTTCCCAAGAATAATTGATATATAATGACGCGAAACTTATGGTAAGGTTATGAAATATTTACATTATTTTGTTTTTCAGAAATGTTAGCGTATTCTAGTGGAAGGCAATAAAAACGGGTTTTTGGTGGAATCAACTGATTGAAATGTTTTACAACCCCTATAAAAGTAAAAAAAAATTTAATGTTTTCTGTTGACAACTGGTGAGTTTCGAGCTGGATGTTTGTGAAATTTTTGTTCTACTCGGATCGTAACATTTGACATAATTGAATTGGTTTTTCCTAAGAAAACAAGCTTGTGTTTTAGTTGCATTGAATTCCAGAATTATTTGATTATCCTCGATCACAATTTTAAAATGTATGTTCCTCGCAACTTCAGATGTCACAGACATTTTTTTACCACAAGAGACAATAGCCCGTCGTACACGAAGATGCTTTCTTGCAGGATAGAAACGACAGGAAAGAGTGCAGGCAATCTCGCGATATTAGAACGCAAGAAGCAGCCACTAACCAATTGCACATTTACTGGATATGAAAGGAAAATGCCAGTTAGTGGACAAAACGACGATTTATCCTGCGGGATGGCGTGGCGTGTGGAGTTCAGAAATTCTAAAATTTCTCTAAAAAATGATACTGTGGGGAATTAATAAACTGCTGATGTTTATTTGATGTTGTTGATAAAAATGTGGTGGCATAATGAATACATTCTGAAACTAATTTTTGGAGGTGGCATAATGTGTTAGCCCGCCTTTTTACACACGCTTTATTAGCTTCACCTGTATGTATGTATAAATGTATGTAACGGAATCTTTGAAATTAATTTTTACCCACTTCCAGACGTCCAAATCATTTGAAATTTTGCATTCGTATTAAGAACAGATGACAATACAATAATTTGATAGCTATGGCCTGGTATTCTCACCAAGAAAAGAAAACAAAATGAATTCACTGGTAAAATTGATTAATTTACATTTTGATTCAGTGGTACGATCTTAGTACTTTCACCAAAAGTCATGTACAAAAGACCTTATAGGTTAAGGTACGGAGAGGCTGAAGAGCCATATTGACCTCCCCCTACAATCTACTTTCACCAAAAGTTGGTAAAAACTTATGTGGATGAATTAATCGATGAGTTTTCTCTCGTAGTTAGAAAGTTTAAAAACACGCTTTTGTAGCATTATGAACTAAAAAGTTAAAAATAATAAGAAAAATGTAAGTGATATAAAATTCATGTAAAAAAGCGTTCATTTTTCATAATGACCATCTTTACGAATAGCTAGCGATAAAACAATTAAGACAACTGATATCAAGCATCCCACGCTTTTTTTTACATTAAAGTTTTATGGTCAATGACTATTATTATTATTTTTAAAATTTTACAAAAGCGAGTTTTTTAAACTTAAATTTTATTTGATTATGGAATAAGCATACCTTGTTCATAAGGGTTACTTTCATATGGACCTCTCTACAAATTAAACAATTGAGAAGAAAAATAATGACGAAATTTATTCATAAGGTGATTCATATGTACGACAGTATTAATAAGAAAAAATATGTAAGATACGAGACTAAACAGACTTGGTTACTCCAGAACATAAATACTGTCGTATAAATATGTTAAAAGAACTGAAAGATAATATGCCGCCATAACTTCAGTTGGTCTGTCAAAAAATTAAAGGAGATCATTGCTCTTAAGTTAGAAAGATACGTCAAGTTGTTTTATATGGGGCATGGTATATAAGATTCAACAACAAAAATAATCTATCCCAAATTACACCAGCGTGTAGGTCATTTCTAGTCTGTCAGTTTCAACACAAACGAACCCACAAGCGATGAACGAACAGAAATTATTTACGCGGGATTTGCGCGCCAGCAAAATAGTCATGTGGATTAGCGGGTTCATCCACACACGTAAGCGCTTTCGTGCAGGCTTGGCACAACCAAGGAACTGTTGCTACCAAAAGTATACTATAGTTTGGAATAGACATAAACGCTCGATTTGTAATATAATTCTAATGCTATCTAATGCATCTATATATATCTTGTTTATAATTTTTAGACAAAAACGGTACATTTTGATTGCTTGTTAATGTGTAGTGTTTTGTATACTTTTTATGTTTTATAATGATTAATACTTTGTACAATTTGTATGACTTCATATCGTTTTTAACAAACCACAATAATTCTATATTTTTAGCATTGTATATATCTACTTTTTTGTATATCTTAATTATAGTATAGTCACGCTTTGTCGATAAGATTTATATCTTCGACAATAAAGTACATTTTTTATTGATTGTTGACGTAAGTGGCATTTTGCGGACTCTTTTCAGTTTCATTTTGGGGCGTATGTACAAAATAGTAATTTACGTTACAAGTCAGGCTTATTAAAGTACGAGTCTAGATGTTTACGGACGAGGGGACGAAGGACCGAGTCTGGAATTTCTAGACATTTCACGGCCATGTATCGTACGTTTTATTTCATGCTGTATATTTTGTATTTAATTTTTATCTATTTTTGGTGTACATTATACATGTAACAGTATTGTCAGGATGGTCACATAAGCGTGGCAATGTAAGTTGTTGATCGGTTGCTAACAGTAACAGAATAATTTTCGGGGGTAATACCACAAGAGCTCAGATTTAGCCGGATATTTTTTGCGGTTGTTTTCGAATACTTACTTTCATTGGCAATTTAACGAGAGCTGTTCTGACAAAATCACGAGAGCGTAGCTCGAGTGATTTTGTCAGAACAGATCGAGTTAAATTACATATATGAAAGTAAGTATGAGAAAACCATCGTAAAAAATAACCTGCTAGATCTGAGCTCGCGTGGTATTTGATAAGACAATTCCATGAATGGAAAACTCAATTCAATTAAACTTTATTTAACTAACTAAAAGAACAATAAGTAGAAGAATAATGTTTAGAAAGAACAATTACCTTGTAAGTTCTTTCGCTTATAATTACGTGCATCACGGGATTTCTTAAATGCCAAATCAGTGAAAGGGTTGAAAGTAACATTACATTTTTCGAAATACATGCTTTGCAACATTTTCGCTGTTTTCACCATGTATTCTTTATAATCTTCCCCATTCTGTTTCTTCATATTAAAGCCCCAGTCCATCAATATTCCTGCCACATTTTCCACTGACTGTTCGGTTTCGGACTGAAGTTTCGTTGTTTACAAAATTCACTAAATTGATTCCAAATGGAGGAATGCCTTTTTTTTTATTTTCTGGAGTTGATATTTAAATCTCCCTTATTATTTCTGCCTCGCAAATATTTCCAAATCTCGACATATTTAATTCTGTTTTTGACATTGACAATTGTCAAACTGATGAGACGCGCAACGCTTGATAAACGAACAATTAATGCTAGCGTTGCTACGGTAACGTAATTTATCCGATTTTTTTATCCACTTGCATTTCTGTTCCTTCCTATTTAGCCGATAGTAAACTACGATTTTTGTACTCACAAATGGGAATTATTGTACGTGAGTGGAATTGTTACTTATAATCTCCCTAGAGCATAAATTATTGCCGGAAATTTTTTGAGTATTTTTTGAAAATTATCACGAGTCGCGAAGCGACGAGGGATAATTTTATTTAAAAATTCATGTACGAGACAAATTTCCCGCAATTAATTCAAGAACGTGGGGGATTCGGTAAGAAAATTTTATACCGGAATTATATTCAAATAGAAAACATTAAGTAAATATTTATTTTGACGTTATTCACAAATAAATAGAAGACTGCGTGTAATGGGAGTTTTGGGGGAGATTTTTTTCTGATTTTCCCCGTTTCCTAGTAAAATAAAATATATAATATCAGATAAACTATTATGTAAAATTAATTGATTTCATACAATTTTCTTACTAGGTTTCAGGGAAATGTTAATATTGACTAAAAATGAAAGTGGATACGTTCGTATTGCGGCAGATATTTTTTTATTTTTCCCGTGCTCTATTAAAATAAAATATATAATATCAGATACATTTTTATATAAAATTGATTGTTTTCATACAATTTTCTTACTGGGTTTCAGGAAAATCTCAATATTGATTAAAAATGAAAGTGGATGTTCGTATTGCGGGATATTTTATTTTTCCCGTGCCCTAGTAAACTAAAATTAATAATATCAGATACATTATATTATATAAAAATAATTGATTTCATATAATTTTCTTACTAGGTTTCAGGGAAATGTCAATATTGACTACAAACAAAAGTGATATACATAAAAAAATAATATAACTATACCTATACATATATACTTAAATATTTTTCATATTCTTTTAGGTTTAATTCTAAGAAAAATTAATATTAGCGGTTCAAGTAATTCAGGAAATCGGGATATTTTATTCTTTATTCTAAATTGAATGTTGTTGGCGTATGTTGCCGGTTAAAGAAATATTTTGTAAAGTTAGCCATGGATTTGACATTCACTACACCTGTCAATCAATATTTTATTTGTGGCATTATAAGTTCCTCATAACATTGTATACAATCATAAGTTAGTAAAAAAGTGATAATAAAATGAACTTTCAATCGTATGAATTGTGTTCCTTTTGCAAAGAATCACAGCACATTAAAATGTACCATAAAACGTAAAATATATAACATACCTAGTGGAAGAATCTGGATTAAATCCTGAGCAAGAAAACTTATTTAAAGAGATTGGCAACATTCTGCGTGATATTGTGCCTTCTTTCGGACACAAATCTAATACTCAAAGAAATACACTGGTGTATCAGTATTATTTTTATTTTATGAAACACAGGCATATTGTTAAAAAAAATACCGGTTCTGTGTTTTATTCACCACTTAGGAGAGAGGAGGTAGAAGTGGATTTTTTTTAAGAATTTAAAATTAATTAATTATATTATAGAATGTACACCTTAATAAATGGTTGTAATATTTCCAACTTATAAAGTAAGTAAATAAAAAATATTGTCAATATTATTTCAATATTATTTTTGTCTAATTATATGATAGCTGTCATGTGCCGGGAAATTTCCTCTTATTAATTTACGTCTACATGCTAATGTGGATGAAAAATTTTCAGAAAATTTGTTGGTTACCATAGTAACAATGTCGAAATAAAGCATCTGATTGGTTGAAAATGACTGGTATAAAATTTTCAGTCAAATCTAGCATCTGGTTGAAAAAGTACCGATAAAATGAATGCGGTGATTTTGCAAAAAAGCTCCGAAGCGACTGAGAAACTTATTCCTGCCAAGTCTCAGGAAGATACCAAAAAGAATACAACAGATTTTGCTAGTGACACAAAACTTTACAACGTAGAGAAAACAAAAAATTTTGATATTATATTGGCCTACTTGTTAGATGTGGTAAATGTAATTATTTTTAATAAAAAAATTGTTTAATCATTATTAATAAAAAAATACATGATTATGGTTACTTTCAGTCAAAGAAGTCCAGTAGTTCTACATGTTGGTATACAAATACTTCATGTTGGTGGTAAATGAGAATGTCGATATCTCCAAATTCCCTAAAGACATAGCCTTCCTAAAATAAAAAAACAAAAATTAAAACCCGACTGCGTCAAAAGTGATCTTTAAAAAAGATGGAAACAAGATGACCAGAAAATATTGTCAGAAAATCATGTTTTAAGAGGTTAACTATTAAACTTGATACTGTAAACAATCTCACGCAGTCGGAGGTAATAATATATCTTCATTGTTAAATTAAAGAAGATGCCTCCGATTGCGTGAGATTGTTTACAGTATTAAGTTTAATAGTTAACCTCTCAAAACATAATTTTCTGACACTATTCTCTGGTCATTTTGTTTCTATCTTTTTTAAATTTCACTTTTTACGCAGTTGGGATTTTTATTTTTTATTTTATTTATTTATTTTACACTTTTTAGTTAGAATTATAAGACGGTAATAATCTAAAGTCATTAAGCCGTTCGTTATAGCCGAGTTTGATTGTACTTAATTAAGTTTCTATTAAAATATTTAAGTGATAGTGTATTAAAAATGTAACGAAAACGAAATAGTAACTGAAACCGAAATAAACCAACTAACGAGCAAATTAACCAATCACTGATGTACCAAGCTATACGCTGTTATAACTTTTTCCCAATATGGCGACTGGTTGTCGGCATATTGAATTTTGTTACAATATGGCGTCTGGTTGACAATAGTTTGGCATCATATAAAAAAAGGTTTCTAGATATTTTGTATTGTTTCAGGTAGTAGCACTTCTAGGCATCTGTGGGGGGAACTCTATAATCTAAATGATGTGGATATAGCGGACACGTAATCCCAGTTAGTTGTCAGTATCAACCAGACCAAAAATGTCTACAAACTTTCCGTCAGTATCGTTGCCTAAACCTGAAAACCTCCCAGAAAAGGCATTTTTTTATAGGTTATAGAAGCGGTAAATATATAAACCAAAGACTGGGCATTCATTCAATAGGAGCAGTAAGAAAAATAGCGGAATTTTTTAAATGGGGCAATCTTGAAAGATATACAGGGCATTGTCTCAGAAGGATGTCGTCGGCAACGCTGTTAGCCAACGCTGGGGCGAATATTAATGTATTAAAACGTCACGGTGGCTGAAAAAGCACCCGTGTTGCCAAAAGGTAAATTTGTAGAACAGTCTTTAGGAAGCAAAACAAATGTGGCTCGAATGATCCAAGGTGGGGAAACGTTTGTGATTCAAACATTTTTCAATCAGGTTCTTAATCAAAGCCAAGCTTCATCATCTTTAGTAACCAAATATAAATCTGACAATGTATCTGCTTTTTTAAACATTTCCAATAATTAAAATTTCAGTATTACTCTTAATCTTTGTAAGTAATTTTATTATAATTTGCATTCAAATATAATTGTTAAAAATCAATCCTGTTAGTTAAAATACTAAAATTCAGTTTCAGTCCGGAAAAACGACTTTCCGGCCCAGTGATGTAATGTATCATTTCCCGGACTCAAACTGACAACGTAATGTAGTATCTTACGATACAGTATGAAATAATAGTATATTAAACAACAAGATTTGAAAACGACTCTCTGCGCACGAGCGAGACAAATTGGTAGAGTGTGCCGAAGGCGAGGTCCACAAGTCGAGCGAGTGTGCAAAGAGGTTTTCAAACGAGTTTTGTACGATACTTTTTTTTTATTGGTGCCCCTTTTTACCCATTTAAAGCACGCCTCAGCGTGTTTAAATCGAACTTTAAAAAACGCGCGTTTTTTAAAGGTAACCATGACAACATCAACAAATCGAGAAACGTGAAGTCTAAATGACAAATTTTTTATTATTGATCTGACAGGAGTACCTTGTAACGTCAAAATATTACTCACAATTCGTTCATTTATATGTGCTCCTCCATCCATTTGATGAACTTTTCATATTTTTTTTATATATATCACTGGATTTTCGCGGTATTAACCGCGATTCTGCCTCACTATTCAAAAAATCGATATTAGAATAATTCATTTTTGAGCTCTGGTGACAACAAATATTGATCTTTGGTAACAAATTGCAAATGAATGTTTTTCTCATTTCCATGACAACGAAAGGTATACTGATGTCACATCACGAATTCAACCTTCTTGCATTATTAGTTCTTATTTCTATTATTTGTAGTAATAATACCAGTATATATGATTTCAAAGTGCACCAATAAAAAATAGCGTAAAGTATTCGTGGATAACTGGTCTTAAAACACTTGCTCTATTTCGAGCACTCCGGCTGCGCCGTCGTGCTCGAAAAATCGCGCGTGTTTTAAAGCCCTTATTATCCACTTATACTTTAATATACTATTATACGACTGCAAATAGAAGCCACACAAATCTTATTTTTATTTGTAAAACTCGTTTTTATTAAGAAAACTGCTAAAACCATATATGTATTAAGTACCAATATTGATAATAATGACAGCAAATGTGAAGCCAAAACAAATGAAGTATGACCGGACTCTTTCTAATCGGCAACGTTAAATTGATGCGCATGCGCGAAAATGGAGGCGTGACAAGGAAAGACTTATACAACCCGACTTCACTTTCATTGCATTGCTCTTATGGCCAGTTATCAATATTCGTAGTTAATAAATATATGACTAAAACTAATGAAAAAAAATAGTATTCAATATTTGTGGTAACATTGGAGCATTCCTTCAAAATTACGCCAGGAAAAGCAGTATTATTCTGCACCTTCTTTTCTGTAATGGAGAATATTTTAGGTTGCGCGTTATCAGTGTAGTTCTCAAAAGCATAGTCGTCGTTTTCCTGTTGCATCCCAGCAGACGATCCTTGTTCTGGTTCCATGAGAGCAGAAGACACTGACGACTCTATCTTTTTGGAAACTTCCATTTTATTTCTCAAAGAGTCATCAACATAGCCCTCTGCAACTTTACTGGATTTCCACCCTCCATGTCGTTTGAGGGCTAGCAGATCTGAGCCAGAATTCACTAACATTGTGGCCGATGAATGCCGAAAACAGTGTCCCGTGTAAGATTCTGGATTCTCTAACATCAAAAACAAAACTTGGCAATTTTTCTAGCCATGTTGCCAATTTTGTTGATGCCAATGTTTTGGCTGGTACATTTTCCGTTTCGATAGTTCAAAAAAAACCTGTCTGTCTTCAGATTGGGAGGGCGGAGAGCACAGTACTTCTTCAGGAAGGTGTAAAGGTTTCCTGAAACTGTAAAGGACCTCGGTATGTTTGTTTTTGTATTCTTCAGTTTGATCAGCATAACACTGCCGAAATTTTTCGAGTCTTTTATTTTGAGATAACATAATACCTTTCTTCGACATGCTCCAAAGAGTCCAACTTACACCACCGCCTTGATAAGTAAATAATTGTCGTCTGATGCTGTCATCAAAAACCGGCAAAAATCGTCTTCTGTGAGGATTCGGGATTTCTTTGGGACATAGTTTTCGTTTGATTAACGCTTGCAACTTTCTATAGCTTCCAAGATCTTTGTTGTGATTTGCACTTAACGTTGATTTGAGGATCGAATAAGTCGTCCACAATGTCGAGGATTTATGTTTTTCGGAAAGTTGCATTTTCCGAGAAGGTTTCGACATGATTGGCCAGTCTCCATTCCATAAATCGTTTCAACCCAGCTTCATACCTACTTCTTGATTTTGTTGGCAGCAGTTCGGAACTTATGAGGCTTGCAAAATCTCCGCAGAATCCGACATTTTCTTCAACAAACTTTGGAAACAACAATTTTTTTAAGTATCCGTGCGCTAAGCCTCATTTTCTGAGACAGTCGTATAAAAAATATATAACAATGTTACTAGCAACATGCTGCAAAGCCTCATTTTCTGAGGCAGTCGTATAAAAAATATATAACAATATTACTAGCAACATGCTATCGGAAAATTCTTATAAAAATAAACAAGAGATCAATGATCTTGGGATATTATACACTTAGATTTCATTTGAAGAATTTTGAGAGTTGAGATAAAAAATGTCGAAATCAAAAAACGATCATAAATTTCCTTTGAACAGTATTGACAGTTGCAAAAAAAAAGAATAATTCGACTGGAATAGAAGGCATGGATATTATTAATGTTTTTATTTTCGCATTCTCACACAGAGTAATCTCACCTCAACGCCAAGGTGATCAAGATCCGTTTGCTCTAATTATAATATTACACGATATGCGATTCGCAATAAGATCTCTGTGAGCTCGACGCTCTTCTTACCTTGTGAATGCAGCAGTGCAGCATTGATTTGTTACATAAAAACGGCATAACATGGGACTTAATGTTTGCCAGTGCATTCCTGAGCAATCGTATGGTTGCCCTCTCGGATCGTTATGGGATTGTTTCATAGACCGTTTAGGAGGTGTCATCGACTCGATCTGAGGTTTTGACAATAATACTTTCATTAATCGTAAAAGGCCATTCCTCATTTATTTTAATAGGGGAAATCGGCTAGATAAACATGTTTTATTGTATCCAGGGTATCTCTCTTGTCGCGTTTTTTTTAATATACACTTTATTAGCTTCACCTGTATATGTAGGTATTAATCTATATAACGGAATTAATTTTCACCCACTTCCAGACGTCCGAATGAATCATTTCAAAGTTTGCACACGTATTAAGAACCCATGACAATACAATAATTTCAAAGCCATAACCTGGTATTCTCATCAAGATCGTCAGAAAAAATTCTAATTCACAAGATTTGGAGAATTTACTGGCAAATATGCCAAATTTACATTTCGAAGATTTGGTGAATTCACTGCTACGGTCTTAGTACCTTCACCAAAAGTTGTGTACAACAGACCTTATATGTTGAGGTACGTAGAGACTGGAGAGCCTTACAATCAACAAAAGTTGGTAAAATCTTCTCATGTGAATGAATTATTCGATGAGTTTTCTCCCGTAGTTGGAAAGTCTAAAAACACGCTTTTCTAGCAATATGCACTAACAAGTTAAAAATAAAATTAGTTTATAAAAACTAAAAAAACACGCTTTTGTAGCAATATGAACTAAAAAGTTAAAAATAATAAGAATAAAGTCATTGACAAAAAAATGTACTTTAATGTTAAAAAAGCTTCTACTTACTTTTCATAATGACTCTACCTCTACGAATAGCGATAAAAAAAATTAAGACAACCGATATCAAGCTCCCCACGCTTTTTTTTACATTAAATTTTTTGGTCAATTACAAAAGCGTGTTTTTTAAACTATAATTTTATTTTTAGTATAATTATCGTCCACAACTTAGAACAATTAAAATCAGGAACAGGCAAAGAAATTAGGTTGTCGCGATAAGTTACTGCGTACACCAAATTATTTTTTCATAATTCATATTTGGAAAGTATTTAGTAACGTATTCTGACTAATTGAATATTTTTACAATTTATAAAATAACAATTTGCTGTAAGTAGAAACTTACCGGAACAAACTAATTTCTTTGCAAATAAACAAAAACACTTTAATAATTATTTTCAATAAATTGGGTTAAAAAGCCCGGACGGGAAAACGGGAATAACAGGAAAACGGAATAACAGGAAAACTGTATAACGAAAAAACGGGATGACGGGAAAGCAGGATAACGAGATAACGGGAAACAGGAAAACAGGACAAAAAAAAACGGGATACGGGAAAACGAAAACGGGAAAGCGGGATAACGAAAAAACGGGATAAAGGGAATAACTTCCAAACAGGATAACGGGAAAACGGAATAACAGTAAAACAGGACAACGGAAAAATGGGATGACAGGAAAACGGGATAACGGGCAGAGTCAAAAGCATAACCTAGATGGAAAAACACAAAGAAAAATACAGGAAAAAAGAAATTCTACGCGGACGAGAGTTTTCAGGAAAAAAAAATCAGGGAATATAGAAATTTTGACAGGACAACGTCTGTCGGGTCAGCTAATATATATATATATATATATATATATATATATATAGTGTGACCCATTTAAAATGGAACCACCCCTGTAGAATACGCATTTTTCAATCATTCTCAAAAAATTATTACCAAAAATATTAAGCATCAAAAACTGTATCTTGACACAAATTTTCATAACTTTAGTTTCATTTCCAAGGCAATTTTTGTTTTAAAATTTAACTACACCACTGGATTTGTAGTCGTTATAAATGAAAACCATGAAAATTTCATGAAAAAATATTGGTTAACAACGAAGTTACAACAAGTTTAATTTTGGAAACAAAGTATTTGATTATAATTTTTATTTAGATTATAGACATATTTAAAATCTGGCAACACTGCCGATACAAAGTAGAACACCAGTGAATTTGTACAGCGAAAATCCGAAGTCAATAGCTCATTCCGTTCTACAGTTATAACTCCTGAGAGTATGGTAATGTGAGCGATTTGTGGTGGAATATATATATATATATATATATATATATATATATATATATATATATATGTAGAAATTAGTGGGAAGCAGTCAATGGTAGACCAATTAATACGATTTCTTCGTTTTTATGTCGAGCTTTCGAAAATTTTTATTTTCTTCTTCAAGACTTAACTAAAAGTTAATACATGATTATATGCTGGTATTACATAATTAAAGGATACTTACTAACATGAAATTCAGAAAAAATAATACACAAAAAGAAACATCGGTGTTACAATTTAAAATGACAAGATGACAGTCACATGACAGATACTCAGTTACATACCTAAATAATCGAAATTCTAGATGAAAGAGATCAGAGTGAGAATATAAAATGTAAAGTATATATAAATATAAAAAAATAATAATAATCATTTCAAAGAGGATTAGGTGTGATATTGTCTTTATGTTTTTTTAAAAGATATGTATATATTGTACTGAGGTCATCAATATCTGTTCTTCTATTCATTGTTTTTTCATTGTTGTTTATATGAACCATTTCAAGAAAGAGACGCTTATTGAGATTTTTCTTTATCTATTACATGTAATAGATAAAGATCATGTGATTGACTATAATAATGCCAAAATTCTCGATAATGAACAAAATCTCAATAAGCGTCTCTTTCTTGAAATGGTTCATATAAACAACAATGAAAAAACAATGAATAGAAGAACAGATATTGATGACCTCAGTACAATATATACATATCTTTTAAAAAAACATAAAGACAATATCACACCTAATCCTCTTTGAAATGATTATTATTATTTTTTATATTTATATATACTTTACATTTTATATTCTCACTCTGATCTCTTTCATCTAGAATTTCGATTATTTAGGTATGTAACTGAGTATCTTCATGTGACTGTCATCTTGTCATTTTAAATTGTAACACCGATGTTTCTTTTGTGTATTATTTTCTGAATTTCATGTTAGTAAGTATCCTTTAATTATGTAATACCAGCATATAATCATGTATTAACTTTAGTTAAGTCTTGAAGAAGAAAATAAAATTTCGAAAGCTCGATCATAAAACGAAGAAATCGTATTAATTATCTACCATTGACTGCTTCCCACTAATTTCTACATAAATTATCGAACAGTCACGAAAATATCCCCTTATATATATATATATATATATATATATATATATATATATATATATATATATATATATATATATAAGGTGTGAAGGTTAGACGACTGTCTAAGTTAAAGAAGAATCCTTTTTAAATTCGGGTATGCAGTCAACAAGGGTATGGAAATTAAAGTGAACTCTTTTTTCTATTCAAGCTTTCGAGTCATTTATTGTCTCTTCATCAGGAACTCTACAATGAATTAAAATTGAACATTATTAGATTTGAAAACTAAATAGGCATGTGTTTACTTACGAAAGTGAGGTTAAACCCTTTCACTTGCAGCAATTTATAAAATAACATGTCACAACAGACAACACTCTTGGTATAGTCATATATAGTTAAAACTTTGATCAAAATTGATCATGATTACTTAAACATAAGCGTGAAAACATTTTAAAATTCCAAACGGGCTCTTATGGAGGTCATGTTGGATTCAAGAAGAAGTGGTGACAGATGACTGACAATTGAAGTATAAATGAAGTTGACAATTGACAAGTATGAAAAATAGATATCAGACTTGTTGCCAACATACAATGAGGTGAAAAATAATACCATCAACCCATCAAGGGTACCAACTTAATGTTAATTGAAACGATTTTGGTATGTCTCATAAGGAGAATTACATAGAAAATATGAGTTTATTCGAAAAAGTGAAAAATTCAATACCAACCATTCCAGGGGACCAACTTATGTTTAATGAATTGAATTGTGGTCTATCTCATAAGGAGAACGACTGAGTAAATATGAATAGATTATGCTGAGATTATCAATGTCCGTTCTCGAATTCATTGAATTAGGTTCTTTGAAAATATGTGTTATTTCGAGAAAAGTTCTCTTTTTTAAATTTGATTCATGTTCCAAGATACTCACATTATCATAATCTGGGTTATGGTTCAAGGCCATGGTGTGATGAGCTATGAACAAGTTTTCTTTAAATTTCTAATATCGCTTTTATGGGAGGTAATTCGGTCTTTCAATTTCCTTTTGGTTTGGCCAATGTACTTCTTTTCACATTGAGAACAAGGGATACAATAAACCAAGTTCGAGTTGTCTAATAGAGGATCTTTGTCTTTTACTTTTGGAAAAATATTGTTCAATACAATTTGGTTTTTGTAAGCGATTTTGATGTTAGGAATCTTGGAAAATAGTTATATATTTTATATCGTACCACTATTGGCATCTCGAAAACGGTAAATGATACGAAGTTGGTTAAATTAGAAAAAAGTTGACTATTTCAGTGAACAATGAAACGATGTTTCCAAATCGAAAATATCACGAACCGTTTTTAAAATATACGGAGAAAACCAATTTGAACCGTTTTCTTTACTTTGCGCTGGCGCCTCTATTTTTTAGGAATATTGAGAATGTTGCCCTTTTCAACATGAATACCCCACAAGAGGTTATCTTGACGATGGAAGATAGTGACTAAAGTTTATCTTTCAGTCGCAGATGATTCCACATCTGATTTTATGAACATCCTGTTTATAATTTCAACAAATCAATGGAAATGTGTTCTGGAAACTTTCTTCTCCGTTTTAAATTTGCTTCGAAATGCTGTGCTTTGATTTTCAATGCGACGTTTCGTTCTTCGGGGGCCACCCTCAACTAATTTTTTTCGAATACGGACCTGTATTTTTTAAATGAATTTAAGTAGTTCTCATCTTTCCGAGTTCAGATATGTATCATACCTGGTTTTTGTTTCTACATTTCTGCCCATAAATTCCATCTGAAGGTCTGAACAATAAAAATTCCAAAATGTATTTTCTACTTATTTTGCATCTACCTTCGCAGGCAAAAGGCCATATTCCACTTTGAATTACACATTGAACTTGAAACTATTTAAAATTAAGACAAAATAAATATAAAAATAACAAAGAACAACAATTGATATCTCAAGTACACATTTTCTCCCACCATTCCTCAAACCCATTTTCGCTCTAAAAATAGTATGTTTGTGGCAATTTTGAAGCATTCGGGGAGTTATAGCCATGCTTGCTCGTCTTATTGAAGCTTTCAACTCTTCCACATTCTCAAAAGTTGAACAGAACACTTCGTCCTTGATGAAACCCCATATTGAATAATCAAGAAGAGTGAGGTCGGGCGAACGCGGTGTCCATTTAATAGGAACGTTGTTTCCTATCCATCTTCCTGGCATGGTCCTATCGAGAAATGTTTTACAAATTCGTGTGCTATGCGGTGGTGCTCCGTCATGTTGGAAATATTCATATTTCCTTAGGACATTCAGAGGCAAATCTTCACAAAAATATTCCTAGAATCTCCGATAGGAACTCAAGATACAACTCCTCCGTCAATGGAGTATCTTAAAAGTAGGGACCAATGATTTTGGTATCCACAACGCCAACCCAGACATTAATGCCGAACCTCTCTTGATAATTAGTGGCTGTGTGTAAATTAGCATTCTCCTGGCGCCAGTGATAATGAATATTCCTGTTGAACCATCCATTATTTGTAAACCGACTTTCGTCGCACCATACAATTTTACTACAAATTTCTCATCTTGCCGAAAATGTGCAACATCCTGCCCTTTTTTGTAGTCTGTTAAACGCAAATGAAGTACCTACTTTTCTCACTCTGTAGGGCTTAGATTTATGTTTCTTAAAAAGAATCTTGTTGACGAATGCGATTTCTCGCTATCTCTCTTAAGATATACTTCCTCATTCTGATTTTCCTTGAATTCCACGAATCCTGATTCAAATGATCATTTTACTATGTGTAACATGAAACTTTAAAAAAAAATACTTAAAACGTCGATTTCATTAACACCACCATTTCCAGTAATAGGGCAACTTTTATTCTTAGATTTTACAAATGAACCTTGCTCTCGTAAACTTCTTTCAATACGTTGAAAAATTCTGGCATTGGGCTGACGACGTTCTGGATACATTTCTTGATACATAGCCAGAGATCTGGTGCTATTTCTCAAAAACCTCGAATACCCGAACAACATATCCACTTTCTCATCATTAGAAAACTCCGTAGTTTTTGGTTCAACGTGTAAATAATCCACCCTTCAGATTTGAATTCGTTAATTTGTAATCTGTCATTCACTGTCTTTTATTCCATGGCTCACTACATACTTCATGAATTTTGAAACTTTCCGGTTTTATTTGAAATAGGTTTGTTTTGGGAATACGTATAGGACTCAAAGACAAAAGAATTGCCTATTGCCTATGGACACACAAGAAAAATGCTTCTCGGCCTTCACATAAAAAAAATGTATAAAGTAAATATCAATC
Source organism: Gonioctena quinquepunctata (assembly GCA_018342105.1). Taxonomy (NCBI): domain Eukaryota; kingdom Metazoa; phylum Arthropoda; class Insecta; order Coleoptera; family Chrysomelidae; genus Gonioctena; species Gonioctena quinquepunctata. Next base: position 529,695 of record JAFIRS010000414.1, read on the forward strand.
GTTCCTTGTTATTCCTCTACTTTTTCCTTTTCATCACATTGGATTTGATCTCGATTTGATTTCAAGTTTAAGTATTCATTCAAGCTAGATTTATTTTAAATTTTATCCTCGCAACTTAAGTCAAATACTCTTTCAATTACGAACAAAAATAAAATATTCCGGAGGGGAGGATTTTCATTGTTCGGACCTTGAAGATGGAATTTATGGACAGAAAAACAAAAACCAAGTAAGATACATATCTGAACTCGGTATGATAAGAACTACTTGAATTCATTGAAAAAAAATACAGGTCCGTATTAGCAAAAATTTAGTTGAGGGTGGCCCCCCAAAAACGAAACATCGTATTGGAAATCAAAGCACAGCATATCGAAGCAAATTTTAAACAGGGAGGAAAGTTTCTTGAACACATTTTCATATTACTAAAAATGGAGGTGCCAGCGCAAAGAAAAGAAAACGTGCCATTTCGGTTTTCCCCGTATATTTTGAAAACGGTTCGTGATATTTTTGATTCGGAAACATCGGTTCACTGAAATAGTCAACTTTTCTCTAATTTAACCAACTTCGTGTCATTTACCGTTTTGGAGATGACAATAGTGGTACGACTTAAAAAATACGGACTGTATATATACCTTCATAAATGTACCTCCAAAAAACTATGCCAATATACTTTTTCGAGTATATTATTTGATATTTTGGTTTAATATCTCGGAAAATTATGACATGGTTTATAAGTACATACAGTGTGACCCATTTAAAATGGAGCCACCCCTGTAAAATACGCATTTTTCAGTCATTCTCAAATTTCTCAAAACTGTATCTTGACACAAATTTTCATAACTTTAGTTTCATTTCCAAGGCACTCTATGGGTTTTTTTCTTCGCTAAAAACGGCAAAAGTTTATTAGGCAATTTTTGTTTTGAAATTTGACTACACCACTGGATTCGTAGTTGTTATAAATGAAAACCATGAAAATTTCATAAAAAAATATTAGTTAACAACGAAGTTACAACTTTAATTTTGGAAACAAAGTATTTTATATTAATTTTCATTTAGATTATAGACATATTTAAAATCTGCCAACACTGCCGATACAAAGTAGAACACCAGTGAATTTGTACAGCGAAAATCCGAAGTCAATAGCTCATTTCGTTCTACAGTTATAACTCCTGAAAGTATGGTAATGTGAGCGATTTCTGGTGGAAGCGATTTTGTAATAAAAATCTAACTACGCCACTGGATTTGTGAATTATATTCCCTTAAAATCATTTATTTAAGTTTAGGTTATAAGTGTATTCGAAAATAACAGAAAATTAAAAATTCATTATCAAGTTATGCAGTTTTCAACAGCCGATAAAAACGAAATGAACCGAATCAAGTTTTAAAGTATCAAAATTATTTATTCAATAATAAAACAGAAAGCAGGCAAAAAAAATGTTCCTTTTTTATTCTGCAAAACTAACTGAAACAAGCTTTTAGAGAAGGTATCAATAATTTGAGGAAAGCTGAACTAATACGTTGGGCATAGGTATTGTACTAAATCAATAGTAGGCTGTGATTTAGTACACCACAAATCGCTCACATTACCATACTTTCAGTAGTTATAACTGTTGAACGGAATGAGCTATTTTCGCTGTACGAATTCACTTGTGCTCTACTTTGTATCGCCAGTGTTGCCAGATTTCAAATATGTCTGCAATCTAAATAAAAATTATAATCAAATACTTTGTTTCTAAAATTAAAGTTGTTGTAACTCCGTTGTTAACCAATATTTTTTAATGAAATTTTGATGGTTTTCATTTATAACGACTACGAATCAAATCAATCAATCACTCAAATTTGGAAAAAAAATGCCTAATAAACTTTTGCCGTTTTTTACAAAGAAAAAAAACCATAGAGTGCCTTGGAAATGAACCTAAAGTTATGAAAATTTGTGTCAAGAAACAGTTTTTGATGGTTAATATTAGAAAAAAATATTTTTGAGATTGACTAAAAATTACGTATTCTACAGGGGTGGTTCCATTTTAAATGGATCACACTGTATATGGATAATTCAGATTTCAGCGGGGGAAAACTGCAATTTTTCAATTGATGTTTTTCTAGGAAAAATGTCTCATAAGGAAAATGAACCTACCCTGTAAATATATTAAAGTTATCTTTCGGATTCGGTCATGTTAAAAGCGTATAATACAATGATAAAGCAAAACATAAATAAGTGAAATCAAAGGTCCAAATCTCATGGAATCACATGGAACTATTCCTTTCTCCTTCAGGCGCCGGAGTGCTTCAAAAACAATTCCTAATTGTTCTGATGATCATTTCCGATGATCTAATCCCTTTATATGAGATTGCATAGCTAATCCATGAGCTCATCGCTAAATTTTTAATGCTGTGAAATTATTCTAACGTAACGTGATTCACTTCTAACAGTATTGTCGAAAATTGTGATTGTTGACAGATATTGTTTCCGTATGATTCAACATTGCTGAAATGACGATAATACTTGAATGGGACAATACTAATATTTGAGGAAGTCCAATAATACGCTATACATATGTAGGTATCTTAGCAACCCAAATATATGAAGTTTTTTTCTGATGATGTGCTTGAAGATAGAACGAAGCGATACAAATGTTGTTCATGTCAAGCGAATATTGTGATAAATTTTTGTGTTTGTTGGTATAACAAAATAAATTATCATTATTCACAAACTAGGTATTTTTTACTTTTACAATTCAGGATAGGAGATCTTTTTACACTATCCAGATTTGTCTGTCAAGTGCCGTATCTAACAAAAAATTTAACCCACATAAAATGTTCATCAGGTGAAACGCTATTTATATTATATATAGTCTAGGAGATAATGGCGCATGAGTATAAAAAACTATTCAGCCAAACATTTTTCTTCAGTATCTAGTACTAATCATACAGTGCTTCTCAAAAGTCCCCCATCTCATTTTTGGAACGATTATACATAAACAAGTGAAATTTGGAAACTGAATATTAAAAGTTGTAATAGATGACGAAATCGTCAAAGATGACGTCACAAGGCCATTGTGACCAATAATTTTAAATGGAACCCTACGGCAAGCGACACCTCTTTTAAAAGGTATCGAAAAAACCTATTCAATGATACTAATTTTGTTTGCGTTTATGGCAGTTTTAATGGCTCATTAGTAAACATTAAAATTTAAATTCCATTCAGTATGATATTAATTACAGATTTAAAAATCAGTATCTACTTAAAGAAATTGCTCGAATGACCTCCATTTACTTCCTGACAGTGAAATATCCTATTTTTAAACTCTTCTCGTACTTTTGCAAATGTATCTGCGGAAACAGCCTCACATTCTGCAACAATACGTTGTTTTAAAACGTCAATATTGTCAGGTTCAGTGGCGTAAACCTTCGATTTGAGGTACCCCCACAGAAAAAAATCCAAAGGTGTGAGGTCCGGTGATCGAGCTGGTCGTCCAATCCATCTACCACGATACTCCTCATCCAAATACCGTCTTACTGCACCGTAATAGTGTGGAGGAGCACCATCCTGTTGGAATGTTATTTCCAAATTGCCGAATTCATCTGGATTATCTTCCAAAATTTCAAGGATTAACGGTTCTATTGCGTTTTGTAACAGCTCCAGATAAACCTCACCAGTTAAATTAGTATATAAAAAAAGAGGCCCAACGATGTGGTTTTCCAGGATACTTGCCCAAACATTCACCTTCTGGGGAAATTGGGTATGTGTTTCACGAAACAGGTGAGGATTTGCGTCACTCCAATACCTCACATTCTGTGAATTTACATTTCCATTTAGATAGAAAGTACTTTCGTCACTAAAACAAATTGTTTTGACATAGTCTGTCTGTTGGTTAATTTTAGTTCCCATATTTTCACAAAATTCTAGTCTTCGGTCTGGGTCGTCGTCTGAGAGTTGATGAACCATTTTTAATTTGTATGGATGAAATTTGTTTTTTTTCAACACCCTGTGTACTGTACTTCGACTGACTTCACAGGTAGATGCAACGTGAGTTTTGAAGAAGTAGGATTAACTATTACTTCTGCCAGTATATCAATTTTTTTCTCATCAGAAATTTGTGGTCTGCCAGATCATTAATACTACCCGTTGTTTCAAACTTACGAAGAAGCTCCCTTAAATAAGTCCTCGAAACGGGGCGATCGGGAAACCTCTCATTAAAAATGCGTTCTGCTGCATGAATATTTTGTCCAGTTTCACCAAGAATTGGGATCGCTGCTACTTTATCACCTAAAGCACGTACCATTTCGCTTCTTGAAGCACTTAAACGTTCGGCTCACAACAGTTTAACAAATTATTAAAATGTACAAAAATATTAAAAGTACCAAAAGCTGCTAAAACAGTTAAACGTTCGATCAACAATACACAAATTACAAACAAAATTAGTATCATTGAATATGTTTTTTCGATACCTTTTAAAAGAGGTGTCGCTTGCCGTTAAATCATCACAGCTTTGCGTTTTTTAAAAGCGAGTTGCCAAAACTGCCATAAACACAAACAAAATTAGTATCATTGAATAGGTTTTTTCGATACCTTTTAAAAGAGGTGTCGCTTGCCGTAGGGTTCCATTTAAAATTATTGGTCACAATGGCCTTGTGACGTCATCTTTGACGATTTCGTCATCTATCATCACTAGTAGGGAAGTTTACAACCTTTAATATTCAGTTTCCAAATTTAACTTGTTTATGTATAATCGTTCCAAAAATAAGAGGGGGAGGGGACTTTTGAGAAGCACTGTATAGTACTAATCATATAAATGCATGTTTCTATATTGTTAAAACGAAATTATTCAAACAATTGCAAAATAGTAGTTTATGTAACAAGTTCGCAAAGTGAGGCTTTAGCGGACGAATCGGAATGTTTACGGAATATGAATATGATGTCCGCTAAAGCCATTTGCGTACGTGTTGCATAAAAAAAATTGTATTAGCTTTCCAAATAAACAGAACATAAATGCTACACATATTTCCTCGCCGTGCATACATTTTCCATCACCATCCACACACTTGTAGTGTAAGGAAGTTGTGCAAAAATCTAGCAAGCGATTGTTTATCAATGACACATTTGTCAAATATTAGTGTTCAATTTTCATGCAATTGCAATTCCAAAAGAATATTTCGAAGAAAACGTGTGCTGTTACAACAAAATTTCAAATAATCTATTGTTTATGAAACGTTTTTAGGATATTAATTATAAGTTTTCTGAATAAACAAAAATAGTCCGGAAAGTGGTATTTTACGGACTATTTTCAGTATCCAAAGTAGGCATTTTGTGGAGCTTGTACAAAAAAAAATGTTTTTTCGAACGAGACAATTTTTTTTCGTATATTTGAGTAAATACAAAGATAAAATACCTCTTGAATTTTTGCAATATATTAAATATTTTTTGAAATATGAATTTTTCAATGTTTGAATAATCCTGATTTTTAGTTACTTTTGAGGCATCAAATATTAGTCAAAAAATAAAATGCGATATAAAAAAAGTTAATATTTTTTATATTCATTGAAGTATAGACAATTGAATCCCTGAGCAAAAATATGAAAATTATTATTTTTTGTTATGCATGCTTACTTGTATCTTACCTTAAGCATTGCTGTCTGTCTAACACACACAATTAAGCGTTATGAATCTTTATTTTATACATATATATATATATATATATATATATATATATATATATATATATATATATATATATATCATGAAATATCAAATATATGAAAATATTTTGTATCGCATTGTATTGTTTGATTAATTTTTGATGCTTCAAAAGTAACTGAAATGCTTATTATTTCATATCGAAAATTATTGTCGTTAGTAAACCACAATTTGATATTGTTCTGCGGTTTAATTAGGCAATAAATCATAGTGAAACACCGGGGAGCTGTCAACCGAACCGAATTCTCCAATTATTGGTTATAAACAAATAATGGGCTTGGTATGGGATATTGCCTATCCCCAATGTCTGGAGCGATGTCGTCACGTTATTAAAAAAATATACACAAGTAAACAATAAATATTAGTTCAGAAATATCTGATTCAGTAAATGGGAGAAGCCTAACAGATAACAGACTTCAAATATGTGACGAAAAAAAGCATGTTTTAGACCAAACCCATAGCAAGAAATATGAAAACATCGTCTATTAATACCACAGCAAAACAGGAACCAATATATTATGCAAATAATCATATTCGATAAGAAAATCTCAGAACATGCAGTTCTTTGTAGTAATGCGATTTGGATGTGTGCTTCCGGCTGTTGAGTTTATCAATCGATTATCCTTAATTTTTTGCGTTTTTTTTTCTTTTTTAGCAAGTTTTGTATCCCATATTTATCATATATATACAATGCGCGCGTAAAGTATGGAAACATGAAGATATCTTTGATACAATAACAAAATTTTCGTTATGTATATTAGATGGACCAGCGATTTTAAATTTTATATTTTCGACGTTGCCAAATGTACAGTTTCTGAGATATACGAAGCTGTTTTTGTACTGATAAACATGATATTAATATCGGTTTCATTTCGTTAAACCAAGTAGGTTTTTCTGTCAGTAGGTACGTCGCTATAGTTTTTTCAAAATAGGCTAACCAGCGATAAAAAATACAATTGTACATTTAACAGAGCGTCAAAGAATTGAAATTTTAATATCTACTAAAAGGATGTGGTGACAGGTAATATACCATAATATTATGAAAGTTTAGTTTGTTTTATTTGCGACATTATTTGTAGGACACGAACACACGAAGAGGTATGTGAAATATTTAATAACAAGTATGAAGACAGAACTCCTCTAGCACGTGGTACTGTATCTAAAATTATTCATAAATTTGAGGAAAGTGGACATGTACGAGAACTCCCAAAAAGTAGCCGCCCTGCTATTCCAGAGTAAACAAAAACTGACATTTTTTTGTCGATGGTTGAAGACCCTCATAAGGCTACTAGAGTTATTGTAACCGAAAATCACATCAATCAAACAACCGTTCGTAAATATTTAAAAAAAGAAAAATTGCATCTCTATAAAGTACAATTGGTACAGGAACTGAACGAAGACTATCCAGATCGCAGAATGGAGTTATGTGAAACAATGTTAAATAGATTTGACACTAATCCTAATATCTTTAATCAAATCCTTTTTTCTGATGACGCTACTTTTCAGTTAAATGGCACGGTCAATTAACAATACTACAGGTACTATTCAGATGAAAATCCTCATTGGATGGTGGAGGCACATACTCAGTATCCACAAAAGATCAATGTGTGGGAAGGAATTATTAATAATACCATTATTGGACCCTATTTTTGGAATAGAACCATGACAAGTGAAGAATACTGGGCATTTTTAGAATTAGAGAGACTCTTTCCTGTTGATATAAATCCTCAATACGTGAATAGATCAATTTGGATTCAGGAAGATGGAGCGCCTCGAGTTTCTCGACATTACATTTCCAAATCGTTGAATTGGAAGAAGAGGAGCTATCGAATGGCCAGCAAGATCTCCAGATTTGACACCTCTAGATTATTTTTTGTGGGGCTATTTAAAAAGCAAAGTGTATGTGAATAGACCACAGACTATCCAAGGAGATAACACTAATTTCTCCGGATTAGAAAAGTATTGGATGAATTTTTATTCAGAATGAATTTCTGTTTCCAAAGACAAGGAGGTCATATTGAACATCTCCTTTAATTTTTTCTTTAGGTATTGTTTTCTGTTTATACTCAATATTAATTACAAAATAAAAATGTTTTTCCTAATTTCTTAAAATTAATGGTCAATATTGGCCATTAACAGTTTGTATGCTGCATCGGCAATAAAAAACTGTAACAGAAAATTGTAAAATATACGGGTTGTCCCATTTAAAAATAAACATATTGTTCGTATATCTCAGAAACTGTACATTTGGCAAGTCGAAAATATAAAATTTAAAATCGCTGGTCCATCTAATATACATAACCAAAATTTTGTTATTGTATCAAAGATATTTATGTTTCCATACTTTACGCGCGCACTGTATATAATATATTATAAATATATATATATATATATATATATATATATATATATATATATATATATATATATATATATATATTGTTATAATGGGTAGTTTTGGTTTTTTCTTTTATTTTATTTTGATAAAATAAATAATTATTTTTGTATTTGATAACCACTCATAACAACAAATTGTTCAAAAATATTCGTAATTTTCTGTGATACTTTTGATTTGTGCTAATAACTTTTGAAAAATAAATATGTATCACACACTCACGAATTGTCCGACTATGTTACCTTTACCATTTTCCAAATACTCTTTTACCTGTATTCTTTACCTTTCCCAGCTCAGTGGGGACGCCTATGGTTCGCATGAGTTCCTTTTCTCTCAGAAGCAGGATTCAGTAGTGCCCTCTGACAGCTTTTCTTGAAGTCAGTGTTCAAATGATAATACAGAAAGTATTTTACCAAAAAGACAGAGATGAAAGCAGAAATCGGTCAGATAATTTCCTTTATTATTCAATGAAAAATGCTTACCTAACCTGCTCGAAATATCTTATTACTAGTGCTTTTCAATTCAAATTTAAATAAAAACAAACAGTGGTTTGCTACTAAGCAATTAAATAATCTTTAAATTGTGAATATAGATTATGTACCACTATATAATGGAAATAATAGTAGGTAAAAATGTTTGTTGGAAAACTTTTAGTGAGTGGTCTAACCAATGTGCACTATATTTTAGTTTGGTTTTATTAAAAGTACCTTGAGGTTTATTGTTGGCAACTTCTCTGTGTCCTGTTCGTTGTTCTTGTTGATGAATTCAGCAATTCCTTGTTACGGGCTGCATTGAAAGTGGTGGAAAGATCCCTCGGCAATGACTACTGTTTACTGGAGGTAAGTTTTAACTTTCTGGGCAATATCTGGATGGCTGTTTGATTTGGACATCTAGTTGATCTGTCTTATCGCAGAGTTATTGTTTGCTTTCATGTTTCCCACTTTAATTGTTGATTAATTTTTGTACGTCTTGCTCTTCAAAAATATTTTTTTACTTCCTCTTGGCTTCCGTTATTTTTCTCTGGTAACCCTCACTGTTTTGTTTTTTACCACAGATTTTGCGTTTTTGCTCACTTTCTTTTACACAATTTTTTATTCTAAATTATGCCATGTCTTTTATATTCACTAACTTTTTTTTTTCATCTATGACATTTTTCTGCCTTCAAAATTTGCATTTTATTAATTTTCTCAGAATACTTATTTGACATGTAGCTGTCATCTTCTTTCAAGTTTGATTTCTCCATGACAGGATGTTGTAAATTTAGTATTGTCTTAGTCTAGTTGTGATCTAGATTTTGTTCATAAAATTTTGATTTGTGTTTTCCTTTTAAGGTTGTTCAAATGAAATCAATTGTTGGCAACTTGCCTTTAATAAAAATAAAGTTCCAATGCTATACTTTTGAGATCTCTGCGTTGACTAGAGACTGGTGCAAGGTTGAAGAAAAATAAAATGTACAGAAAACTGCAAAGTAAACATAGCATAAAACCACGAAAATAAAACTTTCTAAGATTTTTTTTAAATATATATATAAGTGTCACACATAAAGTACGCAACATATGGAAGTTTTTTTATTAATAGATATAATGAAAATTTGACTTCGCAGTTAGTTTGTGCTTGAAAAATGAGTAAAAACAGCCTCTTTCCTTTTGTCATGTGCTACTCTAAACCTGTCAAATTTGACATTTTTGTCAAAAATCCTCAAAAAAATTTTTTTTTTTTTTAAATTTCAAAAAATGCCAAAGAAAAAAGTTTCTCAGTTTCCAATTTTATACCTTTGCTCCAAATTTGGACTCTCTACTGTCACTTCGACTTTTTTCCAATTTTTTTAATTTTTGGAATCTTTCGCTCTACCGATTCGAACGAAACATGATTCAAATATCATAATGTTGATGAATACGAGACTTCAATGTCATACATTGCCTAGAAAATACCAACATTGGCCTGTTATCAGAAAAAAAAAATGCACCTCCAGAAATTCGTCTAGTTTTTTCATTTCATTGTGAAACTGATTCGGATTCTCAATGTATGGTCGTTAATATGTCAGTAATCGAATGAACGAATTTCTCTTCATTCTTATTACACTCGTATTTCTTTTTTTAACAGATTTGTATCCCGTTAACTGCAGATGAGTTCGAAATATTTTGATGTAGTTTACACCCAACTGTGATGTAATTTTCGAGCAAATAATAATTTTTCGCAACGTTTCTTGAATTAATTTCATAAATCTCACATTCTTTATTTTCACCATTAGATGTGTAAAAATCATTAAACCAAAATAACATCTTCCTGGAATCCGGTGATTGAAAATACAAGCAACATCTGGATATGGCACATTCTCACCACATAAAAAAACTATTTCCACTTTGTCTTGTGTGGATAACATTGTACATAAAACTTATTTGTGAATTATAAATGTAGGAAAATCTGTACACAAAACAACTCGATTTATTGAACGCAATCATTTGACATTAACCAAAACTAAAAATTTGTTTCAAAAGCCTAGTAAGGGAAAATTTTATTTTGGTTCGATCAATTGTACTATTTTTTTCCGAAATGTTGCATTAGTCTTGTATTGTTTAAAATCACGAAATTTTATATCATGTTTAGTACAAATCGCTAGAACGAAAGTCTTTTGAATAGTTATGAAACTGTAGGTCATTGTTTAGTTTAAAGAAAAATATGATATTTTGGGTTTGTTTGTAACTGAATTATTGATCAGAAAAATAATCAAACTGGATAAAAATCTAATAAAAAAAGAAATACGAGTGTAATAAGAATGAAGAGAAATTCGTTTATTCGATTACTGACATATTAACGTCCTTACTTCGAAAATCCGAATCAGTTTCACAATGAAATGAAAAAACTAGATGAACTTTGCAACAACAAAGACGAATTTCTGGAGGTGCATTTTTTTTTCTGGTAACAGGCCAATGTGAGTATTTTCTGGGCAAGATATGATATTGAAGTCTCGTATTCATCAAAATTATGAAATTTGAATCATGTTTCGTTCGAATCGGTAGAGCGAAAGATTCGAAAAATTAAAAAAATTGGAAAAAAGTCGAAGTGACAGTAGAGAGTCCAAATTTGGAGAAAAGGTATAAAATTGGAAACTGAGCAACTTTTTTCTTTGGCATTTTTCGAAATTTAAAAAAAAAATGATTTTTTGAGGATTTTCGAAAAAAATTTCAAATTTGACAGGTTTAGAGTAGCACATGACAAAAGGAAAGAGGTTGTTTTTTACTCATTTTTCAAACACAAACTAACTGCGAAGTCAAATTTTCATTATACCTTTTAATAAAAAAACTTCCATATGTTGCGAACTTATATATATATATATATATATATATATCTTTTTCGTGAAAGATTTGTGGCGCCTCCATGTTTTTTGTGGGTTGATGGGTGAAAAGTGGGTGATGTTGAATAACAACAATAATTATAGTTATTTTTCACAGATAACCGAGTGGTATGCCTTCATTTTTATGATCAAAATTTGAATATTTAAATTCAGATTCATAGTGGGCGACACTGAATTATGTTGGCCAACAGGCATTAGATAATATGCCACATGTGAAGAGGGAGGGAGCCTGGCACCAACGAGAAGGTGCCTCATCGCATAATACTAAAAATGTTTATATTTTAGAGGAAATGTTTGGAGGAAAATATTTGACCACCTCGTACACCAAACTTACCATCCCTGGACTTTTTTCTGTTGAACATGTGTTTCTTTTCGAAAATTATATCAATATTTTGTTTGAATTGTCGAGTGTTTTTCAAGAATTATTATATTCGATGCCTTCATGAGTTGTTTTCAATGGTCGAATGATTTCCGTCAATCTGAATCTGGTTAATTATGCTTAAAAATCTCCAGCCACTTCAAATAAATGAATTGACGGGGCCAGTAACTGGTGTGAGTTTTATTTTTAAAATTATAGAGGCTAGTTCAATGGATTGGTGTAAATAAAAATTATATTAATTTCACTAATTATAGAAAGGCTAGTTCCGAAGGGTATATAAATAAAAATTGCGCCAATTTCACTAAATTTGGAGAAAACAGGAAAATTTTAAAGAAAAACTGACTGCATATTAACGAAAACATTTTTAAAACGAAATAATGACTTGTTTAAAAATGTTGATATAACTAACTCTGAATTACTATTCCGCTGAAAAGTAATTATTTTCCGCACTAGTGTATCTTTCTAAACTAATATGCGTGAGGAAAAGTTTAAAAAATATTTTACATCTTACAAAATGTGATATTGGGAATAAAAGTGTATTGGATGACTGGATGATGGTTCAAGTGGAGCTAAATAAAATCTTCTAATAACACCTAAATAAAAATGCAAATGACGTAATTCACGGCGCGACATGGCCAATAAAAATAGCAATTAAATACTCAAATACATACAAAGGACACGAAGTTAATGTTCTCATCTCGTCGCAGTCACAAACTAGCTCACACTTTCAAGATTTTAAAACAGTTACATTCCGAGAACCATTCGACCGAAAATGTAATAAGGCACGAATTCGCGTTTTGGCACCATTTAACATTGTTTTTGCCATATCATATTACATACCTCAAATTCTCATATTTCGAGATATTTCAACGAAATAAAGTAATTTCTACAACATTATACAACAATGCGCAGGTGCATGCGAAATTACATAAACATGACTTGTTTCTAGAACTCCCACTACATTAATCAACTGGTACCGCATGGAGCTCAAGAGTCATTTACAAGTGTTGGGTTATCACCCAGAAGATAGTACAGACTAGAAAAATAAGATCATTTGACCAGAAAAGTACTGAAAAAGTATACTTTCTTCTTGAACATAACGTCTTATTTATCTATGAATCGAAAAAATTTAACTTGTTTAGGTAGATAGCACTACCATTTCTGTCGTCACTTCAATTCATTTTAAGTATTGTGATTTTCAATAAAATCAACCAGTATTATGTTAGAAATTAATATATAATATGTATTCAGTTTTTTCAATTTGACAAATGGCTAGAACTAATTTTAAAAGGGGGTGTCGCTCATACTCTAAAACAACAAGGATTGTTGCCAAATTCATATTTTTCAGGGTTTCATTACAAGGAAAAGTATCTTACACTGTTATACAGGGTGTTTCATAATTGAATGCTGATCCTAAAGGGCGATAATCCTTGGATGATTTTAAGAAAATGAAGAACATAGGTCCGCAACCGCTTTATTTCTGAGATACAGGATGTTGAAATTTAACAAAAAAATCAGTTCTTCCCCAATATCTCTGAAACCACTTTGGCTTTTTTTTTCAATTTTGGTACATGCAAAGTACGCATAAAAATAAAATTTTTCCATGATAAAAGATTTCTTAATTTTCATCAGTGGCGTCTCTATCAACATGCCCTGTCATATTTTATATCAAAATAATGATACGCCACTGTCTTTTTCCCAAATAAATATAATTTTTTGTAATTGTCTTCTATCTTCTCATAAAAATGGTCTCCTGCCTTTTTTTCGTCCGGCGGACGGTTTTCGATTTAGAAAATAAAGTACATTCATTTGCTTGTCCCTATTCGATTTTTTCTCTTAGTCTCAATTTCACAATTGTGGTAACCAAAGGATCTAGGCAAGATTTTTACAATTTTATGGTAACCATTATTTAGTTTTTGTAATGAGTTCGCATAAAAATACATTTTTTATTTTTAAAAACATAACTATTATGAACAAAAAATACCAAAATCAAATTAACTGTTCAAAATGTCCGCCTCCTGCAAGTATGCACGCTTCAGCCCTCTTTGGAAAATTAATTCCTGTAGTATTCCTTATTGCTCCACAGGAAACTATTACGCGGTTTCGCAATTCTTCCTCAGTTAGAATTGGTTGACTGTACACCAAAGTCTTAAGATGTCCCCAAAGAAAATAATCAAGACTGTTTAAGTCTGGGGATCTAGCTGGCCATGACTATGTTCCCCCACGACCTATCCAGCGAATATGAAAGTTTTGGTTTAAATATTCGCGTGCCAGAGCACTAAAATGAGCGTGTGCACCATCGTGCATAAACCACATGCGATTTCGCATTAAAATAGGAACATCTTCCAACAGAATTGGCAAATTATCTTCAAGAAATCGGCGATAATTATGTCCATTTAATCTGCGTGGTAAAAAAAGGTCCAATTAGGTAATCTCCAGACATTTAATGAGAACTGCTCCTGGTGATGAGATTCCACGATTGCATGCGAATAAAATGAATAAAATGTCCCTGTCAAATAAAGGATTTTCGGTAACTTTTTGGAGAAACCATTGGCAGAAATTTACTCGTAATGGAAGGTCTCGAGGAAGTAGAGCCTGAACCCGTTGAATGTGATAGGGATATAATAAATAATCATGAAGAATCCTCCATACTAAAATATGGGCGATATTAAAATTATTGGCAACTTGCCTCGTACTTATTTCAGGATTATCGTCAACTGGATTTAAAACAGCTACCTCAATTGCTGGAGTTCTTGCAGTCCGATGTGCTCCTTTCAAGTGATTTGCCTCAAAACTTCCTGTTTCACAAAACCATCTGTGGGTGCTTGAAATCGTTCGAGCATCAGGAACCATTCTATTTGGGAAGCGCTCTTGATACAGTCGCCTGGCTCCATATGCGTTCCCGTCAGCAAGCCCATACAAGTAATGCATGTCTGCTAATTCGGTATTTGTAAAATGTACCATGTTTTTTTTTATAAACAAGTTTTTATAACGTTAATAATATCACGTATCTAGCTAAAGAAGAGTCAAAATTGTTTATGTTGAAAACAACGAAATGTGTTCTTAGCATACTAGATGTTTCTAGCCCATAAGATAATCCTACTACTCTTCAACGGCTGATTTCCCATAGGGACAAGCAAATGAATACTTTTTATTTTCTAACTCAAAAACCGTTCGCCAGACGAAAAAAAGGCAGGATACCATTATTATGAGAAGATAGAGGACCATTACAAAAATAATATTTATTTGGAAAAAAGACTGGCGTATCATTATTTTGATAAAAAATATGGCAGGGCATGTTAACAGGGACGCCACTGATGAAAATTAAGAAATCCCTTATCATGGAAAAAATGTATTTTTATGCGTACTTTGCATGTACCAAAATTGAAAAAAAAAGTCAAAGTGGTTTCAGAGGTATTGGGGAAGAACTGATTTTTTTTGTAAAATTTCAACATCCTGTATCTCAGAAATAAAGCGGTTGCGGACCTATGTTCACATGAAGAATTTTTCTTAAAATCATCCAAGGATTATCGCCATTCAGGATCAGCATTCAATTATGAAACACCCTGTATAATTATTTTAAATCTAAGGCTCGTAAATATGAAAGCCCTGAAACATTTTAATAGCCAAGATTGTCAGAAGCTACAAGCAAGTGATTTTCAATTCCATAGGTGTCCATGATATCGAAAACAAAAATTTGCGTTCACTAAATTTTTCATATAATATAAACTTCAGATAAGTATGTAATATGTACTTATTTTCAAGAATGAAGTATTTTTCAATGAAAATTATCTTTCATTTACTGCGGTATTTCTGTCGTATAAGAACGAGATGAAAAGAAAAAAGTATAACCTAGAATAACTGGTTTGCTTTCGATTTGATTCAATTCTAAAATTCCATAAAAATAAGTATCAAAAAGATAAAAATCCAAATCTACAACACTCCTGAAAATACTGAAAACTCATCTATTAATTGTGGTCACACATTTCTGCGAGCCTCGCCTCGTGTACCATGGGGGAGGAGTTTAACGTGCAGCGCCGCAGTGGCGGAATCGGACAAACTGGTCCAGACAGTATCGCTCATCCTCTTTTACCGCTGTGATAAAAAGGGTGTCTACAAAGTGCGATAGTTTAATTTTTTCGGTCGCAAACGCCAAAACGGCATTTGTATTGTGATTCGACGGGTAAAAGTTTCCTATCAAAAGGAGGCCCAGTGTCGAAAGTGCGCTTATAATAAATAAACGGCAATGAACGATTCGGCCACAAATAACCTCAAATCAAATGTTTGGACGTCCCTTGGTGAGCGTTCATGTAGGAATATACTGCGTAGACGTGTTTACAGTTTAAAATTTATTTGGGAAAAAGCATTCACTCTGCAAGTGCAGGAAGTTTTTGTAACTTCTCTATTACAATCAATCTACGAAAGGAAAAAAGGTCAATTGACAAATTTTGCAAGTTTAATTTTCACATTGATATAAACAATTGAATTTGTCCATACTAATAGTTACAGTTATCTAAAAAACATGCATGAAACATATTTTTATTCACGTAATACACATTCAAAATTATTTTTTTAGTCAAATTCTGACAGTAAACGAACAATATGAAAAATATGTAAAAATATATGTTTTCTTATGATGTGTTGTATTTGTCTATATAATTATTAATATTATTATTTTTATTTATCCGCTTAACAAATACCCATCCCAACAATTAACTCCAGCTATGATGCTCTTACCCTTTTTCAATACACTATTTACCTCTCTTTTATTACCTTTCTCCAGCTCAATCGGTACGCCTATGTAGAGATGATCATCTCTATCTCAGGAGGATTGCAGTTGCGCCATCTAGTTGTCTTGCTTGAAGTCAATGTACTGTTTTTATGGAAATATAGCTTGTAATATGGTCAAATGATAAATAATGAGTCCAAATATAGTTAAATGTTCTTTTATTCAAATCAATTCTTAAAATACCTATCCCTGTGATATCTACCTTATTAGTAAATATTATCTAATCAATCAAAGTGAACAACATCAAATAAACTTGCTCATGCGCAATCAAGGAACAATGTAAAATAAATATTTAGAGGTTATATTGATATCATAATAATGAATAAGAAAGAAAGTTCACCACTGTGAATAGGTGTTATTAAAAATAAACCAAAACGTGTCTGACCCGACTATTATCACTTTATTTAATTTTTGTTGATAAAGTACCTGTTGTAAGTTCAGCTTGTGCACTCACCGCGAGTCCTGGATTATTCTGTGGCTATTGGAAGTGAAGTTTGTTGACGTTCAGCCCCCTTGCTGCTGGTTACGTCATGTACAGGAAATCTAACCTGAATTGGAGGTAAGTGGTTGTTGGTCGAATCTGCCTGGTTGTTTCTCGATTTGGTTTCAAGTGTCCAATTGCAACTATACTTCTGTTGTCAGCTTATTTGCGTTGAGTTCTTTCATAAATTTTTCTCTTCTCTCCAAAAATTATTTTTTCCACCACTATTTTCCTCTTTCCCTGGCAACCATCACTTTTTGTTCTCCAGTACAAATTCTCACTCTTTATACTCTTTTTAAAAACACATTTTCTAATTCTAATCTATGATACATATTTTATTTACAATTTATATATCTACACATGATATTATTTATATAGAACTGTTGAAAATTCACATCTATCAATTTTCTGTTCTCAAATTTGATATTTTTATGATTTTCAATGAAAATAGTTTGACATTTCCTTGTCATGTTTCCTTGTGATTCAAAATTAGCATACAGGATGTTCTTGCTTGTAGATTATTACAAGCTTTTATTTAGTTTCACCTGTCGCGATGTTTGTCATCAAATCTTGCAAGTTAAATTTGATCCACTTCTAGTTGTTCGATTAACGTGAAATTTGGCATGTGTACATAGTTCCCGTAACAATGCATTATGCATTTGTTAGAGAAAAAAAAATGGCGGCACCAAGATGGCGGACGAGATTTGTGTTTATGGTCCGATTCGATTCAAAATTGGTATGTGGGGGGTTTTCAAGGTCGAAGATTATGAATTTTCTGACAAAATTCATAAAATCAAAATGGCGGCTTCAAGATGTCCGACGATTTCTGTGGTTATGGTCCGATTCTATTCAAAATTGGTATGTGGGGGTTTTCGGGGTCGGAGATTATGAATTCATAAATTCAAGATGGCGGCTCCAAGATGGCGAACGAGTTTTGTAATTATGGTCCGATTCGATTTAAAATTGGTATGTGGGTGTTAGGGGTACTTACTAAAAAGCACAAAATAAAATAATTAATAAACTTTTAAAAAGCTTTATTCAAATCCCAGTCAAAATATGTTTGATGTGATAGGTTATTCCGTGAGTTATAGATTCAAAAGCTTGTCGCATCTGCATTCGAAATGAAAACTTGGCGCGACAAGCTCTTGAATCTATAACACACGGAATAACCTACGTCACACATCCAAAGCAATTATTTTGTACTTTTTAGGGTATTTGAATAAAAGCTTGTTTTTAAAAAGGTTTTTTTTATTAATAATTTTATTTTTGTTTATCTGAATTCTAAAATTTTATTTGTGGATTTTAATTTCTATACTTTTATATGTTGTGCAAATGAAATGGATTGTTGGAAACATAATGATGATAATATAAAAGCTCCACTGCTAAACTCTTGGAATCATCTGCGTTGACTATAAGATGGCCAAAGGTTTCAGAGATGCAAAGTACACAGAAAAATTGTAAAAACAATCATAGCAGGTATTCATGTAATGTATAAATATCATTATATCAAATTTTTATTTTTATATTTAACATATTTTTTATATCATAACAGTATGTAGAAAAAAAAACAATATTTTCAATATATTTTTTGTATTTCTTCCATATTTATTAATATTTCTGTAATATTTTTTTATTCGTGTAATTTACTCCTACATCAGACATGTAAGTTTCAATTACATTTTATCAATTGTTTGTGAAAATATTCATCGATTTCTAATTCGACAGAGTACTGATTTGTTGTCGCTGTTGCTTGGCTAATTACTTTCGCATGTATGCTGGAATAATAACTTTTTTACTTCCCGCACCTGACACACATGACACGATCGTACCAATGCTGCTCCTTTTTTTACAGACTGATTTTCGAAAACGATGTGGCTTGAAATGGGTAAAAACCCAGTGCAACCAATCATGAATATAAAACACTTTTCAACTTGGACAATAAATTACATGTAAATGCTACGATGACACGTGTTCAGTCGTTTAAATGCGGTTCGCAGACTACTCGTCTCCATCTGCATTTTATTCATTATCAAGGCATTTTCCGAAACCGGGGCTCAATTTAATTCAAAGGTTATACATGCCGAATCACAACGCAACCGCAGTTTTCACGTTTGTAACAAACAAATTGTTGTACTTTAAAAACACTCTATCAAAGGGGCAAATACGGATAATTTTCACTATCTGGAGTAATTCGCCCGATTCTTCCACTGCGGCGCCACAACGCAACACAAAAGTGTTTTAAGTCCATAGCCGGATCTATTGTTGTCGAATCTTCGTTCTGACTGAGTCGTTGTATTGCGTTCTTTTTCACTTATCGATGGTTCAAGATGACATGAGATGAAAACATTTCCAATCTTCCACTTTCATATCAATATTGGCAAACTACCTATATGTCGTTTGATAGAGCTTTCTCAGCTACATACCATTTAGTGGAAAGGTTTTTCTTTATGATGTACACACAAACAAAAAATCGCTGTAAATTGTTGATGTTGATGTTTTTCAATGAATTAATAATTTTGGTTTCCCTGTATGCTCCTTTCATAAGAGGTTCTTTCGTTCGTATTAATTAGATGCCATTTGACAGTAGTTTATCTTCCCTTGACACACATAATTCCTCAATCTTTCTCTTTCTTAAGTTGAATCTTATAGAACAACTAATCTGTGAAAAACGAACAATGTTAGGCATCTATTTGTCAGTAATAGGTTCGATTCGAAGTGAATTAATATAGAGAATGAAACCCAAGTTAAGTACTGTATATGTATACTTATATGAGTGATTTTTTTATGCTTAGAAGTAGATCTATATTTTTAAATTTTTGGAATTTTAGAGTTGAACCAAAAAGAAAGGAAAGACCTGAAGACGATTGCAGATACAAGTATTCGAAACGTTGTGAAAACCTTTAAAATCCATTAAAACGATGGATGTCCGAAACGGGAGTAATCATGAAAGGAAACTACTTTTCTTATACTATTTTTATTTGAGATATATTACATAGAAATATAAGGTAGGTTTGGGGAGATTCAAACCCTACTTTTGGTCGTAGAGTTTATGTTTTAAACAAACACAGAAATGCTGTTTTTGTATTCCAATTAAAAATATATCTAATAATATGTCAACTTGATTGATGATAATTTCAGAATAAATTGTGAGATCTACTTCTCCCACTGGCCGCACTATTGGTTTTTAATGGAAATAACAACTTTCCAGGAAAATCTACAAAAAAGTATTTCTATAGAAAATGTGTATTTGCATGTGCATTATTGTGTTGTAATTGTGAAGTGTACATAAACGGGCAATAATTATTTCAGTATTTAAATAGACGCAGACCCCAGAATCCTAACAGTAATATTAACTCCCCCAATAAAATTTATCAGTGGTGACGAAGGATATCCTACTAGTCTCTGTTATTAGTTTCGATTTCAGATGTTATATTTCCGAATTAATAAATTATCTTGGTACAATTCAGTAGGCTTGGGGGTTACTATCTCAATGGTTGAACCCTATTTAATAAATTCATATTCAATTTCTTGACAGTTTCTTGGAAATAATTCACCTTATACAACTCTAAAAGGGTAAACACACAATATTATTTGTCTTTTATATATATCTCACAAAAACAACATAATAATACACTCTGAAAATTGAATACATCAATCACAATTCACTGTTGAAATACTGGGCACGACACGGCACTTCTCATCTTAATCAATCCTTCAATAAAAACTGTACTGCAACTGATAAACAACTAAATGTCTTCCCGCGGTCCGCTCAGCCTCTTAAATAAAGGTCTTTGTCACCCAGAAACTTCTCGCACCTGCTTCTAGATTTCTGGAGGACTATCGATGTCCCTGTTGGAGAAGCCCGCGATATGACGTCACCTTGAGTGGGCCAGAATCGAAGCAGCAGGCAGTGTCGTATGGTACTCGTTCATAATAATATTGGTTTTGGATGATTCTATTACAATTATTCACAAATGACATGGACCGCTTTTGTATAAAACATTATGAATAATTTTTTATGTTTAAGAAAAGCCTTTGTTTTCAAATACATTTTCAGTTTTCCCACGGAATAGAGAAGTAGAAAGCCTGAAATTCACAATCCATAAAAAACAGATTAAATAGAAAATAAATCAACTTTTATCTTTATTCAGTTCATTTTTTCAATTTATACTGATAATTATACCAATGTATATTTACAAAATATCAGTTTCTCTTAACGAGAAAAAAATATTTCGACTCGTCTTGATTCTCATCCAGAAAATATCCTCGAGAAAAAAAATATTCTCTTGTCTCTCACGCTGGCATCACTACTTAAAACTAAAACAATAGCAATGACTCAAAGAATATTCACAACAGAAACGGATAACTTGATAATCTACAAATAACAGAACTATTAGTGTTGACCTGTGCTCCAAAATTCCAAAAATTGTTCATTATTATATTCCTATATAATTTAAATTCACATGGCATGTTGAAAATACGAAGTCACTTATTCAAGCAGAAATTCTTTTCAGTGATATGGATAATAATTACTTTTTAATTGGCTCCTCACGGAAAAAGTTACTGAATTTTAACGCGTTCATCGATTATAGTACAAAAGAATGTGTGAGGTGAATAATAGGAAATCGATAAAGTATTCAACTCAAAAACGAAACCATCGCCTCTATCGAATTCCAGATTAGTTGTTGATAATGTGAAGATATGTGAATAAATTGTTTCGATGATTTGTAGTGGAATTTCTGAAATAAATTCGGAACAGAATTTATTTTTAAAATGAATATTAGTAAATTTATATCAACCTTCAAATTTGTCAAAAAAATCTCCTAAGGTCATGAATAGGTGAAAGGATTTGAGAGAGTGGGCAGAAGTGATTCCCTAAATGTAATCAAAGAAAATATATATTGTGTTTATAATTTTCATCATTATTTTTATTGTATAACTTTTGAGACGAATTATTTTTGAGCACAAATGGGAAATTTTCTTGGTATATTTTGAATCTAGAATACAAAATTTGCACTTCTTGAACAGATATCTAACATTTTTACTTCCAGGGGGTAAGAGTACCCAAAAATTGAAATGTAACAATTGAAACTGAGATGCAATTCAATTATATCCTGTTTCGATATATTGCCAATTTTTTCCATCACATAAGCAATATAGGATTACAAATCCATTACCGGAACACCATATATTAATTTAATATTTTTTACCAAATACGTACATAGAACTGGGTAACTCAATATATTCTGATTGCACATTAATGGAAAAAAACCTTCTATTTTTGTATAAACCTCAAACTCTAAGATCATAAGTTATAGACGGATTCAAATCTCCCTGAACGCTTTTTAATATTTCTATGTTATCTGACTCAAACCAAAAGAAAGAAGTATAACAAAACTGGTTTCCTTCCGGTCGATTTATTTCCAAATTCCATAAAAATATCAAAAAGTTGAAAATTCAGATCCAAAAACACTTCTGAAAATACTGTTTTCTCAGCTATTAAACGAAAGCACACAAGCATATAGACAGTACTTACTTACGTTTCATTCTCAATATCACTTAGATAATAACTAATAATTATTAGTGTCCGACCGAAAATGGATTTTCAGCCGAAAACGAAAAGAAGCTTCGGCTTTAGTCTTATTTTCGGCAGAAAACGGAGCCGAAAACGAAAATGATTTAGACATTAATAAAAAATATTAATATTTCCGCTGTACACAGAAATCTAGAGAGAGAAAGAGCAAATATAGGCTTTACTAGTTATTTAATCAACTAGTGTATTAATGGTGGCGATTAATGATCGAGATATTTTAACGCGAGAGCGTCATACTATTGGTATGACAATTAAAGATTGAGATTTTTCAGCAGCCGCCATGTTGAAACTAGTCGGCCATCTTAGAACTTAGCCGAGGTATTGAAGAAAAGTATTTTTGTGCCAAATTTCGTTTCGTTCGGATGATAACACGTGCCCTTTAGTCTGTCTACAAATTTCGTTATATCCCATGTGTGTGCCAAAATCTTGGAACCATATGGGATTTTTTTTTATTAATATTTTTTCAGAAAATGTCATTCTTTAAAAAAGTTGGTGCATTTAATTAGACTAAATACGCGCATAGCCGTTATTATCAGTGGCGTGCGGCTAAGCGGGAATCGGGCGATATTCTAAATTCACTACAGAGTAAAGATGTTTGCAATTAAAAGATATTCTTAGTTATCCAGTTTAGTCTACCAATTACTAATTTCAATAACTGCTTAATGAGTTGGCCTCAATTTTTAATGGGAATTATTGACAATAATTTTTGCGTAGTAAATTACTAAATTAGCATAAATTGTCTGTCAAAGCAATTAACTGATCTAACAAAATTTTGAAGATGAGTCGAAAAAACAGTAATGGAAAGATAATGAAATAAAGCCAGGATCCTTAAAAAAAAGTCCACTCTTTATTAGAACAATATTTGCTGAATAATTAATAACCACAAAATAAATATTCAAATTAAGACTTGGTAGATAGGTGTACCTATCTAACTGGATAAGTGTGAATATATTTTAATTGCAAAAAAAAATTTAAAATTACATTTTTCGATATTTTTCATAGTAATGTCACTTTATTCTATAGTGAATTTAGAATATCAGCCGATTCCCGCTTAGCCGCACGCCACTTATAATAACGGCTATGCGCGTATTCCGTCTAATTGAATGCACCAACTTTCATAAAGAATGAAATTTTCTGATAAACTATTAATAAAAAAAATTCCCATATGGTTCCAAGATTTTGGCGGACACTGTAATCTGACCTCTTGCACACCCGTGAATGACGAGTGTATAATGACATTTTATAACGAATTACAGTGGTTAAAAATCTGAAAAAACTAAATTGAAAACATGTTTTGTTCTTTCTAGAATTCGACAAAACTTTGGGTTATCACTTGTGAGAAACAAACTACACAAATAGTATTGAAAAGGGAAACATTCGCAATTGAACATTGTTTTGAAAAATAAGATCACGACCATTGTAGTGATTCAGACATTCAAAACACGTGAACTGAACACTGTTGCCAAGCAAGATTCTCGCATACACGGTTTACAAAGCTGTCTACGAACGAAAGTTTGTTAATTCTACTAGTGTTTTCTGATTGGCCGGTGAATGAAAGATCCTAATTAGCAACCAATCAGAAAACATTACGCGATGTGCAGGTGAAATAATTTGAACATTATTGTCTTTGTCTTTTGCTTGCTCTCAAAACTAAACATCGAGCTGTTCCGTGCGTATTTTGAAGAGTAGAAGACAAGATGAATCACTCGTCGCATTTATGAATGAAGTAGCAAATTTCAATTCTGGTTGGATTCTAAAGTCGCCAATCACTGTGCGGGCGTTTTCGTACTAGATATATTAATATAATATAAATCATTTTTTGATAGAATGGCAATTTTTTAAAAGACAAAGACAATAATGTTCAATTAATTCTCGTGCACATGCGTACTGTTTTCTGATTAGTTGTTAATTAAGATCTCTCATTCACCACCCAATCAGAAAACTTTCGTTTGCAGACAGCTTTGTAAATCGTGCAAGCGAGAATCTTGATTGGCAACAGTGTTCAGTTCACGTGTTCTGAATGTCTGAAAACAATATTCAATTGCGAATGTTTCCCTTTTCAATAGTGTTTGTTGTTTGTTTCTCACAAGTGACTGTGATAATTATGATAAGTGCCTCAAAGCCGAGTATGAAGTCAACTAGTTCTGACTTCAACACCAGTTTAGATATAACAAGGTTAGTTGTTTTCTTCATTTCGAAATTGAATATTCATCTCAGGCAGCCTGCAATGTGTACATTTACCACACAATCAGTTAACACTCTACCTTATTCAAATGTCGAGTTAAATATTTACTGCATTCGGCAATTGCCGAAGTTTTCCTCTGAGTAGGTCACCTAAAATTGGGCGGGAGGTGCTACCCAACATTTTGTCGAATTTTACAAAGAACAAAACATGTTTTCATTTTTTTTTAAAGATTTTTAACCTGTAATTCGTTATAAAATGGCATTAAACACTCTTCATTCACGGGTGTGCAAGAGGTTAGATTACACCCTGTATATATATATATATATATATATATATATATATATATATATTTATATATATGACCTAGCGAGAAACCGCCAAACGTTCAGGATCGGTGTTTAGGTAAATATAAGATTTGTTTTTCCTATAAGCATGTGCCCTAACTTGCTTCGTTTTTAAGATACAGGGTGTCAAATTTTTTAGAAAAAATAAGTTTTGTTATTAATTACTCAATAACCTATTGGCTGATTTTGATAAAACTTGGCATGCTTATTTGCGGTCTTTTAATGTTTAATTAGAATGAAATTATCAACTCCAGTGGCTTCCAGAGAGTAATCTAATTGATATTAGGACAAATCATTTTACGCCACTAGTTTTTTTGTGTTTATTTTTTTTAGATTATGCAATTGAAAATATTTTTTTTGTCTCTTCAATTTTATTCGTACTTTGCTTTGTTTTTGAGAAAAAATTTAAAAAATGTTTTCTTGCATGTAACAGAAAAAACTATCTAACTGATATTAGGACGAATTTATTTATTTTATTAGGAAACAGGTAACTTTAAAAAATTCACAAAAACTGCTCAAAATTACCATCTTTTCCAATGCAAAGTTCGCATCTAAGGACGACATATTCTGCAGCTGCACGGCACTCTGCTGGTGTGATCTCTCGTGCTGCTTGAACAATCCTTTCCCGGAGAGTACATTCGTCGTTGATGGGCTAAGCATAAACTTTGGTTTTCATTGTACCCCATACAAAAAAATCCATAGGGGTTAAGGCAGGAGAGCGCGCAGGCGGAGGAAAGGGGCTGTCTTGACCGCGACTTTTCCATCTTTCTGGAAAATAGTGGTGCATCGTCGCACTGCTAGAGTGTTCCGTCTAACTGGATCCATCTGTTTGCTCTATTAATTATAGGCATGTCATCTAACACTGGTTCAAAAAGTGAAGGTAAGCTGGACCATTGAGTCGCGGAGACAGAAAATATGGACCGATGAGTGAGTCGTCGCATGATGCCATCCAAAAGTTGCACGAAAATTCATGTTGAAATTTGCTCTCTTTTATAGCACGAGGATCAATCCTGTTTCTCTTCATTAATCGTGATCGGAGGCCTCACTTAATAGCTGAATCGAGATTAAAGCTTTTGGTGAAACTGGGCCTTAAAGTTAAAAATAAAACATTTGCTGTGTCATGTGTTTACAGGCAACCCTCCAATGACTATGAAACATTCTTCTCCAAATTAACCCGTATATGTTGGAAATACTGACAGGTAAAAGGTATGATTTTTTTATTGCTGGAGATTTTAACATCAACACATTAAGTAAAGTAAAAAAATTTCATTGACAATCTACAATTCTGTGATACTATCCTAACAATAAGGGAAGGTACCCGTCTAAATATTTGTCTTGACAACATCATCACAAATGCAAATGCAGAAAATTATGCAACAAAAAATGTTAGCACAGGCATTTCTGATCATTCTGCACAGTTCTTGTCTTATATAATAAAATCACCATCATATAAAAGTAAGAAAAGAGTAAGATTATTTCTTAAACAAGCTGTCGACGAATTCTGAGAAGATATGCTCCAAAAAAAAATTGTAATTGTTTATTCTACAAATTATGTAGATAGCAAATATAAAAGCTTTATTAATACCTTTCTCCTATATTTCAATAAGAGCTTTCCTGTCAGATACGTAACTGACAAAATATCCAGGAGAAAATATTTCTTCACCGCTGATATTCTATCATGCAGGAACGATATGCTTATCTCGTCAAGTATCCCAGTATAACAATGACTTTCTCAATGTCAAAAACAGGTATAATGAAATGCTAATGAAAACAAAACAAGCATCCCTTGAGAAGAGACTCCAAACCTCAAAAAACAAATCAAAGATTTCCTGGCAAATTGTCCCAGAAATAACTGGAAAAAATAAGAATGTCGATGCTCAACCCTCCAACACAAGTCCCGAAGATTGTGCAAACTCCTTAAATGAATTCTTTATAAACAAAACTCGACAACTAATAGATAAAAAATGACCGACTACCAGTAAATTTGACTGCAACCTAGTAGTACATAACCCTATAATAATAATAATAATAATAATAATAATAATAATTTATTGGCCCAAGTTTGTAAGTTACATTTAAGGTTGTCAAATAATACGAAAAACAGAAAATATGAACGAAACTGAGTACAGGTATATACAAGAAACGTCGACAATTATAGTAAAATTTTGAATATAAAACTATATGTATACTTATGTTAAGTTCAGTCACCTGAAATACATGAAATTCAAAAAATATATATAAAATTTAAAATTAGTCAATATTACATCACAACAGAAGATACATGATAAAAAAAAATGCCTGCTTATATCTCAATCATTTGTTTCGTCAAAATTAAATTCGAAATATTCTTCCAGAGAATAGAATGTATTTTTTAATAATATATTGATGATTGCTGCCTTTAACTGTTTGGTATGGGCATTTTTCAGTGCTCCGGTAATTTGTTAAAAATTTTGATGGATGTGTGATTAATTGGCTGTTGAGTTTTTTTCAGGCGGTGATAGGGAATGCTCAACGAATTTCTATTCCTTGTGTTATGAGAATGGTAGGAAGAATTTGAAAATAGATACTTTTCGTTTTCTTTCACAAACATCACACATTGTAGAATGAATACTGAAGGTAAAGTTAAGATGCTGAATTTTGCAAATAATGGTTTACAATGTTCTCGATAACTAGCCTTTGCTATTATTCGTACAACTTTTTTTTGTAGTTTCAATATTCTTCCACTTTCTACGGAGTTTCCCCAAAGAAGAATTCCATAAGAAAAAGTTGAATAAAAGTTACTGTAATAATATGTTAATGCGGTATCTAGAGTAGTAAATTCTATTAGTTTCCTAATTTGGTACACTACTTTATTTATTTTTTTAGATAAGTAATTGACATATTCTTTCCAGTTAAATTTCGTGTCAACCCTAACTTCATCTTTCTAAAACCGGCGACTGAAAGTGAATTACTCGATATCCTGAATAAAATTGAAAACAAACGGAGTTCAGTGTACGATGAAGTCTCACCCTTCTTACTGAAAAAATGATTTCATATAATTGTAGAACCTTTTTGCTTGAAACTGGGATCTTCCCCTCCGCATTAAAATTAGCCATAATAAAACCAAGTTTAAAAAAAGGCGATAAAGATTCTTTCGAGAATTATCGCCCTATCAGCCTCCTGAATATCTTATCAAATTTTTTTGAAATAATTATGTTCTCCAGAATACTGACCTTCCTCACCGGTCAAAATATACTCAACTCCAATCAACATGGATTCACAAGTGGCAAAAGTATTGAGACAGCTCTTTTTGAACTTACGTGCGGAATCTACAATGCTTTTGAGCAAGGAGATATTGCCTGCGGAATCTTCTTGGATCTGTCTAGAGCCTTTGACTGCATTGACCACACAATCTTCTTTATCAAACTTGAACATTATGGCATTCGTGGAATAGCTCTGGAATAGGCCAAAATGTACCATCAACAGCAATGGACATATCCTTGGGAGTTCCTCAGGGCAGTAATCTTGCTCCACTATTATTCATTATATTTATCAATGACTTTGCTAAACTATCAACCCCGGATGTCAAGATAATTAACTACGCCGACGATAGCTCAGTCCTGGTAACTGCAGAAAATTACCCAAAAATTTGTGAAATGGGAAATTCCATCATAAACTCGGCAACAAAGTGGTTCTGTAATAGTAGACTGGTGTTAAATCCAGAAAAAACAAACGCAATATTGTTCAAAACTAAGTTTGGAAACCCCACTGAAGGCCAGCTTCAACGGACTAATATCCCCTTCTCCAACTCCTTGAAATGCTTAGGCATTATAATAGATGAAACCCTTAAATTTGACTAATACATAGATTGCTTATCAAAAAAACTCAGCACAGCCTGCTATGAACTGAGAGTTCTATCAAATAGCTGCAATTTAACTATCACCAGAACCTTCTACTTTGCAAATGTTTACTCTCGCGCTATACTAGTACGGTATAATATTATGTGGCGCCAGCGTAGAAATAAAAAGAATCTTTAAAATTCAGAAGCGAGCCATCCGCATTATGAATCAACTGGGATACTTTGAATCTTGTAGGAACCATTTCAAAAAAATGGATTTACTGACTATACCTGCATTGTATATATATATCAATGTATAAAATTCGTCTTCAAAAATAGAAGCTCATTTGAAAAACATAAGAAAGTCTGGAGCTTATCCCACAAGAATAAACAAGGTACCGGCCCATCACCAGATGAAACGAGGTACACTATACTCTAGTATTCGTTTCTACAACCACCTACCAGAAAAAATGAAAAAAGAAGATAATTTTAATAAAATCAAGAAATCTTTAATAGACATACTCGTCAACCTGAAACCATGTGAACCTGACAATTATATAAATCATGCCTTTTAGCTTATTTTATTTATACCTATTTCAATCTTATATCTTTTCTTGTATTTTCTGTAAAATGTGACTGGCTTGTAATGTTTCTCTTTTACATAGTGCAATAAATTTATTATTATTATTATTGCCTCTGTCCATCCACTGCATAACATATTCCCTGAAACTCCGGAGGAAATTCAAAGAATTCAGACAGAATTTTTCGGAATCCCGAGCTTTCCAAAACCCTTATTACACTATGCCTTTTTCGTGCCTATTTGTCTGCCTGACTGCCGGTGTCTGAAATTTTAAACAAATACGCATGCGCGCGAGGCTATTTTGTTGATTGTTTCAGGAGTGAAAATAAATAGGACTGGTTCTATTTTTGCCGCCTGAATCGAGGGGATTTCAAGGACGTTTTTAGAAATGTCAGGTTTACCAAAACAGTAATTATGACATAACCAACAAATGAATGAAATTAATCACATAGTTTTTGTTTTGTTCAGTATGACAGAAAAAAAGAAAAAATCTTGTACCAGGTAAGGAAAAAGTTGAAACAAATAGTCCAGGTATACTAAATTACTAAATCATTTAAAGTAAATGTCAATTTTCCTTAGGTTTGCAGCTCTGAAATTAGCGCCTGAAACAATCATGAAAAAGGCACAGTGTAATAGTGCCACTTATTTGGGGAAATTTAGCCAACAAATAGTCATGAAAATAAGCCCAAAAATAGGCACGAAAAAGGCATAGTGTAATAAGGGTTTAAGAGTTTTGGGTGCCATCGATTGCTCTCACGTTGAAATTAAAACTCCACTACGTCTTTCTTTCCTCCGACAAGTATTAGTCCCCCTTTTTTCATGGAACTTATGTTGTTTTTCAGACAGGGACAATGCAGAGTTGTTCCATTGCCGAAAGGGTTACTTTTTCCTCATATGTAATGCAAAACTTGTATGATAATGACAGATATGGAAATGATGTCCTAGTATAAGTGAAAAGTTCTACACAAAATATTTCATGACTCCTTTTGACAAGTATTTGAACTCTGCAATAAGAGACAGAAGTCTGTGACATATCGATATATATATATATATATATATATATATATATATATATATATATATATATATATATATTTCATCAAAAATTCCTCAAGTCGGCTGTCGGTCGAACGTCCGTCTAGAGGCATTAACCAGGAAAGTAGTTGCTTTTTTATGGTATTTTTTATTTGCCTAATCTAAATAAAATTAAACGTACAAAAAAACAGTGACGTACAATATTTGTCCTAATATCAATTAGATTACCATCGGATAGTCAGTGGAATTAATAATTGTATTCTAATTACATTAAAAGAAGCCACTTATTACCGCAAATTAGTATGCCAAGTTTTATCAAAATCTGAAAGGTTTTTACGTAATTAATAAAAAAATTATTTTGTCTAAAAACTTTGACACCCTGACACCCTGGTACTCGAAAACAAAGCAAGTTAGGACTTATACTTATAGGAAAAACTTCTTATTATTACCTACAAAACAGATCCTAAACGTTTGGCGGTTTAACCCTGGGTCACCCAGTATATATATATATATATATATATATATATATATATATATATATATATATATATATATATATATATATATTATAATTTATTATTCTGTATAACGGTTTGGGGGGGAGGGGTTGCGTATACTTTAATTTTTCAAATACCCGCTCGCAATTTTCCTCCTCAAAAACCATTTCTGCGCGATGAGGTCCCATAACTTGAGGAAATTCACGGACGGCCGCTTCTCGTGCCGTCTCCCGAGTGTCCTCACTGGGACGAGCGTCGATATTCCTATTATGGGAAAAACCTTCGCGTGGGGTGATTTCCATAATAGTCGCCGAGCCCTCAGCCGCTTTCCTCCAGGGATTTCGGTTTCCGGCGACAGACTCCTCGCGACTGCGGAAACTATCCGGCCTAAATCTCTTATCTTAAATGATTTCTAAGGAATCATGTATTAAGCCAAAAAGTTTTTCAAACATTTCAGGCCCATTATCCCCCCCATTCGTCTCGGCCCGTCTCTCCCATACTTCCGCTTCGCTTTTGTTTGGAACGGAAGTCGGGGGAAAACCTTCCACCACCCCTACGTTCCTCCAAGGCCTCTTGGTCTTGCGAGATGCCGGCTAAAACCTATTTTTTTCGACAATCTCTTTTTGAGAATTTCTACCCAACGGGCTATTTCCGAAATCTCGCAGAGTCAAAATTTTTTTTGTCAAATCCAGTTTCAATTTGTTAGCCTTGTCTAGTTCCGAAATAATTTTTTCTTTACATTTTGGAAAAATCCCGAAGTGGGTTTTTCAGTTTCTAAATAATTGAAAAATCCCAAAGAGAGTTTTTCTGACAAATTTCCACTCTCTGTGGACTCACCTCTCGCGATCCCATTTCGTTTATATACAATTCATTTCCAGTAAAAATACTTTCATATTTTCGGGGAGTATTTAAATTCCTATCTGAATCTAATTTTGGTGTCGAGACTCGAGTTGAATGGCTTTCTGAGCCAACATTGTTTTCAAAAAGAGCCGAACAAATTTGCGCTTTATGTGTGTAGCAACGCTCCTCGGACCTAAGTGAATTGTAGACGGGCTCATCTACCAAGGAAACGGCTTTGGGAAAGCCTGCATAATCTAACAAATCATTAGACAGATTCGCTGCAAATTCTGTCTGTTTGTCAGTAGGCAAGCGAATCATTCCTAACCTGTCAGTTTCACTTGTCACACCACATAGAGTTCACATTTATATTTTATAATTTTAAACAACGCTAATGTGGTTGTAGTAACTTTGAACTTCGTTTTATTCCTTGATCTACGTTTTTTTTTTCTTTTGTATCACTATGTTAGATGAATATGTTTAACATCATTGAAACCAACCTCAACAAAGTTTCTCCCTGATGATGGAAATAAACATTTCCGAAAGCTCGGATAAACCTTAAAGAGTTTACTTTTTTATTGCTGCTTACCCCAATATCCCTTGTTTTGTTTATATATATATATATATATATATATATATATATATATATATATATATATATATATATATATATATATATATATATATAAATATATATTAAAAGCCGCGCCATGTATATTTTAACGTTCAAACTGATGGTATTTTTGTTTTTGATTATGGGGATCATGATTGGGGGATCATTTTTGAAAGTCGTGGAGGATTGAGTTGGCTAAAATATCTTCTAAAAAAATATCAGTATTCTATCAAAGAATCAGCTCAACTAGACGTAATTTAGTCGACATTTTTGGAGTTTCATTGAAACAATCCCATTATCGCGCTCATTATTTTAGATTGTTGAATAAGTGGAATTCTCATGATTTTTTAGCGACTACACTAGCGATATGATATATCTATAGAATTGTGTTAAGTATTTATACATAGTAGGTAGTAGAGTACCTAAGGTCAAAACACGCACGCAAAATTATCAATTAAAACAAATTTTCAAATTAGTTCAAAATATTTTCCACTATTTATTAACCACATTTCTGCAATGGAATTCGTAAACCAATTCATCATATCATCAAATTGAAAAGTTCTCAAAATGCCCGTTGAAGAATTAAAAATAATTGTGGCCTGAAGACTATTTATTACTCACTGTTTCACGGAACGCAATAAAATTAACAAGAACTGAAAATTACGGTCTTTGAAATTAACCCACCACTTACCCATTTCACTCTTGAAACAACACCTATAAATCCTCATTATTCCCAATTACCACTAAATACACTGTCTATAACGTTCGAGATGTTTTAGTTTACTAATCGGGGGCCATGTGTAAAGGGGATGACGTTGCACATTTCCGCTGCAGATTTATTTAAGGCGATGTTTTAATTAAAATATACAAGGGGTCGTTCCCTCTGACATAAATATGTTTCGAAGGTTTTGCCAGATATGAAGGTGAAGCTTTCCAAGTACGAGGAATGTTAGCTTCTCCGGATGTTTAGACAATGCCGATCAACATTAAAGAACACGTTAAACACTTACAACTATTTCTGTTTTTTAAATAGCAGACAAGAATGATTTGGAAATCGACAAAGCACTGTTACTTTCTAGTCTTTGTCGTAAAATAATTTTTGCTAATTTACTGGTCGACCTGAGATGGTTAGCAAGACAGATAATATACTTACTGAAAATACTTTTGAATCCGTGTTTAGTTCTGGACATGTTTTTTGGGTATAATAACCCTTCTTCTTCTAGATATTTTGTAAAATGCAAACTTGAAAATAGGAAAAAACTTGTTTTGATGTGTAAATCATCATACGTCGGTTTATTCAGTTACAAAATAATTTTTCAATCTCATTTTGTCTCCTCTCATTGAAGTTTTTGAACCCAACCAGATATCCTATATTGGAAATTTTCCATAATTCATGCAGAAATAGAAAAATCCACGATAAAAATAAACTTATTTTTTGTGAATATCCAACAGAAAACAACTATTTCCCCGGCTAAAGCCACGCTGGACATTATTTTAAGTGATTATGCTGGAGTTATTAAATATTAGAGTCCGGAGAACACATTTTTATGTATGAATCTGCAACTGCTGGCTATGTTATAATTTCTATTCGATATATTTTCCAGCACAACTTTACTATTCCTGGACAATGATAAACAACGATGCATTCTGAATGACTGTGCTGGAGTTATTGAATAGTAGAGTCCGGAAAACTCATTTTTATGACGTCCGTTAAGCTGGCATTGTCAACATAGCGGAATCGAATTAGCTGAATCGAATTTAATTTGTTACTTTTTTGTTGCTAATTTGTTACAGCAATACTGATTTTGTTGCTCCAGCCATTAAAAAAAGAAAAATGACAATGCCAGCTTATAATTAAGTTGGCATTGTCACAAAATTATCGGCATAGAGAGTGGATCTGACTAATTTTACATTTGTTGCTAATTAGTTGCTGACGTTTTGAACATTTAAAATGATAAATAATCCAAAACTTATAGAGATACAACTTATAGAGATACAAAAGCTAGGAATAGTATTCGGCAATTAATATTCGATTGCTACAGCTGGATAATATTACGAAGTTTCACATGGAGAGGTTTTATTTTGAAATAAAAGCTCTCCCAATGCCAGTTGAATGTACGCCCACAATATTTTATTCATATTCACTCAAGATAGGAATGATTAGAATTACTTATACCTATGAGGGAAGCAGTAGATGATCGTTAATTAGTTCCTAACACTGAGCCGCATTATTACCAAAAAAGCTCTGTCAGTGCTAGTTGAGAGTCGACATAGCATTGTCGGGATGATAATTGATAACGAGAGCTATGTAAGTTCACAGCACTCAGTTAGTAATTAGTTGCTGACCATGGGCAACACGTATGTACCCAAAAGTTCATGTCAATGCTAGTTGAGAGTCAGTTCAGCATTGTCAGGGTAAGAACGAATGATAACAACGGCACAAGCTCACTGGAGTTAATTATCAATTAGTTGCTGACCCTGAACAACACGTATGTCTGAAAAAACGTGTGAAATTCAGTTTTTTGTCTACTCTGCATTACCAGATTAATAATTGATGATAACAGCTGTAAAAACTCACTGGAGTCAATTAATTAGTTGCTGACCATGTATGTACGTATGTACCCAAAAGTGTATGGCAATGCTAGTTGAGAGTCAATCCAGGATTGTCAGGGTAAGCTCACTGGAGTTAATTGCCAATTAGTTGCTGACCCTGGGCAACACGTATGTCTATGAAAATGAATGCCAGAATTTTTGTCAACTCAGCATTACCAGGTTAATAATTGATGATAACAGCTGTAAATGCTCACTGGAGTCAATTATTAATTAACTGCTGACCATGAGCAACCCAAAAGTTCATGTCAATGCTAGTTGAGAGTCAATTCAGCATTGTCAGGGTAAGAACGAATGATAACAACTGCACAAGCTCAGTCACAAGTCAGTTGTTTATTACTGGCTGAGAGAGAAGGGGGGAGAAATCAAGGTGCCTTCGGGAACTTCTTTTCATTAACATAATTTTTATATTTACATTATTGTTATAAGTTAAACAGTTACAACGTTATATAGAATTTTCCCTTATTTCAAAATAAAAGCTCTCCATGTGAAATTTCGTAATATTATCCAGCTGTAGCAATCGAATATTAATTGCCGAATACTATTCCTAGCTTCTGTATCTCCCGTATCTATTTTGCAATCTTTTATCGTCCAAAAAATTTTGAAGTTTTGGATTTGTTATCATTTTAACTGTTCAAAACGTCAGCAACTAATTAGCAACAAATTTAAAATTAGTCAGATCCACTCTCTACCGATAATTTTCGTGACAATGCCAACTTAATTATAAGCTGGCATTGTCCTTTTTATTTTTTAAATGGCTGGAGCAACAAAATCAGTTTTGCTTTAACAAATTAGCAACAAAAAAGCAACAAATTCTTACCTATTCTAAAATCGATTCGGCTATTCGGCCAGCTTAACGGACGTATTTTTATGTATCAATCTGCAATTTCTGTCTATGTTATAATTTATATTCGATATATTTCATACATTATATTTGCAAAAAAAAAATTTCTCATTTTTAATTGATTTAAATAATTTTTATGGAAAAAAAATTTTTTAAATAGTAAAGGGGGGACAACACATTTTTTATGTATTTATCTGCAATTTCTGGCTACGTTATAATTTCTACTTGATATATTTTCCAGCACAACTTCACTATTTCCGAAAAACGTGGAACATTGAAGAATTATTGGTTAATTTTGAATATTTGTGTTGGAGTAAATAAATAGTACAGTTACGAAAACGAATTTTCATGTATTAAACTCTTTCAATTTCGTTTGAATTCGGATTTGACATATACTATCTGACAATTAACAATCTGGATAAAAAGTTGTGCTAGCTTAAGAGTTAAGCTAGCACAACACCATTTTTTCGCTAACCAGTTGAGTTAGAAAATAGTTATTAAATACTGGATGATTTTCAGTTTTATATACGTGATGAAATGCCTGGTTATAGAGTCTGACGACCAAGATTATTTTCGAAACTGAACATATGATAGGCTTCGTTTCCAAATGAAAATTTTGAATTTTTTATATTCATATATATATATATATATATATATATATATATATATATTCGAAAGGTTCGATTTTACGACGTTTCGGCAAAATCCCATTTGCCATCTGAATGAATGGTTTGTGACTCGAGAGATCTGCATGGGGTTCTAATGTTTTGGCAGGATATCACGATAGTTGGTTTATTGGTATGACCCTATAGAACTATATATTGGTCTAAGTGGTGCATCTGGTTTATGAATTCTGGATTGTTGAAAAACAAATGTAGTAAATTTCGGTGTATTTGTAACCTTTCCCCCGACCTTTCCATAAATATTGAGTACTTTTTTATAACAAGTTTGATGTTTGTTAGGTTTCCATTTACTGGTATGATCCTATAGAACTATATATTGGTCTGAGTGGTGCATCTGATTTATGAATTCTGGATTGTTGAAAAACAAATGTAGTAAATTTCGGTGTATTTGTAACCTTTCCCCCGACCTTTCCATAAATATTGAGTACTTTTTTATAACAAGTTTGATGTTTGTTAGGTTTCCATACTCCATAACATTAAAATATATTTATAAGAGCTAAAATCCAAATTGGTTCAAAATATCTATTCATTAATCCCATTTTGAATACAGCCTTAAATTTTGTTTTGTTTTGTACTCCAATAAAGTATAATTATATCCCACTACACCGACCGAATCCATTGGGCAAGTGAAGAAAATTATCAGCTTGTAAATAATAAAAATTCGTTAGGTTAGATATGGAAAATATATTGGTGTTCCGGGTAAAATAACAATTCTTCTTGATATTTTAAAACTAATTTATTTGATGTACCTATGACAATATACCTCTAGAAATTGAAAATTGAATAGAAATATTTTTCTGAAAATGAAAGAGTACTTTAATAAAATTATAGTTTGAAAAACTAAAAGAAACACGCATATATGGCAATAAGGACTAAAAAGTTGAAAATAATAAGAATAAAGTCATTGACCAAAAATTTTTCTTTTATGTAAAAAAGCGTGAGGTGCTTGATATCAGTTATTTTAAAATCATTATGAATAGCTAGTGAAGAGCACCCAACGCTTTTTTTTCATAAGTAAAAGAACATTTTTTGGTCAATGACTTAATTCTCATTATTTTTAACTTTTTAGTCCTTATTGCTGTATATGTGTGTTTTTTTAGTTTTTTCAAACTATAATTTAATTTTTAACTTTTTAGTCCATATTGCTACAGAAGACTGTAAAAGACTACGAGAGAAAAACTCTTCGATTGATTCATCCACATGAGATTGAAGTTATTAATAACTAAATTTTGGCGAATATGCTGAGAACCAGTGCATTCGCCATATCTTTCAATTGTAAATTATGCTGAGAACGTCCTCGGTGCACCATATTTGACTAGTAGACACTGAAAAGTACTACTACTTATTCACCTCCTGGCTCCATCATCAGATCAGCTCCAAGATACCAAATTATAGTATTGTCATCCAAACTACATATACATACCTAGTTTCATTTCGCTGCGACAATAAGAAGTAGGTTAAAATTGACTTGTTGATTACATTGTTTGTTTGTTACAAGTGAAGCTAATAAAAGCGTGTTTTTTTTTTGTAATATCTAACAGAAAACAACTACTTCAACATCTGATTTTATGGACACCCTGTTCATATTTTTAAGCAAATCAAACCATCATACCTCTTGACAAAATTGTTGGAAATGCAGGTTTATTGTTTTTAGCAAATATTATAGTACAAAATGATATTATCACTCTAAGAGTACATACATAAGGCCTATATTTCTAATTTATTATCGGAGACAACCTGTGTTTGGGGATATGTTTGACTGTTTACTTTTCAATTGAAAAAATAAAAACCATCGAAATTTCAAAAAAACTTTTAATTGTGGATATTTCAAACAAAAATTGTTCTCTGTGTAAACGGCTAGCTGCAGATTATTGCTATGCCTCTTACACAAAAAATATAAGGATAAAATAAAAAAAATCTCAATATACAACACACGACTATTCCTCCATATTCCTGTCCCAACGCCCACATCAACTCACTAATCTACAAAAGCAGAAAAATATCCAATCATCTTCTCATAACCATAAAAGAAATACACAATTGCATTCAGTTCAGAAAATAAGTAAAAAAATATGAAACATTATTCTGGTCAAACGGGGTCAACAAAAGCAAACATCGAATAGAAGCGATACCTACTGAATAAAAAGAAGAACCCTGTAACCCATTCTATCATTCCTTTTATGAAAGTTGTTGGATTCATTCTACAAATAAGTGAAAACAAGTCATTTGCTATTCTGCAAGCATCTTGCCATAAAAATAGTTGTAGAATCACTTGGAATGCATTTTGAATCATACACCATTACTCTATATATAGTATTTAGTTAGTAACCTGTAAGATATCAGATATCAAGCAATCATGGGTTTTGATTCACACTCCATACGCAGTACCATATTAATCCGACATTTCTGTTTTGACATAACCTCCTCCCCAACTACCGGAAATTCAAAGCTGTTCTTTTACGGGAATAGAATAATTTCAGGAGAATTCATAATAGAATTAGTAGATAGTTAATTTCTAGAAGCATACATTCATGATAATAAAATAACTTATAAAAAAAAAAATCTACGTTCATGCAAAAAACAAAATTTTATTGAACTATATTTAGTGAAAAAAGTGGTTCTTTATTGCACTAGTGCAATAAAATGTTTATTGCACTCATCTGTCATTCTACTACAGCGTTTTATGATCATGACAAAAATAAACATTCAAATCGACACGGGAGTGAAGTTATCCACAGCCACAAAATACACTGAGAAAAATGTAACTCGGATCTGTTTCTCGTTAAAATGGCAATGTAGGGCTTATTTCAGTACACGATCGAATTCTGTAGGTTGATAAATGTGAGAAATGATATTTAGAATGCGTTGTCATCCCGGGGACGGGGGTCTAATCGGGGTGGAAATGTTGAAAAAATTCAATATACATTCAAACGGCACTGTAGAGTTTTTTAGTTTGCAGAATCAAATTCAGGAGATTGAAATACATAGCACCTAGCATAGAGATATGAAATCATTTGCCGCCCCGTCGGAGGGTGAGTTTTGGGGGTGGAAATGTTGTAAAAAATCAAAATTCAGTTTAAACAGCAGTGTAGAGTTTTCTAATATGCAGAATCAAATTCAGAGGGTTGAAATACATAGCACATGATATATGAAATCATTTGTCACCCCGTCGGAGGTGAATTTTGGGGTGGAAATGTTGAAAATAATCAGAATTCAGTTAAAACGGCAGTGTAGAGTTTTCTAATATGCAGAATCAAATTCAGAGGGTTGAAATACATAGCACATTTGTCGCCCCGTCGAAGGGTGAGTTTTGGAGGTGGAAATGTTGAAAATAACCAGAATTCAGTTTAAACGGCAGTATAGAGTTTTCTAGTATAAAGAATCAAATTCCGGAGGTCAAAATACATTCACCAAATTTGCCGCCCCGTCGGAGGGGGGTATTGGGGGTGGAATTGTAGAAAAAATCAAAATTCTGTTGAAACGGCAGTGTAGAGTTTTCTATTTCTAGTATGCAAAATCGAATTCAGGAGGTCGAAATACATACCACCTGATATAGGAAATCATTTGTCGCCCCAAAAAATTTCCAGAAACGATGAATTAGCTCTGTTTTGGAGATTTTTTTTAATACGGGAGTAGTTTCCAGGGTGAGTATTGAGATACAAAATCCGAAATGGGGTAGGTATGCTTTCTCAGCTCGTTTTGAATATAGAGTGAAAAAGAAATGTCCAGAAACGATGAATTAACTCTGTTCTGGATATTTTTTGAATACGGGGGTAGTTTCTAGGGTGAGTATCGAGATAGAAAATATGGAATGGGGTATGCATGCTTTCTCAGCTCGTTTTGGATATATAGTGAAAAATGAATTTCCAGAAACGATGAATTAACTCTGTTGTGGAGATTTTTTTGAATTCGGGATAGTTTCCAGGGTGAGTATTGAGATACAAAATCCGAAATGGGGTAGGTATGTTTTCTCAGCTCGTTTTGAATATAGAATAAAAAAGATATTTCCAGAAACGATGAATTAACTCTGTTCTGGAGTTTTTTATGAATACGGGGGTAGTTTCCAGGGTGAATATTGAGATACAAAATCCGAAATGGGGTAGGTATGCTTTCTCAGCTCGTTTTGAATATAGAGTGAAAAAGAAATTTCCAGAAACGATAAATTAACACTGTTTTGGAGATTTTTTTGAATACGGGGGTAGTTTCACTGGTGTGAAGACCGCTGCCATTTTCTAGCTGCCGTTTTCGAAATAGCTGCCAAATGACCAGTGGCGTAGGAAATTTTGTTTTTAATTGGGAAAAATAGGAAAAAATTCCATAACCAATTCATTTATATTCAAAATGAAGGATATTGATTATATTCATATATTTCATATATCAGGTGGTATGAATTTCAACCTCCTGAATTTGATTTTGCATACTAGAAAACTCTACACCGTCGTTTAAACTGAATATTGATTTTTTCCAATATTCTCACCCCTAAAACTCACCCTCCGACGGGGCGACAAATGATTTCATATAACAGGTGCTATGTATTTTGACCTCCGGAATTTGATTCTGCATACTAGAAAACTCTACATCGTCGTTTAAACTGAATATTGATTTTTTTTTCAATATTTTCACCCCAAAAACTCACCCTCCGACGGGGCGACAAATGATTTCATATATCAGGTGGTATGTATTTCGACCTCCTGAATTTGATTTTGCATACTAGAAAACTCTACACTGCCGTTTAAACTGAATATTGATTTTTTTCAACATTTCCACCCCCAAAACTCACCCTCCGACGGGGCGACAAATGATTTCATATATCAGGTGCTATGTATTTCAATCTCCTGTATTTGATTCTGCAAACTAAAATACCAGGGCCGTTTGCATGCTTTTTTTTTTTTAACATTTCCACCCCGATTACACCCCCGTCCCCGGGGACAACGCATTCTAAATAGAATTTCTTACATTTATCAACCTACAGAATTTGATCGTTTACTGAAATGAGCCCTCCATTGTCATATTAACGAGAAACAGATGCGAGTTACATTTTTCTCAGTGTATTTTGTGGTTGTGGATAACTTCACACCCGTATGTATTTCGACCTCCTGAATTCGATTTTGCATACTAGAAAACTCTATACTGCCGTTTAAACAGAATTTTGACTTTTTCAACATTTCCACCCCCCAATACACTCCCTCCGACGGGGCGAGAAATGAATTCATATATCAAGTGGTATGTATTTCGACCTCCTGAATTTGATTCTGCATTCTAGAAAACTCTTCACTGCCGTTTAAACTGAATTATGATTTTTTTCAACATTTCCACCCCCAAAACTCACCCTCCGACGGAGCGACAAATGATTTCATAAATCAGATGATATGTTTTTTGACCTCCGGGATTCGATTCTGCATACTAGAAAAC
Source organism: Gonioctena quinquepunctata (assembly GCA_018342105.1). NCBI lineage: Eukaryota > Metazoa > Arthropoda > Insecta > Coleoptera > Chrysomelidae > Gonioctena > Gonioctena quinquepunctata. Next base: position 571,836 of record JAFIRS010000414.1, read on the forward strand.
TCTACCCTGCCGTTTAAACTGAATTCTGATTATTTTCAACATTTCCACATCAGTGTGAAAGCAGCCACGAGTTTCAGCAATGAATCTGTCGCGGCGATACGAAGTGTTCTCGGCCGCCAGCGGTCCCTAAAATGTGTAGGAATTTCATGGCCAGAGCCATTAACTTACTATTTGATGGGAAAGTTTTCGTGGATGGGGATTTTTTTGCATAAACCTGTGCTACTTAAAGTGCTTTACAAGATCTATATATCGAAAAATTTTGTCGCACAGAAATTTGGCCTTTACAACGAATTAAATTAATTTTCAAAAAAATTCCAAAACTCCTTCAAAGTTTTCGTGGATGGGAATTTTTTTGCATAAACCTGTGCTACTTAAAGTGCTTTACAAGATCTACATATCGAAATATTTCGTCGCACAGAAATTTGGCCCTTACAACGAATTAAATTAATTTTCAAAAAAATCCCAAAACTCCTTCAAAGTTTTCGTGGATGGGGATTTTTTTGCATAAACCTGTGCTACTTAAAGTGCTTTACAAGATCTATATATCGAAATATTTTGTCGCACAAAACTTTGGCCCCCACAACAAATTAAATTAATTTTCAAAAAAATTCCAAAACTCCTTCAAAGTTTTCGTGGATGGGGATTTTTTTGCATAAACCTGTGCTACTTAAAGTGCTCTACAAGACCTATATTTCGAAATATTTTGTCGCACAGAAATTTAGCCCTTACAACAAATTAAATTAATTTAAAAAAAAAATAAAACTCCTTCAAAGTTTTCGTGGATGGGGATTTTTTTGCATAAACGAAAACTGTGCTACTTGAAGTGCTTCACAAGACCTATATTTCGAAATATTTTGTCACAAAATTTTGGCCCCACAACGAATTAAATTCATTTAAAAATATATAAAACTCCTTCAAAGTTTTCGTGGATGGGGATTTTTTTGCATAAACGAAAACTTTGGAGGAGTTTTGGAATTTTTTTGAAAATTTATTTAATTCGGTGTGGGGACCAAATTTTTGTGCGATAAAATATTTCGATATATAAATCTTGTAAAGCACTTCAAGTAGCACAGGTTTCTGCAAGAAAATCCCCATCCACGAAAACTTTGAAGGAGTTTTGATTTTTTTTTTAATTTATTTAATTCGTTGTGGGGGCCAAATAAATAAATAAATAAATATTTCGAAATATAGGTCTTGTGAAGCACTTTAAGTAGCACGGGTTTATGCAAAGAAATCCCCATCCACGAAAACTTTGAAGGAGTTTTGGAATTTTTTTGAAAACCAATTTAATTCGTTGTAAAGGCCAAATTTCTGTGCGACAAAATATTTCGATATACAGATCTTGTAAAGCACTTTAAGTAGCACAGGTTCATGCAAAAAAATCCCCATCCACAAAAACTTTGAAGGAGTTTTGGAATTTTTTTGAAAATTAATTTAATTCGTTGTAAGGGCCAAATTTCTGTGCGACAAAATATTTTGATATATAGATCTTGAAAAGCACTTTAAGTAGACAGGTTTGGCAAAAAATCCCCATCCACGAAAACTTTCCCATCAAATAGTAAATTAATGGCTCTGGCCATGAAATTCCTACACTTTTTAAGGACCGCTGGCGGCCGAGAACACTTCGTATCGCCGCGACAGATTTATTGCTGAAACTCGTGGCTGCTTTCACACTGATCATTTCCACCCCCAAAACTTACCCTCCTACAGGGCGACAAATGATTGCAATGTATTTTAACCCTCTGAATTCGATTCTGCATATTAGAAAACTCTACACGGCCGTTCAAACTGAATTTTGATTTTTTACAACATTTCCACCCCCAAAACTTACCCTTCGACGGGGCGACAAATGATTTCATATATCAGGTGCTATGTATTTCAATCTCCTGAATTTGATTCTACAAACTAAAAAACTCTACAGTTTCGTTTGAATGTAAATTAATTTTTTTTCAACATTTCCATATTATACCCCCGCCCCCGGGATGACAACGCATTCTTAATATCATTTCTTACATTTATCAACCTAAAGAATTTGATCGTGTTCTGAAATAAGCTCTACATTGTCATTTTAACGAGTAACAGATCCGAGTTACATTTTTCTCAGTGTATTTTGTGGTTGTGGATAACTTCACATGGGTATCAATTTGAGGATATTGCATTTTTTTTTCGAAGATATCGCTTTTATTGTTCAAATAATGATGCCAAAACTAATTTCCTTCGTGGAAATATTTATCACATCTATAATTAATAACACTATGATATAACGGGGTCTTAAATTATTATAATCCATAAGTTATAAATAAATAAAGTTAACAAATAACGATCATTTAAAAAATCCGGTGTTTTTTTCTCTGACATTTAATTCATGAGATTATTTTATACACGCCAAAAATTATTACAATACATTTTGTATTTGTTTAATAAAATTACAAACAAACAACTTACATATTTAAAAAAAAATGTTTTCAATATTATCTATTAGTTAGGTAAAAAGACAATTTTTGAAAAACTACTTAATTGATTTTTTGTTTATGTAGGTACTCTTTAAATAATTCATTACTATTATTAGCGATTTCTAATAACTAAAAAGTCTTATTTTAATATTAATTAACTAAACAATTTGTTATAAACAAAAACCGATATTTTAGAAACCAAAAAAAATTACAAAAACCATATGCATCAATAAGTATTTTCAAGTTTGTTTTTATATTTTGGATTTATTGATGAAAATTGTTTATATTATTCTTTTGGTATCTACAAAATATAACAAAAGTTCGGTTTTTGTTTATAACAAACTGTTTAGGTAATAAACAATTGAAATGTAGACATTTTTCTCATTATTTATCAGAAATAGCTAATAATGATTTTTAAATAAACAAAAAATTAATTTTAAACAATTACAATTTTTTTGGTCATCACTTCACCTAACTAATAATATTGTTTTTTTTAATGAGTAATTTGTTCATTTGTTTATAATTTTGTTTTAAACAAATGACTGCAAAAATTTGCAAAAAATGTTTTTGAAGAATTTTTTGCATGTATAAAACAATCCCGAAAATAAATCATATTTTTTTTCAACTGGATGTTTTTTCAATTATCGTTATATTTATTTATTTATAACATGGATTATAATAATTTAAGACCTCGTCGTATCATAGTGCTTTTAATTATAGACTCCGATTCGTCCGCTAAAGCCTCATTTTGCGTATATTTTTTGTATTAGCTTTTCAAATAAACAACACAAGGAAATAATCCTTACAGTAGAACAATACTTGAATTTTTCCCAACAGTTATTTTCCGTTGCCGTTGCCTGCTAGAAAATATTGACTATTTTTTTCAAAAATGTTAATATTTCTGATCGATTTTCGGAAAAATACATTTTCGTATTCTTAACAAAAACAAATAAATTCCCAGGCTGGCCTTGAATCCCCATAATCATGCTGGAACTGTTAGCTTCTTTCACACTGATAAGAAAATTTATTTCTATAGTTTTTCTAGTTTTTGTTTCTCCTTTTTTATATATAGGTAGAGAGTTCACCACCTACATTCGATATATCACACTGTTGCACTGTTGATATCTATTTGTTGGGTAGTTTTTCAGTTTTTGGTATATACCTAGGTATTTCCTATTTGGTATATTTTTCATGTTGTATATTGTTCATTTTGTGGTTGTTGTCGTGTTTGTCCATGACAGTTTTGTTGCCTTTATCTGATTTAATGACAACTATTTTTTTTTCAAATATAATTTATGTTTTCTAACGTTTTTGAGAATTTTTTTGGGTGTTGTTTGTTTGATATTATTTCTGAGTTTTTCTTTATTAATGTTTAAGGCTTTGACATTTTTACATCTTATTTAGTTTTGGATGTTTTCTTCTTTACTGTTTGAGTTTACTGTAAAATGTTTTCCATCCGCAAGGATTTCTTCTATGTCTTTGCAAATTTTTGTTATACACACGTTTGTTATCCAATTTGACATGTGCCTAGACTGGTTATTGTTGTCGTTGTGCTCAATAAAATGTATTGTTTTGGATTCTACCAAAATATAACGAGATGAATTCATTAATTATACCTATCATTGGATAAGATATTGTTGAGTACACTGATATTGGAGGTGACAGAAAGAAATGACACTGAAAAGGAGATCGTTTTATACAATCTATTTATTCATTATACGAAATTTTCTATAATTTGGCGGCAACTAGCGGTTATATTCACGAAATAACAATTATCTTCAAAAGTTCATAAAACCAACAAGGGGGAGAAAAATGGAACAAATGGTTTTGGATATATCTAGGAAATTAACATACACCAAAAAGTAACTACATAATGCCTCTGATGAATATTAATTAATGCAATAATTCAAAACTGAAACAAAAAGTAGGTAAATAATACTTCCTGACAAAGCTATGATGAGAACTCGATGGGAAAGTAGGGTAATTAGGAAATTATTTGCCCGAGGCGCACGTCTACAGTCTATCAAAGCATGACCTGTTCATTGCCTAATCCTTTTCTGATTGACCAGGAACGAAATTCCAAAGAAGATGCAAATTCATTCACAGCCGAGACACATGAATTTTCATAGTGAATCAAGGTAGCATAGAATGAATATCCAGCAGACCAACAGACCATGGCACAGACCAAGAATAACTAGGTTATACTGTAAATAAGTCGGATGTCGATGACCTACCCATATTCTCGCATATACTGACGTCATTATTGTCGGTAAACAGAAAAACTCTTAAAACGATCACTTTGAATTATTTAAAATGGTAACTTTTTTTATTTGATCTGCCTATGGCCTTCGATTAGGACCTGAAATGTTCAATTTTTTGCGAGTGCATAACTTCATTATTTAATATTATTATTGTGAGATGCATGCCCTACCTACAGCACTCGGTCAGCTTCAAGAAACAAGAATTTGCCGCGCCTACTTTGATTATTAAATCATAATAACACGGTTGCTCTTTTGTCTCATTGAAAAAATAAGCCAGTTGATGAATGAAGTACAGGGAATTCCGGTATAATTATGTCAAGAATATATCTTATTTAGATCTGGTTCTCAGCTTAAGAACTTTAAATAATCACATTGATTTAACATAATTCCAAACCAAAATAAGTAGTTTGTAACATATTCTTTATATTTTATGGCATTTAAACATCTCGAGAAGAAATGCCATCAAACATCTCGTGTTCTGCACCGCTTACCTCTTGTGATTTGGGTCTTTGTCGGTTTGTAATCCAATAACGTTTCAAGACACAAATATGTTTTTCTCGCGATTTCACAGATTGGATAATGTCTCGAGGTTTCAAACACATTAACCAACAATCATTACAGTAAGCACTTCACAAAATACTTTTCTAACGTTTAAAGCGCGTAGATCGTAGATATAAATTGTACCAAATGTACCACTACGAACACCAACTTTTTACTGAAACAGGAAAAAACATTTCATCAACAGGTGTCAAATCCCAATCCTACTTCTTCTGTATAGTTTAAAATTTAGACAGTAGGTGTCGCAAGGTTACATCTGTCCTATAGTAACGACATCAACGCCATTTTCCAATAAATTTTCAGAAACATCTGGACACTCTATTAACTTATAAACAATGGCAGAAGACAAGACGAATGAATTAAGAAAGAGATGGCACTCTAAACGAATTGAATAACCTGAACACAGAGGAGAAGACTAGACAAGACGAACGAAATTAGAAAGAGATGCATTTCTATCTCAGTTCAAATCACCGACATAACCTTAATCTAAACCGTTGGTCGAGATCTGTGGTCTCGTATAATGCCTAAGAATTCATCATTCACAAGATATGAAAGAGCTTTTAGAGCATGCGCAATTAGTGCCTGTGACGATTACAAATCACATAGGCGGATCGCAGGGAAAAATAATTGGATCTAGTTTGCAGATTAGGAAAAATGGTATCATAGTGTTGCTGGTTGGTGATAATCACGTTTAATCCAAAAAAAATAACATGGAAGTTCGAAATTATATCATTTACTCCATGGACCGGGATATATAATAATCCTTTTTTTTTTCAAATTATGAATTTTGATAATGAAAAAAGTATGTATGAAGCAAAGGAAAACTACCATGTGAATCCGAAGAAGTTATTAATACCATCAGTGAATAAATGTAAGCGACTCATAAATGATTGAATAAGCGATTTATAAATGGTTGAATTGTATCTAGATGAATAACTGACATACTTATGAAATGAAACACCTTCCTTGGGTTCGTTGAAAAATCCCTACACCAAAGCACAGAACATCTAATTTTTTCCTATAATTGCTATCAAGACCTATGAACAAACATAGTGAATACTTCATGATGTCATTCCTATTAACACAACTTGAAACTCGAGGATAAATACACTAGATATGATTACAAAAACGACATTAATCCAAAGAGTAGAGAACAATTGCCCTATTTATGAATGAAATACTTGGAAATGCTGGCATTCAAGGTTTCATTCATAATAGTCGATATCTGGTGAGATTCTGATTTGGCCAATAACGAGCCAGAATAGCACGTCATTTGACAGACTCTGTACTCGTCTGAAATGAGGAAACACTTTTTTCGTATTTGCAAGATCAATAAAATAATTATGTTATTGGATTAAATTAAATATATTAACAGACTAGGTATATTATCAAATTAGTCAGAAAATTCATTACGAGATCCCTTCAATTGAAATCTTTACATTTTATATATTTTTTTTTCGTGATTTCTGCATTCATAATACTTTCTGAAAAATATATAATCTTGTCTGAACTTGAAGGAAGTGAGCGCTGAAGTGTTTTGTGATATGTCTAAAGCTTTTGACTGTGTTAATTATTAAATACTCTACATTATTCAGTATAAACAAATATGTCAGTTTTCGCCAAATCGTTTTGAAGAAAACGTTTGGAGAAGAAATCACTCGAAAGAGAAATCGAGCAGTCATCTGATTTTTTGTTTTTGTCAGACATATGTAAACGTAGTAAATTTCAAAGATTTCTTCTCATTTTTTTTTCTTTATTAAACGTCGGCCTATTTCTGCTACCAAGGCTAAAACCGACGCCGGTGAGCACACTCCTCCCAACCGGAAATTTTGTCGAATCCTCTGTTGTTTCAGAGGTAGGGTTCTTTAACGAGCTCAACATCCATGAACTCGGGACCGACATCTCAACGTCCCCTCCGAAGGACGACGGCATATCTATCGTCTTATTCGTGCCTGCAGCTGCGAATATGCTACTACGCTATAGTTGAAAGGACATTTAAAGCGGGACTTCCTTGTCCGGTGGTCACCCATTCAAGTACTAACCACGCCCGACGATGCTTGGCTTCAGATATTGATAAGACTCTCGTCAACCTGACCAGCCATCGGTGCCCATTTCATCTCATTTTCTCAAAACCGTTAAGTAACATTAAAGTCTATCAGATATTGAGCCAGTGCTATCTTTTGAAGAAAGCGAGAAAAAACATAATAGAGGAAAATAACGTTCTCTTTGAATTATAAACATGTCGGTTGGTTAATCGGGTGCTGATTTCCTCAACTATTAACCACTTGTATTTCAAAATTATAGCAACCCATTATAGTATTACCATTGTTCCTTTTTCTCTTTGAACAATGGTATTACATTCTTAGCTTCTAAAGGTATGTCAACTATTCTGAACAAATTCTTTCATTTGCTACGGCGGAGTGTAGCACTGTATTGCATTGATTTACAGTAAAAATGAGCCCATCTCTTTTTTCAATACAATACAGCAGATACTTCCACTACACTACCCTTTTTCGTAAACGAAAAAACCTGAACTGTCTTGAATCTGTTAAGATGTGGACGTTTTCAAAAGGAATGGTCAGGAACATAGAGAAACTAAAAATAATGTTTTAATTTGTCTATGGTCAGGAATAACATATCTAAAAACCTTATAAAAGAAGAAGATATATGATAAAATATTTTGTCGTCACCTAGGCGAGCCAGGATCATCATTCACTTCATGTTGGCACCACTGAAAATTCAGGTTCGGTGTTTGTTGAATTTTGAGTGTATTCCCCTATTCCCCATTCCATGGGACTTCAGTCTTTGACGAGATAGCGAGCAGACGTCGGATTGGAGCTGCTCGCAATGAAGGCACGTGTTTATCACGTGGGAGATGGGAGTCAATTTATGTGTGTGAAAGTCCGCCGTTCGTAATAACGCGCTCTGCAAAAATAATTATTGATGTGTGTGCTAGTTAGTCCACCTTTCGTTGTAACTCGCATTGTATAAACAGTAAATGTAAGTGAAGTAGAAAACAATCGAACACAGGATTGCTCAGAGCAAGACTGATTACGTAAGAATTACCCAAGAGGGATAGTGCTGGATAATAACGTCGTATAGGAAGCTGAATCCAAGAACGGATAGGAATAGAATTCCACGTTCCATTCTGAGAATTTTTTCTGTACATTTTTCATTATTTTAATAATTATCATTTATTATTCTATGAGTCGGTATCCCATTATTCAACGTGCATTATCCATTCATTGCTGTTTCAGAATCTTTGTCCCAGTAAATCATGAATGCATTGTGAGTTTTGCGCCATTCTAGGCCTAAGTCACGTTCCTCTTACAACTTTCCTTGGTATGTTTTTAGTGTGTTCAGTAATGAAAAAAATAATCAAGCCGGCTATGCCCTTGAGGCCATCACAGTGATTTTGAATGTGTGGCTGGTAAACTACATCTCGCTCTGCTTAAAGGCTCGTCCATACTCATCCAAATAAACGCATTTTTGCGATTCGCAAATCGAAAAAAATTACTGCATGAACGTTCATACTCATTCAGCAAAAAAATTGCGATTGACTATGAATCATAACATGTCATTTTTAGATATTTGTTGTTGATGTTTGTTACTTTTTCCAATTTAAAATAGTCCAATCAGTCTAACATGGATTCGGAAGGAGAGCAGATAATTAGTTTATGCATTTCAACGAATTGGTGTACCTAAAAACGACCACTTCAATTTCGCCCCACTATGGACAAATGAACAATACGTGCGTTTAGTGAATATCACGACCCCATTTTTTTGTTGTGTTTGTCAGTCTTTGGATTCAAACAAACCGTAACTCGTATAATGTTAACACAGCACTTTATCCAAACATTTTATTTAAAGAATTCTGGAGACATTTAAGCACTTATAGCAATATGCTTATATGATATTATGGGATTATAATACATGCGTTCAGTGAATACGTCACGACCGCATTTTTTTGTTGTGTTTGTTAGTCTTTGGATACAAACAAACCGTAACGCGTATTTTGTTAACACAACACTTTATCCAAACATTGTATTTGAAGAATTCTCGAGATATTTAAGCACTTATAGCAATATACTTATACAATATCATGGGATTATAATACGCTTTGTTGACATCCAAAGACTGATTTACACCAATAAAAATTGGTCGCGTGACGTCACACTAAACGCGCGTGTAGACTATCGAACTGAGAGCAGATTATTCTAAATTAGAATATTGATTGGAATCACAGATCTAAACCTAACGGAATTGTAATCTCCCTGCACTTTCCTTATAGCGGAGTGTGTTCGTAACATCGTTCTTTTATTTTTGTTGGCAGTATTTCTTAGAGTTCTGAGTCGGTAAATCATAAATATTCAAGAGATCCTCCATCGTAAATATATCACATAATACCAACAGAAACTAATGATTCAGGCTGGTTATGTGGGGAAGGTACAGTACAGACTGATCTAAATTCTGTAGTTCCGTAGTTTGTACGATTCCGCAAAATGTTAAAATAGCCATTTTGTTCGCATAAAAGTTGCGACCACAGAACTTAAACATAGAGAAGAAGGGAATTATCGTTCTATAATAGCGTTCTTACAAGGAGAAAATTATGCAGTAGGAAAGCATGCGCATAACGCGCATTCGGAGACGGTTTCACATTATTTGTAGCCCATTTTATAGAATCCGAAAATAAGTTTGATGCAACAGCATATTTCAACTTTTGTCCCTTTTTACAAACTTTTATTGTTTCACTTGTTAGTTAGTTAGTTCGTTCGGTTGTTAGTTTGGATCAAATCTTGCAAGTGAATTTTGACCGACTTCTAGTCGTCCTATTAGTTTGAAATTTGGCAGATGTTCATAATTCCGGTAACAATGCATTATGGAATTTTGTTAGAGAAAAAAACAAAATGGCGGCTCCAAGATCGCGGACGAGATTTGTAATTGTGTTAATTTTTTATTCATAATTGGTATGTGGGGGTTTTCGGGGTCGGAGATTATGAATTTTTTGTCAAAATTCATGAATTCAGGATATCGGACGAGTTTTGTGGTTATGGTCCGATTCGATTCAAAATTGGTATGCTGGGGTTTTCGGGGTTGGAAATTATGAATTTTTTGTCAAAATTCATAAATTCAAGATGGTGGCCCCAAGATGGAGGAAGAATTTTGTGATTATGGTCCGATTCGAGTTGAAATTGGTATGCGGCAAATTTCGCGGTCAGAAATTTCGAATTTTTTGTCAAAATTGATAAATTTAAGATGGCGGCCCAAGATGGAGAACGATTTTTCTGATTATGGTCATATTTTATTCAAAATTAGTATGTGGGGATTTTCAGGTTCGGAGTTTATGAATTTTTTGTCAAAATCTATAAATTCAAGATGGCGACTTAAGGATGGCGGACGAGTTTTGTGATTAAGGTCCGATTCTATTCAAAATTGACGTGGGAGTTTTCGGGTTCGGAAATCATGATTTATTTCAGCTCAAAACTTACTTGTAATAACGATGCTCTATTAGAAATGAACAGATTAGGACAAACTAACTAAAAACCAAAAACTAAAAAAAACATTTTTAAAGACAAGCTTTTATTTAAGCCGTGTACTAAAACCTATAAAATAAGTTTAAGTCATCGCTGACAATTATTTAATTATTTTTTGTTGAATTATTTGGTTTCAAAAAGTTTGTCGCGCAAAGTGTTCATGAAAGTAGGTACCAATTAATTTGATTGGGCAGTGATTGGTTGGTAATTATGAACTTGTCACAGTAATTGATTTTTACAAAGTTTTCATAAAAGTAGGTACCAATTAATTTTATTGGATAATGATTGGTTGGTAACAACTTGCGAAGTATTAATTTTATTACAATTCGCGCGACAAGCTTGTTAAAACCAAATAATTCAACAAAAAATTATTAAATCATTGTCAGCGATGACTTAACTTATTTTATACGTTTAAGTACACGGCATGAAGAAAAACTTGCCTTTAGAGAAGTTTTTCAATAGTTAATTTATTGTTTTATAGGGTAGCATTCAAAACTTCATATTCGAGTTCTGTTTGTTGATCATCTCACTGATATTAAAACTTAAATTTGACACTTGGTAGTTACATATTACTCTAGGTGAAATCTGAACAAGTAACAAATTTTCTCTAGTACAGCCTCCAGGCTGTGCAACTTGTTAGTGATACGTATACACTTAGTTAACTGTTAGATGTAAAACTTTAAGGCACATCCTGAATCTAATGTACACTTATCGAACTGCAATGAAGTGTATTTCCTTGTGAATTGACCCATTATGTAACTGGTTTTCCGTATTCTTGGCAAAATTGCCAAAACAGAGAGCCCATTTGCTTTGCGGTTTCTTTTTGTTTATTTGCTTCTTTGTATTTGTAATTAATAATTTTTACTATTGCACAAATAAACATATATTATTATATCATTTAATGGAATAGTGAGAAACTTCCATAAGATGTGAAGAAATACGTTCACTGAAGAACATTCATAGAAAAATAATAACAAGTGTTAACCATGAATACAAAATATTATTAAAAAACATTACAAAACCAAGGCATAGTAAATCTGGTGTAAATCCGTAAACTAACATGGAAGCAGCCAGAGTTTTTAACTTTTGAAATATGTCAATAAAGTAAATGAAAATTTCAGACAAATTTGTTAATTAAAAAAAACCATCCTCGAGCAGGAAACGAACCAGCGACCTTTGGATTACTAGTCCATACTCTAACCATCTGAGCTATCGAGGCCACAGATTCCACTGCGTTTCGAGGATTTCGCTTTTCTCTAGAATTTAATGTTAGTTGTTGTGGGAATGGATTATGAAGGTGAGGGATCTCATGTACTATCAGTGGCTATCAAGAATCAAGACCAATTTTACCTTTTCCTAACATCGCCGTGGATTGACGGCTTCAGTAAAGTAAAGGGTCAGGTGTTGATCTCTGACCACTGAACCAAGTTTTTTTTTCTTTAATAAAAAAATTTGTCTGCAATGCCACAAGTTTCATTTACCTATATATATTCACAGACGCTATATTTCTCCTATGTCAATAAAACTAGTAATAATAAAAAGTAATTTATTTCAAGTTGATAATTACAAATAAATGAAAATAAAAATCATGTTTTGACACACACATATAAATTGATTAGAATTGTATTCCAATATCAAAAACATTAATGCCTATACATAGCAAAAAAAATTGTCTGTGGAGGTATGATTAACTTAAATCCAGGTGAACAGTTAGGTGCCAATCCACTTGAAATCTCACCATTGAAGGAGAATTCCAGTAAACCAATTGAGAGTCTGCGAATGCAAAAAAATCGTCAAATTCTAGTGAAATCTAGCAAATCCTATAAAACTGTAGGCGGAGTTTCTAACGTGGATTTCACATTTGTAGAGTTCTAGCAAATGTGAACTCCATGTTCGATTGTTAATTTTTATACATTCATTGAGTCACCAGGCACCATCAATAATTTTATTCATTCAACGCTACATAATTGTTTTCCAGTGCATTATTTGCAACATCAGATTATTTTTTATGTAATTGGAAACAATGTTCACTTTTAGAAAAATTGAACTCCTTTTGATATTCGATAACAGTGAAGCATATTTTTTAATTTTTAATAAACTTCTTGATTGAGTCTTGACCTATCAGAGCTATCAAAATGCCTAGAACACAGCTTATTTCTGGGACTCATATTGTCCACTTCTAACATTCCCAAAATCTCCAACCATGCTTTTTCCTGGACCCAAAACAAAATGTAAAATGATGATCAACCATTATTCTCGTCAATTATTTTCGAATATTTTCAGGCCGAGCCTGATGTTTGACCTTGAATCACGTTAACTTACCTAAAATAATGAATTCCAGAAATATTACCACTTCTGCTACAGGACCCGATGAAACACTATCAGGCATAATTTCAATAGTCTCAAAAACACATAAGTGGAGGCGGAATAAAGGTGAAACAATAAAAAGGCACGTAAAATGCAATTACATAATCACTTTTCTAAAAATGACATTTGCCAACGTCAAAGTACATTGTTTACGTTTCTAGCCAATGCGCAGACTCACCTACCGCTTATCCATTTCCCCTTGTAAGAACGTTTTCAGGACCATAAAATGAATCCTTTTTCCATTCCCCTCTATGTTTAAGTTCTGTGGTTGCGACATACGGATGACTATGTTCGGATGTCTGACATCTTAAGGCCCCTCTTCACATTGGCCAATGGTGTGGCACACATATTGGCCAACAAATTTGTGAAGTTGTCCACACGTTGGAGGGTAGTTCAGTTTGCATCGGTTCAGGCCAATGTGCGGATATCGAAGCTAAAATGATGAATAAGGTGCTAGCAGCTGCTGCAGTTTTATTTATTTACTGCATATAAGTACTACTTAAGTGTTCAAAGAAACAGAGTGAAGTGTACTGAAATCGAGTGCGATCACTCTGGGAGCTCGTTGAAAACTAAACGTGTGGACGCGGTGACTAACACCCCGCCAATACTCTTCGATCTGTGTTGAAAAACCGTCACCAACGCCCCACCAACACCAACGTCCCAACGTGTAAGCCAACGCTCCAATGCCTACCAACGTGACACAAACACCCCTTCTACATGTTGGCCATACGTATTGGCCACAAACATTGGCCATATATTGGCCAACGTGAAGAGAGGCTTTTACAGACTATGTTTTCTCCTAAAGTGACGATAGTGCGTACGATGTACGATCTCAGAGTAATAGCAAAGAGTAGAGTAGAACAATAATCTTTGGTAATAGACTACTGGCGGCTAGACTTCAGCGCCACCACGGAGGCGGAATGTTGCATAATTTTTTGACAGATCAAATGTAGTAGCATTGAAATACATGTAAGAGTTGAATGAAAAAAAAAATTAAATAAAATGTCAGCTGAGAGAAAAAAAAAAGAATCGTGGGTATGACGAGTTGCGTCGTTGGGTGTAATAATACAAGCGGTAGAGAAGTTTTATTCTCTTCCGTTTGGTGACTAAGATTGGAAATAAGACTTGCGAATGAAATGGCTCAATGCAGTGGAACGCATAAAGTACGTAGTGTATTGTAAAAAGTTATTACTGAATATTAGTCAATGTTTGTTTATTGAGATTTACTCTATGAAAAGTGTGCTGCATATATAAACACAACTCTTAACCTAACGGCTTATGCCAAAGGAGTGTTCATTCACTGAAGCCTAAACCTTTTCAGATAATAACAGAAAAAAATCGAAAAGGACTTTTACATTTTGTAATATTCATTTAAACTGTGGTTTAATTGGTGTACACATCGTTCAGGAATTCCAAACCATGCATTACATTCATAAAACAGTTTCATCAACTAAAAATTGAACTCTTCCACGGGCGATTGAATCTCATTCTGAAACTGATTTGGCATTGATAATTCTTCGGAACGAACAATTAATATTGCGCACTCAAGAAAGTTTGTACGGAGGGGGTGGTTTCGAAAGTGGTTGTGGATATTTTGTTGATTTAAAATTATGTATTTTTGCACCTTTTTGTATGCTTCATTCTGTGGTGGTATTCCCCATTGCTTTTCAAAATCGGTTTTTGAAGTTTAACTTACTTGAGGCCATAGCATGTTTGCAATTTCCTACGACTCCCGCGCATGGAGTTTTAATCACGTCCCACTCGTTATCCACCTGCAAAACAATGGATTAAAAATAATTTCAAGTCGTAGTAGTTTATTTCTCGACATATAATTGAATATGCATGTACTAAATTCGTAATATGATCTATTCCATTCTCTCATTTTCTACAAATGAATAAAAATACATTCCACACACATACACAGATTGTATACAAGGAAGAAACATCCATTATCTTACTTGTATTGAAATTACATACGGCGATTCGGTAACGTTCATTTGCGGAATCAGTTTGCCCTCGATCACAGAACACGTTTCATTTGGACTTTGCTCTTTCAAAACATATTTGCAATTTTCCACGACTCCCGGCACATGAAGTTTCAATGACGCCCCGCTTGTTATCTACCTGTGAAAGATTCAATTGAAAATTACTTCAAGTTGTAGTAGTTTATTTCGACATATAATTTTATATTAATGTATTAGTTTCGTAATATAATCTATTCCATTCTCGCATTTTTTACAGATGACTGAAAGTACATTGCACGCACATACACGAATTGTTTACAAGGAAAAAACATCCATTAACTTACTTGTATTCAAATGACATACGGCGATTTTAAAGTTTTTTTTTTTGAACTCAATCATTTGGACTTTGCCTTTTCAAAACATTGTATACATGGTTATTGTCAAAAAATTTAGCACTTTTTAAAGCACCTTGTACAGAAATTTCATTGACTGAAACAAATCCGAAATATATAAATTTATTCATGTTTCTTACATTACCCTATTCCAACCAAGTTATTTTTCAAGTAGTGTCAAGAAATTTTGTGACATTCCGGCGCCGAGGTGGAGCTGCAATCTAGCTGAGTGTACGCATATATGTATTAACATTGTATAAATATATTAGACAATGGTTTTAAGTAACAATATTCTCTCTCTATGTTTGTGGTCCTTGCTTCCTATTGGCGTATTTGACTAAAGTAATAATATTGATAATAAAGACAGCAAATGTGAAGCCAAAACAAATGAAGCATGACCATCGCTCGGACTCTTTCTAATCGGCAACGTTGAATTTATGCGCATGCGCGAAAATGGGGGCGTGATATGCATTGGTTGGTCTACGGTTTCCATAACTACGCGCTGCCAATATGATAAGGAAAGACATATATAACCCGACTTCACTTTCTTATGGCCAGTTATCAATATTCGTAGTCAATAAATATATGAGTATACGATGTGCAATCTACAATCAGTTTCGCCAACATGTAAGTGAAGGATAGATAATGGCTGCCACAAGGGAGCAGGGCCATTTTCATTACACTATAGGTGTATTTTTGCGAGTTACCTTGTTACAAACGGTATCATTTTTCCTTAACCGTTGTAATTTTTGCGTGACCGGTAACAGAGGGGAAAGTGTTATGACGTAATAAAATTCACGTCATAGTTGATACCGTTTTAAAAAATCTGTAACCAAATTCCTTAGCAGGGTAACTAGCGATTATTAATTGACAAGTGAAACAAAAGTGAGGTTGGGTTGAGAAAACTTTCAAAACAAATAAAAATGTCCGATAAATTTAACATTAATATAAATTTTCATAGACTCCGTTGTGGTTAATAATAGGAAAAACGCAGATTTGTTAGTGAATATTTAATGAAAAACAAAAACAATCACTTATAGCACTCAAAGCTCTAAAAATGTTTAGATGCTCCATTTTATCAGAATTCGAGAACCATCATTTCATTAGCCCTAACCCACAAAAAATAAAATACAAAGCCACCTAACCTCCAACTCAGGGCAGGGGGTGATGTTTTAAGCTGGATTTATAGTTAGACGGACTGTAAACGTAGACGCACTGCAAAAAGATCAACTATAGATTTTATGTACTCTTGTTTATAAATGAACGTAAACGCATGACGTAACGTAAGTGAAACGGACTGGAACGGAAGAGTTGGCCAACTTTCATCTTTTACACTATGTTTCTTGCGTCCGGCCAATCAAAATAAAGAATTATGTGTGATGTTTTTTACAAGACGTAATTATTCATTAAATACTGGAACAGTCATTCACGTATACTTAAAAAATTGATCTGGATCAGCAGTCTTCATTAAAAAAAATGATTGTAGGCATTCTCTACTTTTCTATTACGGTTTATGGGTCTTGTTTTGTAACGTCTTAGTCGCATAATTATTGTTCTTCAAGTTTGTCGACACTTTTCCAATGCTACTGCACACAACAACAGTCCTACGGCACCAAGAAGCATACCTTCATGTATTTCATAATCCATTGAGACACAGAAAACGAAGCATAGATAAATATTTAGAATATAATACAAATCCAAACCAACACAGGCTGTTTATGATTCGTATAATGTATAGGTTATGTTGAATATCACTATCACTTCTACCCATGCGCAAAAATTCCGTTCCGTCGATTTATAAATTCAATAATATTTTACAGTCCGTTTGTTACGTATACAGTGCGTCTACGTTTACAGTCCGTCTAACTATAAATCCAGCTTTAGCGAGAAGAACCGTGTTAATAACTAAAGGTGGTGATAACACTACTGTTACCGGTGGACCCGGTGGTTGAACCAGACAGTAACACGACGGCAACTCGCAAAAATACACCTCATGCGACATCTACTTCTCTTATCTTATGCACAGACCCACAGAACTTAAATACATATGTGGTCTGTGATCTTATGACTTTTGTGAATTAGGTTATGTGTTATGTCGGATTCCTAGTTGTTAAAAGTTAAAATGTTATAACCCGATTATAAGTTTATAAATTCCTCGACAAAAATTTGAAATGAGTACTCTAGTTAGAATTTTTCAAAAGTGTACTCTATTAGAGCATACAGCCTCACTTCCAAAAGTTGTGTGTAGTGTTAGGCACAAAGCGAAATATATTGAGAAACCACAAATTGGCCGTGGAAAAGCTTTTCGAAGATTAGTGCATTTTCCAGAAGAATATACTGTCAAACCTTTAGATGTGACTAATTTAGCAGGCAGAGACCCTAAAACTGGGAGAATGATTGTCAAGGGTATCGGAGGCGGAATCAAACATAAATATCACTGGATAGACTGGATACGGCAGGGGCCAACTGAAGAAGGAAAAGTTCAAGCGGAGAAGGTGATCAAAATCATAACAGATGGTTGTAGGACAGCCAATGTTGCCCTGGTCGCTCATGGGAACAAGATGAAATATATACTAGCCACGGTAAACATGAAGCAAGGAGATGTGATTAAGACATCCTGCTACATCCCTCGAATACCAGGTATATTTTTTATTTTCAAATCTATGTGCAAAATCTCTACTACAAAAAATAATTAGATACTAAATACTAATATTGAAATTCATATTTGACCTTATTTCTGCGATTATATACAACTAGCTGGCCAGACAGCTTTGGTCTTGCCCAAATTTCCCAATTTTTTTTTCCTGAAAACTTTCGTCCGAGTATATTTTTTTTTGTTTTTACTTGGTGTTGTTCCATCTAGGTTATGCCTCTGCCCGCTTCCCGTTTTTCCCGTTATCCCGTTATTCCATTATTCCGTTATGTATAGCACAAAAATATTCTCAACGCTTCCAATTTTTCTGAAAACCTTCAGACTATTACGAACATTGAAAAAAAAATTAGCCAAATCGGTCCAGCTGTTTTGCTTTTAGCAACACAAATTGCAATTCATTTTTATTCTATAGATTATTTGAAAATAAAAAAAATGTAAGTAATGTAATAATTATCAATATACCAATTTCAGTTAGACCTAATGAGGGAGATGCCTATCCCCTTGGAGCCCTACCGATTGGAACCCAAGTACACTGTGTTGAAAAATACCCTGGACTTGGTGGTTTTCTAGTACATGCTGCTGGAACATATGCCACCATAGTGAGGAAGGCTCCGAATGACCACATTGTTATCATGATGCCATCAAAGCGGGAATTTAGTCTACCTGCAAAGTGCATGTGTACTGTTGGAAGATTGAGCAACATAGAGCACGCCAGTACCCCAATTGGGTCTGCCCAGAGAAACAGAGAATTGGGAAATAGACCCAGATCAGGTTTGTGGAAGCGAAAGAAAGGAATTCATGGAAGAAAATTGAGACGACCACCTCCAGTTAAAACTATTGTGGCAAAAGAAGAGGATGATCAAGATACTATTGTGTTCAGTTGTGATAGACCATTTGTTAAGACTCCAAGAAGTCAATTTCATTATTGATATGTAGGGTAAATAAATATATTGTATTTGTTTTTTCAATGAAGTTCTTAATGGCTAAATATTTCAAATTCCTTGATAGTTAACATATTCCATGTAAATCACTCAGTTATGCAATTGGCAGGTACTGGAAAATTAATTGCAGTAACGCCGATGGGCATCATTGGCATTACATTATGATTGTTTAGAATGCTGGTTGACACATACTTTAATAAACCCCTATTTTATGGAAATAACTCTACCTCAACAACAATAAACTTATAGATATTGTATACTTTCTCAAATTGTTCTGTGAACATACCCAAAACTTTTTTTTTGTTCCCTTGATGAGCTGGTAATTCTGTCTGCCTCTTCATACATTTTTTATAATCTCTAACCAAAACTCATATAGATCGATTTTCTCAGAGTGTGGTTTGTAGTATGCAAGTATTTGGTAGTTTCGATCAACATTACCCACATATTCATTATAGGTAATGTTTTCAGTTATTTTCTTGTTCAACCATTTAATTTTCAGATTATCTAAACAAATATATAATTTTCCTACTGTCTTTCCATTTTCCCACCAACATACATTATATTTTCCTATATGGTCTGTGCTACTTGGAAACTAACTTCCCGAACTACTGGAGGAATGGTATTTGCCTTTGAATTGAGTAGATTTCATTACTGAGAAGAGCCAAATCAACACATAAAAATTGTCTATGGAAGACTAAAGCCTATTTTGCATGAGCTCATGACATTCTGAGTATGTATTTCCACCAGTAGAATTGTCAATTCCAGTATTCGCTGTGTGCAAGACTGGTCATGCCCTCTAGTGACTCGACTGCTGAAGTTTTCCTGTTTTATTTCCAATACTGACTATGTAACAATTTAATTTTTTTAACAATTCCTTAATAATCTACCACGATGTAACAATTTTGTGCTCACTACTAGTTTCTATCAAAGAAAAAAGTAACTAAATGAAAAAAAAATATTTGTATTGATACGATAGTTCACCGCATTTGGAGGTTATCCATGTCAAGTTATGATATTTTGAATATCATAAAGTAATGCTACTTTTAGGTACGGCAAGTAATGTGCTTGAAGGTTAGTTTATTAAGGTCGCAGGTTCATAAGGTCTTGAGAACATAAAAAAGTGAGGGAGCCAAGTAGTTTAACAAATAAAAAAAAGTACCCATATAACCCTGGCTAGCTTTAACCTGACGGGAAACCACCAAATAACATCAGATTCAAGGCAAAACTATTTAATGAAATTCTCAAATAATATAATAATCAGAAAAGGAATGAGGTTCACAATTTTACCTGAATATGGGATCCTACTTCTACCCTTGCAAGGATGTAAGAACATTGAACGGTCCCTAAATAATACAAACACGTTTGACACTCTCTAACACGTATAAGTCAACAAAATATTGCGTATTGCTTATAAAGTACAAGTAACGATGTTTACTCTTAGTACTTGAACTGGATTACATTTAACATTAATTCACATGTAAGGCCAATTGCTTTTGTAACCGAAACCAGTTCGTGAAAATTAAAACACAAATAATCCTCTGCGAGGTACTTTGTCCTGATAGAATGTCGTGTATGATAGACAACTTGGAAATACATCAAAAGTACCTCTGTCCCCTGTTCATAGGGCTGATTGATCAGTTTACAACACCGTCCAGACGTTCCGAACTTTGCAGTTTAAAATTAGCTATTTGCTTTTCATCACCGACCTTAACTTAACGTCCCAAGGAACTTGGTTAATACTTTACTATCCACTTCTAGGCGATCAAATAGAAAACGGAAAACATGTCAAATATTTATCGAATGAAAATCTCACGTCCCAGAATTAGAGATTGAAATATCGTGAAATAACAGAACACTTATCTCTTTGCTGTAGTTTATGTGATGCCGTTGGAAATGTATAAAATTTACACGTACTATTTTTGCAATCGACTACACAGCAATAGCGATGGCTCATTGTTATTATATGTTTGTTGTTATACTACCCAACCTTGATCATTGCCACTACGATAATAATAATGTTTATTCATCTGAAGTATGGTACAATATATTTTTAAGTGATCTGTGAATAAACGGGGAGACCACGAAAACTGAAAGTTTTCAGCTTGTGCTTGTGATTACCAGGATCATTACCTACTTCTGCAACCATGGGCGCTGTCATAGTTTCATCTATCCCCTTCAGCCTAATGCACACAGCGAATACACATAAACTTTAAGGGCTAATTCATCTGGATCTGCCAAAGTATATAATTTAAATCCATATTTATGAGTTTTTCTTTCCATGTAAATCCCAAAAGCTTGACCATTGCCCCATAGTACCATGCTTTTGTCAAGCAATACGTTTTTTCAGGCTGAAATATTGGTAGATGCTATAAAAATAATAGGGTGGTCATATTTCTAAACTCCATCTTGATTTATGTCATCTTCTGGATTTGAAGTAAAATGTAAATATTGCAAAATTAGTATGAAATGGTAACCCATTCGATTAAGAAAATATTTCTTCAAGTGAGTGACCTTAATAATCTCGTACGTTGGTGTGACATAAACTTGTAAGGTTTAAACTTTGACAACTGTCAGCTAATAACCTTTGGAAAGATCAATAGCCCACTAGAGTTTAAGTATAGAATTGAAAATAAAACACTTAGTTTTTAATAGCAAAATGTCTTTCAAAACACACATATCTAACATTGTTGTTAAAGCCCAGAAGATGCTTCGCATTTAAATTGATGTATACTTCACTTGTGTGTTCCGTATTAGAATTTAGTAGTATTGTTTGGAGTCCTAATTATGATTGCGACGTTGATTTAATTGAATCAGTTCAAAATAAATTCTTATGTGTATGTGCTTTTAAGATGGGTTATACATACGGAGCTTATAGTTACTCTCAAATTCTTGAAGAAATGAATCTAAATAGCCTCAAGCATAGGAGAGTTGAACATGATCTACGCTTCTTGCACACTATTATTAATGGTTATATTTAATGTCCTGATCTTCTATCAAGAGTCCAATTCAATTTGAATAGGAGAACTCGGATCTCAAACCTGTTTAAAGTACCTTATCATCCAACAAACTATGGTCACCAATAAGTAGAGAAGGCAAAGATATCCCAATTGGACTTTTGAGCCTCGTCATGCATGTTAAAGGAAAATAATTCAATACAAATTTTAAAAGGGTAAAATGTTTGTTTGAAAATATTGAACGTAAATAAACAACTTGGTTTTATAATTTATTTCACACTAATCTCTTAATTTATATTACCACTTAGCTCGATCTTTGGGCTCGTTGCCGCCCTGCCATCTTGAGGGCACCTATTTATCTCCGTCACAGAATTCCCGATCTTTCGAATTCCGGCGTTGGCGACCAGCATGTTCCAATCGTTTCCAATATCGACCGTTGCCTCCGGCGGCAGAGCGCTGGATGCTCGAACATCTCCGGGATGACCTATCTGTGACGGAACGCGCGGGCGACAGGTCCGGCCTAGGTTCGTTCATTGCCCCCTTCTAAAGTTTCTTGCCCGAAACATTTGGAGGTGACGATATCGCTATCTTACTCCCGTGAAGTTCGATGGAAGTAACCTCCAGGTCTTCCGATCGGTCGTGGAAGGGGTTACAGCAAACCAAAATTTGACGCCGCTGGATCTGAATATCGCCTCCAGCATCTTCTTATATTCCAGTAACCCATCAATCCACCAGGACAATTTTGGTTGCTAGATCCACCAGATTCTGGCCCCACCAAGATTTTAGTTTGGTAGACTCTTCCGACATCCATGGACGGTTTATCTTGGGAATGCCTCTTGGTAACTGGGGTAAGATGTTTCTGGCCTTTCTTCAACTGTGCACCCCACCAATTCTGGTTCTCCCGCAGTGTTTGGAGGACCAAATTTCTTGAGCACAGGCGATGCCCCGGACATTCGAAGATCTTCCCACAGTGCGCTAGTGCGAGTCCAGGCCCTCGAAAATCTCGTGCTCCTCATCCGTAGCTTTCGGTTTGAATGGAAAAACTTCAACGTATAAGGCGAGGGGCGTTGGGTTTCCATAGGGCCAACCTGTTGAAATGGACGACCCGGTTTTCCTCGGGTGGCTTATGGATTCGGCACCGGTCGATCCCACGATTTTTCGGGCCTTCCACGAGTTCCGAACGGGATAGTGACGACGTTTGGGGTTGTACGAAAACCAGGTCATCAATTAAATCCCCGGTCGGCCTTGATGTCATAGGTCTTTTCATTTTATCGCTGGACCCTGGGTTCCCGGACTGTTCGTGGATGTCGTCCTTCTGCCAAGTTTGCTGACGTAGTCCTCTCCGCAGTTCTTGTCCTGGGGTATCCCAAACTTCAGGTCACAAGGCAGTCGCAGTTCTCGGCCCATTATAATACTAGCAGGGGACCGGTTGACTCGTGTACGGGATCGAAAAGGGCCTCGGAACAAATGAAGATACGGTAGTCTTTTGATTCGAGACAACCTTGGACAAGTGGCGGTTGATCGTCCTGTTTCCGTTCCACCTTCCATCGGTGGGTGGGGGCCGGCTTTTCGGATGTTCAGCGTAGACTATTTCTTGGAAAAAAGGTTGATTTTGAAATTCTGCCTTGATCCGGTCAGCTCCATTGGAATACCGAATCGATATCCACTCTTTCACCAAGACGTCGGCGACGGTATGGCCCTGGTTGGCGGGCATGGCCGCCCACTTACCGAAGAGTCCATTGCCACGGATGTATTTATTCCCGTGGTCGGATACGGGAAACGGGCCGGCGATGTCGGCGTTTTCCCCGAACGGGCTGCCAGTTGTACTGACGCACGGGGCCTTGGGTCGTTCGGGATCCTTAGCAGCGCATAAGGCACTTTCGCACCAGTCCTGACGTCAGCGACAATTGGTCCAGTAAAACCGTTGCCCCTTTCTAGCATTCCTCTCTTCTGTTCCGGGAACAATTTTTGGCTCTTCCCCACCAAATCGGCCTCCAGCACACGTTTCAGGATCCCATTGTCCAGTTAAGAGAGTTCCATTGTGCCCAATGGACTTAACAGCCGGGAGTGCGCTTGCCATGATGGTCTTCGATTGCCCTTCCAGCTGACAATAAGCCAAGGTCGGGGTCTTCTGGATCTTGCTGTCATTCCAGTTGTCATCCACCGCCGGTTCTACAAAGTGTTTTTTTCTCTTCTGCCGTCGGCAAGTGAGCAATCATCGACATGGTCTTCGCGACAAGGCATCTGCATTCTTATGGTAGTTCCGGCTCGATGTTCGATCTCGAAATCAATTTTGGGTCTCGATCCAACGCCATTGACCCTCGGATTTTGAACTGTAAATTTTGGGCGCATGGTCAGTTCTCAACAGGAACTTTTCCTACAGTACTTGTAGAAGTGCTCCCCCTTACAATAGCTAACAGCTCCGCCTGGTGACACAGAATTGGGGTCGGTTTGCTAAGCGCTTGCTGAAATAACCAATGACCTTCCTGTCCCTTGGATCTGGGATGGACGTAATACGTTGTTGGCGTCCGTTCCAAAAGAATTTCCCTTTGGGAGGGGAATCAGTATAGGGTTGATCAAAGCTCCTTTAGCTTCCTGAATGTTTAAATTCTTCACCACCGGAACTTTGTTTGGCCTTCCGTGAGCCTGGTCAGTGGTTTAGCGATGTTGGCGAATCCCAGCACATATCGACGATAGTATGTGCATAAACCAAGGAAACTTCGAAGTTGGTGAATGTCTTTGGGATGGGCAATCCTTAACAGCTTTGATCTTCTGGTCATCCACTGCTACTCCTTCCCCAGAACAACGTGGCCGAGGTATCGTACTTCTTTTGGAACAGATGGCATTTCTTAGGGCTCAGCTTCAATCCGGAGTTCCTCAATCGCAGGAATACTTCCTCCAAGTTTTCACGTGGTCCTCGAACGATCTGCCGACCACAATTATGTCGTCGAGATACACTAGACACGTGTTCCATGAGAGTCCCTTCAGCACTGTCTCCATCAATCTTTCGAATGTGGCGGGGCATTACAGAGCCCGAATGGCATAACGGTGAACTGCCACAATCCCGAGCCGATGGTAAAGCAGTCTTTCTCGATCTTCCTGAGCGAGTTCTACTTGCCAGTATCCACTCTTCAGATCAAGGGTCGAAAATCGTGGAACCGGCCAACGTGTCTAGGGTGTCATCTATTCTCGGGAGAGAGTAACTGTCCTTCTTCGTGACATTATTAAGTTGGCGATAGTCTACACAAAAGCGTGTCGATCCATCCTTTTTCTTCACCAGTACGACTGGAGAGGACCAGGGACTGTCAGATGGTTCGATAACTCCTTCTTTTCCCATATCGCTGACTATTTTGTCAGCCTCTTCCTTCTTGGCAAGGGGAAGTCTTCTTGCTGATTGCCGGATCGGTCGGCACCCCAGTATCAATCTTGTGCTGGACACATTAGTTCGACCCCTTTCCTTGTCCGGTATCGAAGATGTCTTGGTACTTTTGACTAAATCTCTTAGTTTGGGCTGTTGAGCTGGTTGTATGTCTTTGGAAGAGATGGCAACTAATTTTTCTAGTTCTGTGGGCAAGTTGTTGGGTTGGCTAATCGTACCTCGTACGCCCCGGATCACAGATGAAACTGACGAGCAGTGCCCTAAAATTGTTCCTTTCTTTAAGGTCACTGGAAAGTAATTGACATTCATGACCCTACCGGTACAAATTTTTCAGCACGTAACAGGGTTTTCCCTAGGGCAACCCCTCGTCAATTTTCTCATCATGAAGTTTGGGCTCGAACATCATCACGTCTCCACTGCTCGCACTCCCGTCCAGGCGAGCCTCCAGGATGGTTTCAGCCCTCTCAGGTACGCTTACATCTTCAGCCAACAGCACACGGATCAACTCTTCACTTCTCCCATGAAGTACCAGCTCTTCTCCGTTGACACGTAGGACGCCGTCTTTGAAATCCAATTCAAACCCTCTGGAATTCATGATGTCCATTCCGATGATTGCATCGTCTTCGATGTCCGCTACAAGTGCCTGATGTTTCACTTTAGTGCTGCCCAAAATTATTTCAATCGGTAGCTCGCCATATACAGTAGCTGGCTCCCCTGTTGCTGTGCGTAGCTTCCAAGTTGTCGGTTCAATTCGTTCCGGTGTTCTGGCAAAGGAAGGTCCGAGCATTGTCCTAGTCGCACCTGTATCTAGCAGCATGGTGCAAGGCTCGTTATTGATGAGACCGTCTACGAAAACACCTCTGTTCTGTCGTTTCAGGATAGCGACATATGCGTTGTTAACCGGGGCTTGCTGGACACAGGCCGACGATTGCCCCTTCTCGTCGACCTTCTTTAGTTTTCCTGCATCGGAGTCGTGTTTTCAAATGTTGGACATTTGCTACGCACATGTCCAATTTTGCCACAATTCCAGCATCTTATCTGTCTTTTCTCAGGCAAAACTTCCTTCATCACTTTTCTTATGGCAGCTTCAAGTCAGCATGCTCCTGTGAGTCTTCTTCAATACTTCGAACTTTACTTTGGTTCAAGAATCACTGAACCGCTAATCGCTCCATTACATTCTCCGGTGTGGCTGGATATGCGAGAGCGCGTGCCGTGCGTCTACGAGATGTGTTGGACGAGCTAGTGTCAACGCTTGTCTGGTTTCTTGGTCACGGAGTCCATCCAAGAATGCCTGAACCGCTAATCGCTCCATTACATTCTCCGGTGTGGCTGGATATGCGAGACGAACCAAGCGTGCAATGTCAGCTTCGAATTCTTGTAAGGATTCGCCCGATTTCTGGCAGCGATTTTTCAGTTGGGAGTGGTATACGTGTTCCAAATGGGCGTGGCCATATCGTAATTCTAGATGTTTAATCAGCTGATCATAGTCCTCCTGTTCTTGGGCGGTGAGAGTTTGTAGAATATTTGTCGCTTCTCCACGTAATGCAAGTGTCAGTGCTACAGCTCTTTCCCCTGCATTCCATCCGTTTGCTTTGGCCGCTGCTTCAAACTGCCGGCGGTAATTTGCCCATGGAGTTTTTCCGTCGAACTGAGGCGGCTTCATGGAAAGCTTCCCTATTTCTGAAATGACCTTGACATCTTTTATACCCTCTTGAACTTTATCCACGTTCAAACTCAAGTCCAGCATTGCATTTTCGTTAACCATCTCTGTGGAGGACGCACTATTAATTTGTTTTTCCAGCTTACTGATCGTTTCCTTTATTTTGTCCATTTCTGCCTCGATTACGTCTTTGATTTCATCGCTGATTATTTCCTTCATCTTGTCCATCTCTGCCTCGACGGTTCCCATTCTTTTTTCCAGACTATTCGCCCCACCACAGAGTTCTTTTTTTAAGCCTTCTGTGTTTTCTAGGAGCTTATCTTCCAGGCTTCTTGAATTTTCTTGAAGCTTCTCTTCCAGGCTTCTTGAATTTTCTTGAAGCTTCTCTTCCAGATTTATAGAATTTTCTTGAAGCTTCTCTTCCAGATTTCTAGAATTTTCTTGAAGCTTCTCTTCCAGATTTCTAGAATTTTCTTGAAGCTTCTCTTCCAGATTTATTAACGGACCTTGAAGCTTCTCTTCCAGATTTCTAGAATTTTCTTCAAGCTTCTCTTCCAGATTTCTAGAATTTTGTTGCAGCTCTTCTTTCAAGGATTCTATTATCGGACTCAAATCACCTCCGGAACTTCGAATAAAATGTTTCGGGGTCCTCACCTTCTTGTATAAGTCCTTCTGCAAGTCTTTCCTGGAGTACTTGCTTTTTACCCGTTGTTTCCAGTTCCCTTTCCTCCAATTCCTGTTTCAATTCCGCTACCTTCAAGTCCGCAAGGCGCACTTTTCTTGAACACATTTTGTCTTTGACGAGGTATCAGTCTGTTTCCCACGAAAAGTTTATCAGTTTGTTAAAAATTCACTTCGCGAATTCTTTTCCACGGGCACCAGTCTATTGTCTGTTTCACGCGAAGAGGATCAGTTTTATTCCCACCACAATTGTCCACTTCCGAAAACCGGGCCACTGTCTATTTCTGTTTCACGCGAACAGTGTATCAGTTTATATTCCCACGCACAATTGTCCACTTCGCGAAAACCGGGCCACTGTCTATTTTGGG